>OU452243.1:32215000-32748042 GCA_911728495.1 Furcula furcula
TTTGGTTGGTTCGCGTCAAGAGAAGTTGCAATTCGAGATAGTATTATTTTGGAAAAAACTTTATAAACATTAGACATTAAACTTATTGGTCGATAGTTACAGATTTCTCCCTTATCTCCTTTTTTATGTAATAATGTTATTGTCGATTTAGTCCAATCGGCAGGAATATTTTCAGTCTCTAAAATTTCGTTAAATATGTCTGTTAATATAGGAGCAATCGCTGGTATAGTAGACTTTAGTAATTCGTTTGTTATTTGATCAGATCCAGGCGTTTTGTCTATCTTTTGTGTCTTAATAGCTTTGATTATTTCTTCCTTCAGTATTTTCGGTACAGGCTTAGATTTTTCCACGTTGCACTCTTTTACAACTAATTTTGGGTTGTTGCTTTGTACAGTTTTCGATAGTAGTCTGTGGCTGCATTAAGTATTACGGTCCTTTTACTAGTGTGTTCCCCATCCTTAGTCTTCACATTTGGCATCCAATCTTTCTTAATGGTTAATTTTTTGATAGCTTTCCTTATTCCACCTGTTTTTTCGATATGTTTTTTTAATATATTTTGTCTATTTACTTTTTTGTTTTTTCTAATACTAACATTTATCTTTTTACTGATTTCCGATATTTTGGTTTTCTTGATTTCCTTTATCTTTTAATAGTTCTTTTCTTTCTTGTAGCAGCTGCTGCGTCTCAATAGAAATTACTTCTTTATTTTGTATATTCAATTTCCTACTTTCTGTTTTTAGTATATTCAACGTTTTTTCGTATTTCTCCTGAATCCATGTGTTTCTTTCGTTGTTCTTTTCTATAGATGTTTTAAATTTGATCATAAGCACCTCTTAAAGTATCTCAAATAACTTTTCTGAGGGGACAAAGCCAATCCTGGAGATGTGGGAGATATTATATATACTTATATTTACCTACCTATATTGTGTTGCTACGGAAGACTGTTCGGACGCCCAGCCAATGCATTAATCATGTTTTATTTTAGAAGATCAGGCACATCTACACGAAGTTGATGCTCCTGGCAGGCTTCAAACCCGTGACCGTCGGTGTGTACGGCAGCTCACTACACCATAACCGCTTGCTACTTCTGATACGAAATACTTAATAATGGAAAATTTACTATGGTTAATAATTAATTTACACATGCTGCGAGTGTACATTATGTAAATATGTGTATACATACGATGGTAATACAATCTATCAATTTCATCTTCACCCACTTCTACAGATCCCAATCATTTGAAATTTTGCACATACATTAATCAAGGACCAACGACAGTACAGTAATGTGGTAACATTGAGCTGGTTTAATGCTGGACCTGGAAGGTGGGTAAGGTAAGACCACCATTGAATGACTATCGATAAACCTATCAAGTTTGGGCTCAATCATCATCATCATCAGCAGCTAAATTAACTCCCCCTCAGAAGGGATTCATTGCCATAATCCCCACGCGTAATGTAAGATGATCCATGCGTCGGATGGGCATGTAAGAAGTCGGTTCTGCGCCTGACCTCTCCCCAGCCGCGTCGGTCTTCCGTCCTATCAGATTGTGAGGGGTAAAGGAAGAGAGAGTACACTTGTGTCTAAGCAAGCACTTGCGCACTATAATATCCCCCTCGCGTGCAGAGCGGCCAATCAATCACAAGATGGCTGATCTTGTGATTGACTGGCCGCTCTGGTTGTATCGGCCAGAAAAACATTATTAACATTAGATGCAACTTTATTACGCATGATTAATTTGTCGTCTTGACAGCTCTATGGAGTATGATGTAGTTTTCAATACCGAAACGTCATTCGCTACATATAAATGTATAATACTACGTCACAGTGACGTCATGCTCACACTAATCTGACAAGATTTGCACGGGGCGTGCTGCACCTGCTGCACCTGCTGCACCTGCTGCACCTGCTGCACTTGCTGCACCTGCTGACCTGCTGGAGCAATGTCACATGATACCTACTTATGCGAGAGTTAATTGTGAAGTAAATACACCTACCTACCGTACTTACCGTATAAGTTAATATAAGTAGATTGCCTTTTAATTGACATGGTGACGAGACAAGACGTTCGCCTGGTGGTAAGCGGTATATCTGCCACAGACAGGAACTCTGTAATTTCACCAGCTACAGTACCCTTCAAACCGGAACAAGGCAATGTTTCCTCAGCGTTGTTAGGCGGCAGAGTACCTGTCACTGCGGCGGCATCTACCTGGACGGCCTGGATGGTCAATCACACCCCAAGGTTGGCACTGCCAATGTTATTTGCACCTTGTGTGAATCGTAACGTTAACCATTCGCCAGCGGTGAAGGTAAACATAAGGCCAAGCTCTTTCATCTCTCCTGTTATGGAGGAGAAGATCATAGATAAGAGTATATTACTTAGGAGAAAATACAAGGGTATCTTCTTCTCTGGACAAGGGCCCAGCAGTGACGTATTGCTTGTCAACATTAATGTTATTAAATTGCAAGCACCTCATAAGTATATTTTTATTCCACCTTTTTTATTGTTGTCGGGGAAGAAACTTTCAAATGGAACGTCAATGTAACGGGTGGAGGCTGGGTTATGAGGATGACTTTTATTCCTTAAAATCTCCCCCCGGTGGCCTTCATCGACGCTCGACGCTGTGTGGGGAGGGACTAGGCACTCCGTTCGGATCTCGGCAGAGTCTCTCCAGCGCCAGCCGCTCACTGGAGCGCGTCCCGGGGGGAGCAGAAACAGCACGCTCCCCCGGCGCGTGCCCCCGCGGTGCTCGCGACGACGCAAGGCCTACACCGCGTCGTTACCAGAGACCCACAGAGCCCCCACTCTGTGATTCCACGACCCACGAAACCCCTTTAAGGCATTCGGCATAAGGGACATATGTCGTCAGATTTCTATTCAACCTAGTGACGGATCGACAGAACATCTGACACGGCGGCGATACCTACCTGAAAGGTCCCTCGCACAAGTGACCTGCTGTCTGGTGAATATGACATTACATGCTAATAACAAATGGAACTTATATACCTTACATACTTATATACTTGTTTGTGATGTTTGTATAAATAACTTAAGTTATGCTGATGACATGGTGCTGCTGAGCCCATCAATCTGTGGAATAAGAACATTGCTCACGATCTGTGTAAGTTATGCTGATCAGCATGGGCTGAAGTACAATGCTAAGAAGAGCAAACTGTTGGTTTTCAGAGGTAGAAATAAAAGTCCTTTGCATGTCCCTTCTGTAAAACTTAACGGTTCACTATTATAGAGAGTGTCTCAGTTTAAGTATCTGGGTCACATTGTGACCGAAGACTTAAAAGATGACACTGATATGGAAAGGGATCCATTGGCTGTGAGGGGTAATATGGTGACTCGTAGGTTTGCTGAGTGCACAGTTCCAGTGAAAATTACACTGTTCAAGGCATACTGCCAAACATTTTATACTAGCAGCCTCTGGGCCAATCACACCCAGACTTCTGACAATGCCTTGCGTATTCAATACAACAATACCTTCAGGATGCTGTTGAGGTTTCCACCATACTGTAGTGCGTCAGGCATGTTTGCGGGTGGCGCATACTGACGACTACTTCGCAATTATGCGTAAAAAAGTCGCATCAATCCTGAGGGTGTTTGCGGAGAGGCAGGTTTATTAAGCTGCACGTCTTACGTTGACGGGCCCGTTGGTCTAGTTGGCAGACACCCTGCCTGCTAACCGATGGGTCGTGGGTTCGATTCCCGCCAAGTGTCTGGCTGTTGTTTATCTATTTAAGTATGTATTTACAAAAAAAAAGTATATAAGTATTAGTATCAGTTGTCTGGTTTCCATAGTACAGGCTCTGCCTAGTTTGGGATCGGATGACCGTGTGTGGATTGTCCCAAAAATATTATTATTATTATATTATATTACTAGCTGACCCGCGCAGCTCCGCCCGCGCTTTTATTATTATTTGCTACCCTTTTCTCCCTCCTCCCTTGATTTATTTCTCTCTCCATCTCTCTCTTATAAGAAAAGTCGAATTCTATGCTCTCTATCCTGTCTCTTTCCCCCTCCCACTTCGGTGCCCGTCACACTCCCCCCTTCCTCTCCTCGTTGGCCCCTCTCTGAACCCCGTCCCCTTTCTCTTGTCCCACCTTGCTCTCCCTCACTCCCCCTTTGCTACATCTTAATCCCTCACCCCATCACCCCCTCCTCGAATCCCCTCTCCCTCTCTCTCCTCTCTTGCACCCTCCTCTCGTTCTATATACCCTCGTCAATCATGGTATCTGGGATTCTAAACCACTTAAACCCCTGCCACTGTCGCATCGCCACATAAGAGGGGGGACCTGGGCCCCTCCAGTGGAATCTGCACCAAATACCCCTCAGTGCGCATTATAGCCCGCTTAAACCTGGCACCATGATCACGAGGACGGGGCTCGCAATCCCGTCACCGTCCTCCTCGGAGTCGCCGCAGTCACCAATCTATGTAATGACCTTGCCTAACGTAGCTTAACCTAGCGGCATGAAATATACTTTACGAACTATTCTCACACCGCCTTTGCTCACATTAATATTTGTGTTACTGTTTCGAGTACTGATCTACAAAATGTGTGCAATAAAGAATTTCTAACAAAAAATTATTAATAGTTAATTATTTGTCATAAAAAGTAAAGGATAAAAAATGGTTATTGTGGGTTATCTCTAAGAGATAAGCATATACCATCGCGAACTTTTTTGTAGACCTTGTTAATATGTACAATACTGTAGTACATTATTTTGATCTATCTCGTAGGGTTCAGCCAGCGTTCGCAATGTAAGCGCAAAAAAATGTGCTTATTTACGACATCACATTAGAAACCTCAAAAATTATCAGTGTTTCTCTGCTATATTATGCATGTATTATACATATAAACCTTCCTTAAGAAACACTCTATCTATTAATAAAAACCGCATCAAAATCCGTTGCGTAGTTTAAAAGATTTAAGCATACCTAGGGACAGACAGACAGCGAGAGCGACTTTGTTTTATAATATGTATAGATTAGCTAAATAAACCTTCCAACATAGTATGTGTGTGTGAGTTTGTGTGCGTTATTTATATGTTTACATGTACCTACTAACATAGTCATATAAGAAATTGTACTACTAACAAAATATGGGCCTAGCGCCTGAAAATAAAACATTTTTATTTTTATTATTTTATTTTTTTCATACCTACCACAAAATTAGTTTGCAATGATCGAAATTGGTGCGCTTGATTAAAGTAATTTACAGTAAAACTAATAAAATCACATGAATGACAATGGTGTGCACACACTTTTATGACATGACGCGGAAAGCTAATTTCATAAAGCATCATTCAAAGGACTCGTAAGGTAAGGCAAAGTAATTTCACCTGTGTGAACTTAGGACCTAGTTGTTAATTTACCGCTAGAGATGCAGAAAACTAATTTAAAGGAATGAAATATCTCTTCGCTAAGTCGCGTGAAGAAATATGCCATTTCCATACATTTAATTCTCTAGCGTTTCGTATTGTAGATTGACAACTTGTCTAGGCCTGCACGCTACTGAATTGATATATTATAGAGTCAGTACAGACTATAGTTTAAAATTCATGTCCTTATTATCACGATAGAGTATAAAGTGAAGACTGGTGAATTCGTATGGAGGCTATAACCGCGCGCCGCCCGCCAGCGATCGATACAGCCCGCATCGCGCCCGCCGGGCCGCCGCCGCCGACGGATCCTGCACCAGCTGTCGACACATTACTATTTGTTTACAAATAACTTATGTATTAACCTTAATTATACTTTAGTCACACAGTATACGTGGAACAATATAAAAAAAACAACTCATGTAGGTTAGACTCGTTTTCGCTCACAATATAGAAATTTTAGGTACAGACTAGCACGCAGTCAAAAAAGTCAAAAGTCAAAAATAGTTTATTTCAAATAGGCTTAACGCTAGCACTTTTGAAAGGTCATGTATTTTTTTTTTTAGAAGCTACCACCGGATCACAACGCGGCCTCAACTGAGAAGATCCGGCAGTGAGTCTTTAGAACGGTTTATTAAAATTATAAGGTTTAGCACTGCACATGAATACTATTTTAGAATAAGTTGCTTTTGTTATTCGAATATAATAAGTAATATACATATACCTAAGCATTTACAAAACAACAAACAATAAAAGGCTAAACAGATTTGTATCCAATATAGCTAAGATGCATCCGGATTAAACCGGCTCTTAAATTAACGAATTTGAATCTGTCCGTTCGTTTACGAGCAACCTAGCCATGTACAAACACACAATGACGTCACAAAAATTACAATATCCTTTTTTTTGCTCTCGGGATTTAAAATATGATGAATTTAATGTGAATAAGGAATTACAATGAGAATATTATTTTACATAAGTACCTACATGTTATTGCATGCCCAAATGGTAAATTGTGCTGTTCATATTATTTTATAAGAACACCTTATGTACCACAATTGAGCCAATAAACAATTTTGAATTTTGAATTTTGAATGTGGTCCACTAATATATCGAATAAAATTTCCTCGTGAATTAAAATTGCCTCGTGAGTAGGCTTATTGTGGTCATGTTTCTACTTGAGTAGACCATATAGCTTATTGTATTATGAACAAAAGCATTTCAAGTCTAGTTTATGTTTTGTATGATATCTTTTGTTTAGAAGGAATCTGCCGAAGGTACACTTCACAGTATGTTTTATGACGAAGCAATACAATATTACTCCCACATCTCCCTTGACGGGAACCGGTACAATCTCCAGGCTGTTACTGAAGATATTCTGGCAGCAAAACCAATAACACTTCGCCTGAACTAAGAATCAGTCCAAGACCTCGTGGTCACCGGCCACTCGTGCACTGCCGCTCTTTACAGGTGAGGTAATAGGTAAGATGTAGGCACTGTTGCAGCCAGGCTGCGACTTCATCTGCGCCGGCGATGCTGCTGTGCTTTACCGGCATAATAACAGAAGCTTGCGAGTAAAAAACTTTAAATTCAGACAATCGCATGCTTTATAACAAACATTACTTACAGCTAGCTTGCATGACACCATGTTTAGCTAACTCTGCGCGTGGTAGGTGGCATATTAAATGTGAAATAGATTAAATATAATGTGTGACAATTTGTCTTGTACTACCTGTGATCCTTATATTCCTTGTTGCAGTGTGATAAAGATGAGAAATACATATTAAATACATATATTGAATTTAATGTTACTGGGAAATAGTACCAAGTATTATTCGAGTAAATAAAAGACAACATTATAGATCGTGCCTACGCTTAGAAAATACCTATACTTACCTAATAGCAGGCAGGTAGATGGCGTTTTGTTTTTGTTTTATATTAATGTGACGGGCCTGTTGGTCTAGCTAGTGGTTAGACACCCTGGCCGCTAGCCTATTGGGTAGCGGTAATAGGCAGCGAATAGGTCGTGGGTTCGATTCCCATCAAGTGTCTGGCTGTGTAAGTATTTGTATCTACAAAAAAAGTGTGTAAGTATTTGTATCAGATGTCTGGTTACCATAGTACAGGCTCTGTCTAGTTTGAGATCAGATTACCGTGTGTGGATTGTCCCAGAAAATTATTATTATTATTTATTGTTATATTGTTTCTACCAGTGGAGACTTTTATTAGCTTTTCATTTCTACTATAGTTACTGTAATTGGTTTTGTAAGCTGATAGTCTTCCTGAAATATAAATAAATATTATTAAGTAACATTGACATTGGTACCAAGCCAAGTAATAACAATTTGTCTATATGTTAAATAGAATCAGTACCGTATTTTTGTTACACACAGGCTTAACGTACCATTTTAATATTAAAACTAATCAAAAAAGAATGTATTAAAACAGAAAGTTAGTGTGGTTGCCATTGCCTCTTTAGAACTCTGGTGTAGCAAACCCTGGCTTGTTTTATTAAACCACTTATAAGGTAGAACGAGGCGGCGGAATGCGGCTCATTTCACTTGTAACACCGGCTCGTCGAACAACTGTTGATATTCAAATGATCCCGAGTCTCCTCCCACTCGCACATTATTGCAGTGTCGCTACAATGTTATAAATTTATAAATTCTAAATAGTCAGCATGTTAAATGTTTATTTATAGTTTAAGCTATCACGCTCCACGTGCTTACGTACCTTTAGCTTATTTTCTTTGCTGTCGCGGCTTTGCGTTTACAACGATAAGAAAAAAGTCATTGCTGATAGAGTCTGCACGACGCATTGCCTAATATTCACACCATTGATTTCCGACTCTGAACGATAGCCAGCAATGCGTCACATTGCTAGCAAAAGTTTCGTGGCTAGAGATGTGTCAAGATAGAGATAGAGATGGCTCTTTCTTCACACATTCGAAGTCAAAGCTCTGTGTCAAAGTTTAAACTCACACCAAACCACGCCCAAATTAATTAATTTATAATTATAATAATTTATTCAAAAAACACACAGTTTTACAACACACAATTACAAACTAGACACCACAATAACCATTCTTAAATCCTAAAAAGCTCATGAATCCTATCTATCTTCTATACTATAATAAAACTCAAAGAGCACTTTTTCTGTACATTGAATATTTTTCCAAAATTTCTATGTGGGGATACTATACTATCGACATAGAGGCCAAAACAATTTTTTTTGGAATTATTGTCTGTCTGTCTGTCTGTCTGTCTGTCTGTCTGTCTGTCTGTCTGTCTGTCTGTCTGTCTGTCTGTCTGTCGTTCTGTTTGTCCAGGCATCATTCGAAAACCCGTGGATGGATTTTGATAGGACTTTCACTGATGTGTTGTGTAGAAGTAGGGGTATAAATTGGTATATAAAACATCACGCTATGTTTCATAGGGGCTAAGCAGTGAAACATTACTTGCACATATTACCACGTAATTTCCTTTGTATGTGAATAGGGATTACCCTGATTAACTGATCAGTCTATAATTATATAGACTGATCAGTTAATCATTAAGATATGTATTATTACGCTATATACAATAGGGACTGAGCAGATATTTAGTTTGCATAAGATATGGCAGTGGCGAAGGGTCAATTTTTGTAAGGGGTAAGCCGTTCCGGTACACCCAGGAAATTTTCATTAGATTTCTGTATTGTTCTAAGTACTTTGCTGATAGCAATATGACATTATATCTTTGAAAAGTTAAAATCTGTAATTCCCGAGCGAGTCCAAACTAGATTAGGAAAGAAATAGGCAAGGGAAAAATAACATTTCATTTTATTTAAAAGCCAGTTCATGAAATTTTAATGAAACTCCCCAAGTCCAGGTAGTGTATAGGTATTGTATCACAGTCGCAACAATAAAAGATGCGAAACACTAAGAACTTTCATTATCGAATATCATTAGACAGTAATTTACGATGTTAGCGTGATTTACATTATGAACAGCGAAATCTATCAGCGGAATTGGACATACAATCACTATAGAACTTTTATAACTCAAGAACGGCCTATCCGATTCGGCTGAAAATTGGTGGGGAGGTAGCTTAGAACCAGGAAACGGACATAGGACATAGGACTTTTTATACCTGTAGGTTAAGGTTAAGCAACGTTAGGTAAGGTCATTAAATAGATGGGTGAACCGATTTGTATGAAAGTGTGCATATCGGGTAGGTCTGAGAATAGGTCATACAGTATA
Organism: Furcula furcula; assembly: GCA_911728495.1. Classification (NCBI taxonomy): domain Eukaryota; kingdom Metazoa; phylum Arthropoda; class Insecta; order Lepidoptera; family Notodontidae; genus Furcula; species Furcula furcula. The sequence continues at coordinate 32,224,632 of OU452243.1, forward strand.
TTTCATACCGCTAGGTTAAGGTTAAGCAACATAAGGCAAGGTCATTAAACAGATGGGTGACCCGATTTGTATGAAATTTTGTGTGCATATCGGGGAGGTCTGAGAATAGGTCATAAAGTATATTTAATGCCGCTGATACCATGATTGACGAGGATATATAGAACGAGAGGAGGGTGCAAGAGAGGAGAAAGAGGGAGAGGGGATTCGAGGAGGGGGTGATGGGGTGAGGGATCGGGGGAGTTAGGTGGAGTAAGGGGGGAGTGAGAAGGAGCAAGTTCGTAGAAGAGAGAGGGGAGAGGGTTCAGAGAGGGGACAACAGGGAGAGGAAGAGAGAGAAAAAAAGAGAGAGGAGAGAAAGAGCATATAATTAGATTTTTTTTATAAGAGAGAGATATGGATAGAGATTAATCTAGGGAGGAGGGAGAAAAGGGGAGCAAAATGTAATAAAAGCGAGGGCGGAGCTGCGCGGGTCAGCTAGTACTACAATAAAACTCAAAGAGCACTTTTTCTGTACATTGAATATTTTTCCAAAATTTCTATGTGGGGATACTATACTATCGACATAGAGGCCAAAACAATTTTTTTTGGAATTATTGTCTGTCTGTCTGTCTGTCTGTCTGTCTGTCTGTCGTTCTGTTAGTCCAGGTATCATTTGAAAACCCGTGGATGGATTTTGATAGGACTTTCACTGATGTGTTGTGTAGAAGTCAAGGTATAAATTGGTATATAAAACATCACGCTATGTTTCATAGGGGCTAAGCAGTGAAACATTACTTGCACATATTACCACGTAATTTCCTTTGTATTAGAATAGGGTAATTATAGACTGATCAGTTAATCATTAAGATATGTATTATTACGCTATATACAATAGGGACAGAGCAGACATTTAGTTTGAATAAGATATGGCAGTGGCGAAGGGTCAATTTTTGTAAGGGGTAAGCCGGTCCGGTACACCCAGGACATTTTCATTAGATTTCCGTATTGTTCTAAGTACGTTGCTGATAGCAATATGACATTATATCTTTGAAAAGTTAAAATCGGTAAATCCCGAGCGAGTCCAAAATAGATCATGAAATTATTCATGAAATTTTAATGAAACTCCACAAGTCCAGGTAGTGTATAGGTATTGTATTACAGTCGCAACAATAAAAGATGCGAAAAACTTATAACTTTCATTATCGAATATCATTAGACAGTAATTTACGATGTTAGCGTGATTTACATTATGAACAGCGCCATCTATCGGTGAAATTGAACATACAATCACCATAGAACTTTAATCTATATATTTAAAAGAAAGTCGTGTTAATTACACTATTTATAACTCAAGAACGGCTCAACCGATTTGGCTGAAAATTGGTAGGGAAGTAGCTTAGGAGCAGGAGATGGACATAGGATACTTTTTATACCTGTAGGTTAAGGTTAAGCAACGTTAGGTAAGGTCATTAAATAGATGGGTGAACCGATTTGTATGAAATTTTATGTGTATATCGGGTAGGTCTAATAATAGGCCATTAATTATATTTCATGCCGCTAGGTAAAGGTTAAGCAATATAAGGCAAGGTAATTAAATAGATGGGTGAACGGATGTGTATGAAATTTTGTGTGCATATAGGGTAGGTCTGAGAATAAGTCGTAAAGTATATTTCATGCTGCTGATACCATGATTGACGGATATATAGAATGAGAGGAGGGTGCAAGAGAGGACAGAGAGGGAGAAGGGATTCGAGGAGGGGGTGAGGGATCGGAGTTAGGTGGAGCAAGGGGGGGGGTGAGATGGAGCAACTTGGGAGAGAGAGATGGATAGGGGATAGGGTTCAGAGAGGGGACAACGGGGAGAGGAAGAGGGGGAATGTGACGGGGACCGATGCGGGTGGGGGAAAGAGAGAGGAGAGAAAGAGCATAGAATTACATTTTTCTTATAAGGCTTCAATCCCGGCTGGGTCCTAAAAGAAAACGCGCATTGTTCCATTTGGAACCACATGGGCTTGAGGGGATAATAGAGAGAGAGAGATGCAGAGAAATAAATCAAGGGAGGAGGGTGAAAAGCAAAAAAGCAAAATGTAATAAAAGCGCGGGTGGAGCTGCGCGGGTCAGCTTGTTTTTAATAAAAATGCATCTACATTTTCAATTTCGTTTACATATTTCATGCTTACAATTATAGCAGCTAAGATAAGACATAAAAACTACATTTTTTAATGCAATACACAGATAGAGGAAACTTTACATCATTGCACTCAATATTTAAATTTTAATGTTTTTATATACAAATACATTTATTGAAACAAAATATTTACAGTAATGTTAATTAATGTTTTTATATTAAACTAGCTGACCCGTGCAGCTCCGCCCGCGCTTTTATTACATTTTGCTCCCCTTTTCTCCGTCCTCCCTAGATTTATTTCTCTCCATATCTCTCTCTCTCTTATAAAAAAAAACGAATTATATACTCTTTCTCTCCTCTCTCTTTCCCCCTACCGCTTCGGTTTCCGTCACACACCCCCTCTTCCTCTCCCTGTTGTCCCCTCTCTGAACTCTCCCCCCTCTCTCTTCTACGAACTTGCTCCTTCTCACTCCCCCTCACTCAACCCATCACCCCCTCCTCGAATCCCCTCTCCCTCTTTCTCCTCTCTTGCACCCTCCTCTCGTTCTATATATCCTAGTCAATCATGGTATCAGCGGCATTAAATATACTTTATGACCTATTCTCAGACCTTCCCGATATGCACACAAAATTTCATACATATCGGTTCACCCATCTATTTAATGACCTTTCCTTATGTTGCTTAACCTTAACCTAATGGCATGAAATATACTTTACGGCCTATTCTCAGACCTACCCGATAAGCACACAAAATTTCATACAAATCGGTTCAGCCATCTATTTAATGACCTTGCCTTATGTTGCTTAACCTTAACCTACCGGGATAAAAAGTATCCCATGTCCGTTTCCTGGTTCTAAGCTACCTCCCTACCTTTTCAGCCGAATCGGTTAGGCCGTTCTTGAGTTATAAATAGTGTAACTAACACGACTTTCTTTTATTAAAATAGATTAGTTGTTTAGTGATTGTATGTTCAATTTCACCGATAGATGGCGCTGTTCATAATGTAAATCACGCTAACATCGTAAAATACTGTCTTATCATATTCGATAATGAAAGTTCTAAGTTCTTTGCATCTTTTATTGTTGCGATTGTAATGCAATACCTATTATACACTACCTGGACTTGGGGAGTTTTATTAAAATTTCATGAACCCCCCCCCCCCTAATCTAGTTTGGACTCGCTCGGGATTTACAGATTTTAACCTTTCAAAGATATAATGTGATATTGCTATCAGCAAAGTACTTAGAACAATACAGAAATCTAATGTAAATGTCCTGGGTGTACCGGACCGACTTACCCCTTACAAAAATTGACCCTTCGCCACTGCCATATCTTATGCAAACTAAATGTCTGCTCAGTCCCTATTGTATATAGCGTAATAATACATATCTTAATGATTAACTGATCAGTCTATAATTACCCTATCCACATACAAAGGAAATTACGTGATAATATGTGCAAGTAATGTTTCACTGCTTAGCCCCTATGAAACATAGCGTGGTGTTTTATATACCAATTTATACCTTGACTTCTACACAACACATCAGTGAAAGTCCTATCAAAATCCATCCATGGGTTTTCAAATGATACCTGGACAAACAGAACGACAGACAGACAGACAGACAGACAGACAGACAGACAATAATTCCAAAAAAAATTGTTTTGGCCTCTATGTCGATAGTACAGTATCCCCACATAGAAATTTTGGAAAAATATTCAATGTACAGAATAAGTGCTCTTTGAGTTTTATTATAGTATAGAAGAAGACTAGCGGCCCGGTACGTGCTTCGCTACGTATTAAGTGAAATATTAAAAAAAAAATTGTAACATCAAATTCAAATAACAAATAAATGGCATTTTTCCTTCAATTAAAAAAAGAATAAATCAAATTAAAAACAAATTGCTACATTAATAGTGGTACATAATATGTTTTTTTTTTCAAATAAAGAAACACATGCGTATGCCATGTGTGTTTCTTTGTTGTTGTTATTCACTTCAACTTACAGTTAGTTTGCTTACAGTTAGTTTTATTACTTTGCTTTTGACAATTTTATTCAAATAAAGCCTGTAAACGATATGAAACACCGATGGCTCGCTAAAAACTGAGAAAAGTACACGCACACATGATATAAATATTACATTTGAACAAAAAATATAAACACAAAGCAATAATTATCGCTGACAATTTTCTATATTCGAAGCACGTCCAAAATCAAATGACCGCATGAATGACATAAGAACATGCTTTTACTGTCAGCACTAAAAAAAGTTTTAATTCTGAAAAAAGGTTCAATTTGATAGCAAAATCCCCATTTACAAAATGATCCGCCATTTATTGAATTCATTTGTTACAAAAAATGTGATAAATGAAGAACCGCTCTACCGATTTTATGCAAACTCCACATAAACCCAACTACTACTAAATAGTCCGAACAAAGCCTAAACATCTGGTTTGGATAGGTGAGCCCGTTCTTGAGTTATAAAATTACAACGAAAAGTGGCATTGATTTTTATAGATATAGATATAGGAGATCTATATGTAAGTAGCACCATAAGCAGGAAAGTATGACAAATTTAATAAATTCTGTTAACAAACTGTTGTAATTTATTTTAATTAACATAGCATATGAACATACAAATAAGTACTAAATACAGTTAAGTTTGAGTAAATATTCTGTAATCTTTTAAAAGTATGATGATAACAGCTCAGTAATCTTCAATAATTCCTCCGAAGCGAAGGCTAGTAGAGCTCAGGTAGAGCTACCGAACAGGTAGTGCCATCTGTTGAACGACGGGATTACTAATAATGAGACTGGGCTTGCCGCCATCTTTTGGAAAATACATAGTACTCTTTCGTAGACTGATGTTGTTACAACGCAAATATGTAATACATAACCAATTTAATGAGATTTCTTATAACGTCATGACAACTAAAGCTTAATATGTCATTCGTGAATTATAGTTTAGTACATAACAATTTCGTAAAGCAAGCGTCTACTTCAGAAAATCAAACATCGTGTTGGCTAAATAGTTTATATAATCCCTCGTAGAGGGCAGCACCATGTTGAGTTTAATCTTTGATGTTTTTTAAATCAATATTGGCAATGTGTTTTCTAAGGAACGGAGTTACGGACGGAGATACGTGACTTTTTCCACTGTATGCTATCTTATTCATTTAATTGCATAAATAAAGACTTGAGTAATGCCGCTGTATGTAATTATACTGTAATTAAAGAACCTATTTATGATTGCATAGGCTTCGTAGGTTAAGTACCTATTATAAGGCATAGGATGAGATGCCGAGGATATAAATCCGCGAATTAAAACAATTACATTTTTAATCTGATTTGATTAAAATCTTAGTAGCTCCTATCACCGGTTACCGGGTACGAACTGGAACCTGTTATCGAGAATGATGATTCAGATAAACCAATAATACAGTGCTCTGCCAGATCAGAGAGCAGTGCACTTTTGGTTGATGGTTGAACTCTACAGATTGGGAATCTGCATTCTAAGCTCAAAAAAATGTGTGAGAGCTATCTATAAACTTAAAATGACGGACTCCTGTAAACTTACTTCAAATCAGAAAAAATCTCACACTCTTATGTATGTATATTTACGAGGTTGTTGTATTTGTTAAACAAAACATAAATGATTATGCTAAACTACACAGCAATAGACTTAAGAACATGTTATATAGTGTGCAAAGTAAAACTGCACTATTTAATAAGAGTATTTTTTGCATGGCACCAATATTATATAACAAATTACCTAAATACATTAAAGAAATTAATAGTATGTAAAAATTCCAGGACAATTTAAAGAAATTATTATTAGATAAAGATATATTACCATGTTAAGGAATATCTAGATGATAGGACATTGTATTATGTTTTGACATTTATATTCTATACTAGCTGACCCACACAGCTCCGCCCGCGCTGTTTCAATAATATACATTCGCATAGAATACAAAACCTCCTTTTTTAAAGTCGGTTAATAACTTGGACCCACTTTGTACTTGCCCTCCGAAGCGCGGAGACGTTTAGTTCAAATGACTTTAAACGGTCACCCATCTATTTTATGACCTTACCTAACGTTGCTTAACCCGATCGATTACAAAACCTTGATAACAACTCTCTATGAGTGTTCCCTTACTAATATTTATTATATTATAAAGAAAAAATGATAAAATTAGACCAAGCTTATAACCTATACCATTTTGACTTTAATCCCCTCTCCCAAAATAACCATGCTAGATTACGGGATAAAAAGTATCCTATGTCCTACCTCGTAGTAAGATCTCAAATCATGCCAAGTTTCATTTGAATCCATTCAGTAGTTTCGGCGTGATGCGCAGCCGTGATACAGACAGACAGACAGACAGACAGACAAAAATTTAAAAAAATACATTTTCGGCCTCAGTATCGGTTATAAAATGCCCTCCAAATATAATTTTCAAAATATCTTCAATGTACAGAATTGGACCTGTTACAGTTTTATTATAAGTATAGATAGATAGATTTGACATTATTTAAAGCTTTGTATTAATCTTAAAATCTATATTTTGACATTAACAAGAATTTTTTAAGACTGTGTATATGTATTGTAATTGTTATTTGAATTCGTTAGATAATTGTTTTTAATTTAATGATTTTTATAGGATTACTTTAATATGAATGTTGCATGCCTTTAGGCAGAGTATGGCTGTACTTATTAATCTACATTTAGTTTTTTGTCACCTCAATACCTAAGCCATATTCGCAATAAATTGAATTGAATTGAATTGAAAATCAGAAAAAATAATATCATACGAGTGAATTTTGCAACGTTACAGCGTTCATTTTTGCGGCAATTCGTGTAAATAGTTATCCGGGGTAAAACTGACATACAATCGAAAACAGGGGTGTAAAACCATTGACTTGTTTTTTTTATCGACACCAAAACCTCATTGTCACTATGAAATAGTTCAGCGATTAAAGTATAAAGAAGGAGCAAACATAAACACTCACAAACTTTCCTTTAAACAATATTTCTTTCGAAAGAATGCATATGCACATTTATAAATGCGTATGTATCTCTGTCTCTCTGTTGTGATCAATTTTCTTAAGTGTATACGTGAGTAAAAGCGCGGGACGTCGCTAGTAGGGTTATTACAATTAGTTTTTCTAGGTAGCAACTAATAATTCTTAGCACCTAGTTAAGGCCTTTGGAAATGTTAACAATATCTGACTTGGGGCAAGACAAACGTATGTTAAACTGATAGTCTTCCCCCACTTTGACATTTTTATATTATGGTTTTATTTTGTTAAATATTAAGGAAACTTATTTGTTTTATGTGATAATAACAAGATAATTTTAAACTCGATATTAGTATGATGCTACTTACAGCAAATATATCTCAATTTAACATTTAATATCACAAATTTTTTAATGTTTTTTTTCAGATTCACTAACTAGCCATTTTTTTTTTCTTACAGCTGACATTTATAGTGTGTGATATTGATCAAATAGTTCAGCAGAAGTGACAACTGTGTTTTGGGCCGAGAACCATTTCATGATAACTGTTTTATCGACAAGTTAAATTGGGAAAAAACGCAGAATTTTTGAGTTATTTGAAAGTGACAGTCTTACCCCACCTTACCTTACCTACTTTAATAATTGCATGTTGAGTTTACCTTTAAGTGATTGTGCATTTAGTTCAAATCTTTATGGCAAGGGTTATGATAATGTATTAGTGTAACAATCGTTGGTAATCCTAATAAAAAAATAAAAAAATATGTCGGCGTATTGGTAATAGTGACAATGCAACGTATTAAGCCCCATTAATATCTCCATTTAACTTTATTTTTATAGATTGAATCTATTATGGGGAGATCATATGTCACTCAAAATATACCCTTTATTGGCTCCAATACTATCAGCCAAGTTGTGAATTATAATATTTAATGAATCAATTAGGTATACTTATTACAAGAGTCGCTAAAACGTGTGGATGAATGACGAAAATAACACAATCGTGTTGGCAACAATTAACATTTATTTGTCGCATGTTTTGTAAACTCTTAAATTATAATTGTTTAAACAATATTATCAAAATATAAATATGTAGACCTAATTAGATCAACAAATATACTCTCCCGCACGCACACATGCGCACGCCTTCATACACATACACACAACACACGCACACATAACAGCACGCACGCCGGCGACATTTGCATGCCTATTTTATAAACTTATGACAATATATTATTATTATAATAAATTCGTTGATTTGTTTCTTACAACTAAACATTACGCAACTATATCATACAAATGTATTATCTATAACGAGCACTATTCACCTTGTTCTAGAGACGTACAGTAGGTACAACTTGTGTAGGCAATGATACAGCCGCGAGACTGGAATCAGTTAAGTAACATAATCACAATACAGCCGCGAGACTGGAATCAGTTAAGTAACATAATCACACTCATGTACTATTGATTGTTAATATGTATAACAAATATTATTCTTAAGGTAGAGTCGATCAATTCCATTTGTTGTTTATTATAAACTAGAGAGTTTTATTATTAGATCTGTAGCTCTAAATGTAACTGTGCATCTACTATAATGTGTGATTATTGCCAGTTATCCATAATAGATAAACACAAGACATAGATTTCTGTGTAAATATTTTGAAGTTCAACAATGTTGTATTACACTGTTTTTACATATTTTGAATAGTTCAGTCATCATGTGGCAAAAACAATATCTACAAATTATTCTGAAATGAGTAACAATCTCATATAACTATTTATATTGATGAGCCCGACACAGGCTCCAAAATAGAGGAAAGTATGACCATCTTAAGTATATGTGAAGCTACGTTACGATCAGTTAGACGTTCATAAGATATAAAGCGATAAACAATTTTAATACATTTTATACCAATATTTCCTTAAGTAGTTATAACTAGTTGATTAGTTTGATGACGCAATTTTGCTTCTACGTTCGATATTTCCATTAATGTACACTGCAACATCGTGATCGAAGTCGATGGATGCAAGACGGGACGGGACGGGACGGGCCGGTGGCATGTTTGACGACGATGTTTACCCTCATAAAGATACACGACTATCTTACATCGCTTGATGGATGATTACAAATCGCTTTAATTTTAATAAACAATTGGTACCGTGTTACAACATGACATCAGGGGTGAGCTACTGAGCTGTTGCCCGCTCGCGGTGTACCGCAAACAATTAACATTATGCCTAATATTATAATAATTATAAAAACGTTTTTTCTCTGTTAAGTATGTACACATATGTGAAACGTTTTACTATACAATAAATATATTCAGCTTAGTGAGCCTGTAGGATAGTACTGAGTCCAATGATCGCTCAAGGTAATATAATACAGTGTGGCCCCAACACAAATTAATCTCTGGTAATGGAACTGCGCATGGAACGTGATGTGCTGAGGCTGGCGCGGCATCGCTGGCGCCTCGCCCGGGGCAGCGCGGTCGTCACGGCGGCGGCGGCCGGTACTGAGCCGAGCCCGCGCCCCGCTCTAGCGCTGATACCCTGCAACGGATGAATACTTGGTCACTCCCTTTACTAACATAAGTATTCACATGGCTGCAGTTGGGCCCCAGTGGGTTGTTACTGTACCATATTGTCACATGGCAATACATCGCAAATTCTTTTTACGCTACAAGTGCTACAACATCGATTAAATAAATAGCATGTACGGTTGAAGAGTTACGCAGGGTACTCCCAGCCCTGTTCGTTTGCAATAGATTCGTACTAACCACTGTATAACCAAACCACATAATAATAAATGTAAGAAAACGTGTTTTGTATTGCGGTATTAATATAGACTAAATAATTTTATTTTTTTAAATTATCGAAATAACACAATAATAACTAACAGATTTGTTAAAAACAAGAACGGTGGTTTATATATTATAATATAACGTTTTCATTCTACTGTATTCAGAAATATTATTAACGTCATCTTTTACATTATATTGTTCAGCTGTTACCTGAAGAAATTGACGTTAAAGATAAAAAGCAACATTCATAAAACGAGACAAAATGAATTTCCACCGAAACATACAATTGAAACAATGCAGATAGCACAGCGCACATCACACGGAGCGGAGCCCACCGACACCTTGAGATAAGTACTAAAGCCGCATGCAAACAGCAGCGCACTCGTGCGAATATTACTCGTTAACTCAATGACGCTCGTCCGACGTTACTATTGCTGTTTATTGCCGCCATTGCAATAGTGGTAAACCTACGCACACATGCTGTGAAGTACTGTGATCAACTGTGTTGACAGTACAATGATGCATCAATTAACACGAATCATATGAAGTGGTTTATTATGACAACTCCAACCCGCCCACTGGCCACGCCTCGCCAGCGCCACTATGGTTATGCTACTAATACAGTTATTTTGGCTGAGAGCATTGAGATGAGAGTAACTGCTTGTAGTATAAGGAAGCTATTAAGTAAAAAAAAAAAATATTAGTTATCATTACACAATACTAAAATAATTTATTTTATTGAAAATCTTTATGACTTAAGAATTCTTTTAACTAATTCATCTCTAGATATCGGGTTGTTCATATGTGTATGGCTATATTAGGTATATGCAATAGCCGTAATAAAATAATTATAAGTTTTTACTATAAATAAACATTTATTCTTTTATTTTATCTTTCTTACTACTAATCTTTGAGGTTATCGTGTAGTAAGTCAAAATAATCGAACATGCACAATCATCATCTAGTTTAGTTAGAGCAATGCAATCAAATAGAGCAACATCAACAACGGACAATACCGCAAAGCCGAGCAGTGGGCATACAGCGTGTTAAGCCGATATGCAGTACTATATGAGCAGAAGTAGAGAAGAGCGAAGAGCTAGTCTAGTATAGTACGCGGCATGCCAAGAGTGCAGTTGATCTGGGAGCCAGCCCCGCCGCCAGAGAACGTGCCACAATGAATCGAGATACTAAATATGATACATTTGTAACAGTGTGGTTATGTGTTGTCTTATGAAAACTTGGTGTTAAGTGCGTTCGTATTACTCATAAGAAAGACGAGCACATTCGTGAAGTCCATATTACATCAGCGGTAAACATGACATACTTTGCAGTTACAGTTTTATGATCCTACTGAATACAGTGTCGTAAGATGTTGCATATTATGTGACAAATGTTATTACGATGTTAGAAGAGGCTATTTACAGGATAACATTGATATCCTATGACATTTTTATTATTATTGTACTTTTGTTATTCAATTGTAATTTTCTATGACATTATTATTTTATACTTGATTTATTAATTTAATTAACATTAACGTTTGCATGCTATTACAAGTGGTATAACACATTCTACTTATTGATCCGCGTATGTAACGTCTTTATGAACTTTTGTGATGCAAATAAATTGATGTGTGTATGTGTGTGCGGGCAGGGGGGTGGGGGGCACGTCCCGTGGCGGCCGGCAGCGTGGCAGTACTGGCAGTACTCACATATCGGCTTGTTGCTGCCTGGCGGTGGGCAGCAGCAGCATGTGAGCCCCCGCTGTGGGCCCCGCGGTGGGCCCCGCGCCACCCGCCTCCACCGCCGCGTACAGCGGAGGCAGCACCTTGTGCGCGTGTGCCTCCACTGCGGACACACGCGCCGTTATCACACGCACCTCACCACACGAACCAACCACGATATGGTCCCCAAAACTATGATGCGAATTGAAAAACTATCTATCCACCGTGATGTTTAGTATGAATCTGATTTCCATGTCCCCTTATATAAAGTACGAAGTGAATATGCCTCACGTAGCCTAAAGTATTTTTATCAAAAGCAAATCGGCACAGACGTCACGACGTTGATTATTTAGTATAAACGATTTTTTGCACTGCACACTTTTAACATGATACTGGTTTGTCCAAACGTAATGATCGTGATCGGCCTCCCTATCGGCCTCGGTGGGTCCGGGCCGCGGTCACCAGAAGCCGGCCAACGTACCGGAGATGCCGGCGCCGGCGGGCCGCGGCACCCCGCCGTGTCCCCCGCCCATGCTCTTCGGCTTCCGCTTGCGCGTCTGTATGCCGTCCTTTTTCATACTCAGAGGTCGATTCACCTGTGGACAGAATCACAAGTTACCAACTAGGTAAATTTGCAGCACAGTCATTTGCAGCTGTTTCTCTTAGATTGACGCTTTGTAGAGTAGAGTCCAGAGACTTTAGTTCTGCTATAGAGCAGTGCTAAAGTTTCTGGACCCTAGGTTTCTGGCAGGCATGGAGCAGCCATGCTATAGGCATAACAAGTTAGTTATGTTTGTGAACAATGCAATCGAGGAACGCTGATTGTTTCCCAATTTAGCAATTTTTTAGTCAGATTATTTCGACTTTCGGAGCTGTTTATGCTTATATTCCGTTATACATATCTCTACTCACTAACTGAGCATTAGTATCGAAATGGGATTTAGGTCAAGAACTGGACTAGTGATAGTTAGAACTAATTGACATTTGTGAGTGTGTCAGTTAATAATTATATTTAATTTTGTTTATCGTAATATTAATCCCCCGTGGAAGGGAATGCTGGTGGTAGGTACGTCAGTGGCGAGCGCGTTGATGTCGTTTCACCCCGCGTGAGCGCGGAGCGGCGTCACCGTCACGGCGACGGGGGAACTCCTCGTAATCTCCCGCCACGCACTCCTATCATCCTTTAAACAAGCGTATCTACTACTTAGAGATAATTGATAAAAGATTATTTATCTCATTATGAATATTCGTGGCCGCGCGATGATAATTCTCTATCAGTCGGTAGCCCCGCGTTTATCTCGCGAGATTAGATGAGACCCTGTGTTTTGATTTTTTATACGGGCCCAATATTTGCCGAGGAGTTCCCTGATAACCGGCGCAGGCGATTAGATAGACGGCTCGCGGTGAACTCACGTTGTGCAGCTTGTAGTAGAGCCCGCAGGCGTTGCAGACGGGCTCGCCGTTGTTGTTCCGCCGCCACAGCGTCGTGTTGGACGTGCGGCAGTTCGCGCAGGTCACCCCCACGCGACGGTTGCCGTTCGTCGGCTGCGACCACAACATATACGGTACAATTGCAGTAGCTACCGGGAAATCTGTTTACGGTCACACAACGAGCTGTGGAGAGAGCTATGCTCGGAGTTTCTTTGCGAGACAGAATCCGGAATGGAGAAATTCGCCGTAGAATCAAAATCCCCGACATAGCTTTCAAAATCTGCAAGTTAAAGTGGCACATCGCTCGAAGAGCTGATAATCGATGGAGTATAAAGATTCTCGAGCCTCCCACTATGTAGACGGTGACCGGCGGATGCAAATAGCCAATTATTATTGTATCGTTCCAAGGGGAAGGCGTATATTGAATTCTTAATGCAATTTCTTAATGAAATAAAAAAGTGATAAAATGCACAAGCCCGCTGAGTTTCTTGCCGGGTCTTCTCTGTTGAGGCCGCGTTGTGATCCGCTGGTAGCTTTTTTTTAAAAAAACATGACCTTTCAAAAGTGCTATCGTTAAGCCTATCTATACATATTATAAAACAAAGTCGCTCCCGCTGTCTGTCTGTCCCTATGTATGCTTAGATCTTTAAAACTACGCAACTGATTTTAATGCGGTTTTTCTTAATAGATAGAGTAATTCAAGAGGAAGGTTTATATGTATAATACATGCATAATATAGTAGAGAAACACTGATAATTTTAGAATTTTCTAATGTGATGTTTTAAATAAACACATTTTTTTGCGCTTACATTTGCAAACGCTGGCTAAACCCTACGAGACAGATCCAAATATTGTACTACAGTATTGTACGCCTTAACAAGGTCTACAAAAAAGCCAGCGATGGTAGGCCCTATATGTTTATCTCTAGGGATAACCCACAATAAACATTTTTTATCCTTTATTTTTTATGAGAAATAATTAACTATTAATAAATTGTTGTTAGCATGAATTTGTCCCTTCTTCAATATATATAACGTAAACTTCACTAATATTTACACTAATGAAAAAATAGCTATGCGTTGTTCATACCGCTAGGTTAAGGTTAAGCAACATAAATCAAGGTCATTACATAGATGGGTGAACCGATTTGTATGAAATGTTGTGTGCATATCGGGTAGATCTGAGTATAGGTCGTAAAGTATATTTCATGCCGCTAGGTTAAGCAACGTTAGGCAAGGTTATTACATAGATGGGTGACGGCGGCGACTCCGAGGAGGACGGTGACGGGGTTGCGAGCCTTCCGGGGGCTATAATGCGCACTGAGGGGTATTTGGTGCAGATCCCACTGGAGGTCCCGGGCGTCTTATATGGCGATGCGACAGCCGCAGGGGTTTAAGTGGGTAAGAATCCCAGATACCATGATTGGCGAGGATATATAGTACGAGAGGAGGGTGCAAGAGAGGAGAGTGAGGGAGAGGGCATTCGAGGAGGGGGGTGATGGGGTGAGATAGAGGGGATTAAGATGGAACAAGGGGGGAGTGAGGGGAGCAAGGTGTGAGAAGAGAAAAAGGGAGAGCAGGGTGGGAGAAGAGAAAGAGGGAGAGCAGGGTGGGAGAAGAGAGGGGACAACGGGAAAGGAAGACGGGGAGTGTGACGGGGACCGAAGCGGGAGGGGGAAAGAGAGAGAGGAGAGAGAGAGTATAGAATTAGATTTTTCTTATAAGGGAGAGATGGAGAGAGAAATAAATCAAGGGTGGAGGGAGAAAAGGGGAGCAAAATGTAATAAAAGCGCGGGCGGAGCTGCGCGGGTCAGCTAGTTTGAAATAAACTATTTTTGAGTTTGAGTTTTTGAGATTCAGCAACGTTTTCCGGCTGATGATGATGTCAATGAACACTACTAGGAAGGTATTGTGGTGTATGTTACCAGCGCCTGCTGCGGCTTGGCCTTCTGGCCCTTGAGCGGCGGCCGGTTGACGCCGTTGATGCGCGTGTAGAGGCCGCACGCGTTGCACAGGTAGTGGCCGGTGCCGTCGCGCCGCCACAGCGGCGTGGTGGCCGCCGCGCAGTTCACGCACTCCTTCACCTCGCCCATGCCCGCCATGCCTGCACGACACACCGCACACCGTCACTATACTGTACGACCCGTGCACACTACATTACCACTATACATTATACATCCTGGATACTGCAAGGTTCTATACCCAAGTAACCTTTTTTTGTTTTCGCAGAAACCTTCAAAAGGTCGCCGAGACCAGTGAGGATCAACCGGGGTATGTGAGACTCTTACCCACCACCGTGGTGGCCCCCCGTGGCTGTCGCATGGGCACATTAGACGGGAAACCTGGGCTCTCCTGTGGGATCACGCCAGGAGCCCAGTGCATTGCCTTTATAACCTTATAGCCTTCCAGGAACCAGAGTCCGCTTGTGTATGACAAAATTTGTGCATCAAGAATTAAATAAATAAAAAATAAGTAATGTAATCAAATAAAAAATAAAAATGTATATTGAACTCGTATTAAAAATTTGATGATGCCTAATGATTTCAGTAATATCTAATATATAAAATTCTCGTGTCATAGTTTTCGTTGCCATACTCCTCCGAAACGGCTTGACCGATTTTGATGAAAGTTTTTGTGCTTATCCGGTATCTATGAGAATCGGCCAACATCTATTTTTCATCCCCCTAAATGTTAGGGGTAGTCCACCCCAAAAATTTTTATTTTATTTTATGGCAAAACAACGTTTGCCGGGTCAGCTAGTTTAACTTTAAAATGTGTTCATACTGGGGTCGAAGGAGTCGTCGATGGGCAGCAGGTTGTGCGCGGGCCATGGCTGTGCGGGCGCCGGGTACCCCTCGACCAGCAGCCCGCCCTCGTAGCCTGACACGGGCACGTACTCCAGCCCGCCGCCCTGGGACAGGTAGTGCTCGCCGCCCACCTTGTACTGCACCGTGTTGCCGTGCGTATACAGCGTCACCTTGGACACACATATATAACTGTCGCATCCCGATAGGTGAGCTCAGCAATAGGGAACATGCATGAAAATTATAATAAAAAAATATTAATTTTAATTAAATACTAGTAGTTGTAAAAAGTGCATTTCTCAAAAATTTATATTTCTTTACAAAATATTTCCTTTTAAAGTTAAGTACCTAATTTGAAACGTAATTTGAAATACCACGTGACCTCACCATCTATGAGTTCTTTGAATATCTTCTCTGTGGCCATGACTACTTGTACCGCCTTACTACAGAGTCACGTCACAACACGGCCGTGAGCGCGGGGAGCGCTTCCGAACCGAGCGAATTTAGAGAAGCAAATTTTTGATTAAATTAATTATCTTTGCATTATATTAACTTTATGGCTTTGGAATTCTTCAAATAAGCCCAAAATCTTTATTCTATACTCTAAGAAACAATAATTGTGCACGTTCCCCATTACGCCGGCCATATGTAGTAGGTACTCACCTGCTGAGAGTTAGGGCTGGGTGGGGCTTCGTACACGGCCTGCGACTGCGGCACCACGGAGCTGTACACCACGTGCGCGCCGCGGGCCGTCAGTGACGACGACGACAGCGTCGGGTCGCTGCGATACAACAGCTGCCCCGGGGGAGACTCGTCGCCGCGGGCCGGGGGCCCCGCGCCGCCCCCGCCGCCGCCGTACAGCGTCAGCAGCTCCTTGCTCCCCCCGGGGTAGGCCCCGTAGCCCCCGCCGCCGTACTGCGGACTCTGGCCGGCGTACGCGTACCCCCCGTGCACCGACGTCACCGGCTGCAGGCTAGCGTACGTGGTCGGCCGCGGCTCCCCCTCGCCGCGCGTCTCGTACTTCACTTGCTGGTATGCGACGCCGACCGACTGCTGGTTGTTCAACGACGTCGTCTGTATCATCTCCAAGGGAGCGGACGTCGCCACCTGGTCGCCGAGCACCGCGGCGTACTGTCGGCCGTCAATCGGTGCGTTGGACGCGTCGCCGGCCGCCGCGTACGCCTGCATCTGTTCCGCTTTGTCTTTATGTGCGAGGAACGCGTCGTGGGCATTCTCCTCGGTCTCGCCGCCCTCCTGCGCCACTATGACGTGATGCGGAGCTCCGTAACGCAGCGCTATTCCGCGCCCGTAAGCGGGTCGCTGTGGCGCGCGCGCATACTGCGGCGGCAGTCTCTTGTCGGCGGGCACGGGTGACTGCAGCGACCTGTACGGCTCCTGCTTGAAGGCCAGGTAGCGCGCCGTCTCCGCCTCGACCATGCGCATCCGTTCCTCGTCGTAGTGATGCTGCTGGTCGCGTCCGTCGGTCGCCTCCTCCATCTTGGGCGTGTACTGGTGGAGCTGGTGGTCGTGGTCCGGCTGCGCGTGCTCCGGCGGCTCGTCCTTGACGCCGTCGTCGGCGCCGAGGTCGGCGGCCTCCTCCGCGGTGGTGATGTGACCGGCGGTGGTGATGGTGCGCACGGCGCGCCGCGACGTGATCACGGACTGAGAGTGCGGCGGCGGCGGGTGCTGCTCGTGCTGGTCGTGGTGCTCGTGGTGCTCGGCCGGCTCGACGCCCGCCTCGGCCGGCCGCGCGGGCTCCGCGCCCTGCTCCTGCTCGAGGCGCGCCTCGTTCTTCACGAGCTGCAGAGCCTCGGCCGAGGCGTCCGCCTCGCGGTGCTCCTCACCGACTCTCACCATCTGCCCGACAACCTCCATGCTCGATCTGCAAACGAATTCACGGTTCAAACGCGCTCTCGCTATGTAAATAAGACGGTCTGCGAACCTAAAAGAGACCTCACCTCACCTCTCGGAAATTCGAAGGCTACAAATATAGCGTGTCGGTTTTTATGCAGGCACCTAAACAAACGGATCGGCTTAGTCGAGGAGCGGAAGAGCGGCGCGGAAACACAGCGACAAATAGGGAACGAGACGCGCGGCGCCGGCGCCGCGAGTACACAATATATACACTAGTTTTGTCACCTATTTTACTTTACAAACAGATCGCCTTTTAAATAAAGTTCCTTAGAAAAATTATATCTCTAACGTTTTACCAGAACTGTACGGTTCTGTTATCTTAACACTACCTACTGAAAGTTATTTACTTTTTAATTTCTTAGGACCTAATATAATAAATTCTATAGTTAGTACTACTAACCACCACTTAGTGTACTTAGTTGACCACGCTTACTCTACGAACGCTACGATGTTTCATAATCATATTTTCTCGATGCTCGGTTAGGAAGTACATATATTTTATGATATTACTTATATCGAGGCTGGCGTGATCTAGAGCGGCGGCGAGGAGGTGCAGCCGCCGCGAGCGTGAATCCTCGCCGCGAGCAAACACCACCAGCCTCCACAAAAAAATGCACCGTAGCCCGTTATACATAAAGCTCACACTTGGATCTCGCAGGAGTGCAACGATGTAGAGCCTGCAAATGAGACCGAGTGCTGCGGTGTTAAGGCTGGTTTCAGAGGGCAGCGAGGTGGCGGCGCGATGTTTGCTCGCGCGATCCCGCGATAACCACACCGGGCTCGTCGTGATAACGGCCGCATTAATAAATTCCTTGTTGTTATTGTAAACAGTCGGTTCACCGTGCCCAAAAATGTCACAACGCTTTTGCCTTGTTGTATGTTCCATCAGACTTTAAGCGAGTCTAGCTTTTCATGAATAGAATGCAAACTCGACGCGTACTACAAAACCATAAACTAATTTAATCTCAATCAAATATTGCTTACATATCATTATCATCACGAGCCGGAAGACGTCCACTGCTGAACATAGGCCTCCCCGAACGACAATTGGCTATTTGCATCCACCTGATTACCTGCGACGCGCACAATGTCGCCAGTCCACTTAGTGGGAGGCCTACCTACTCTGCAACTTCAGGTTCGTGGTCGCCACTCGAGAACCTTTTTTCCCCATCGGTTATCGGTTCTTTGAGCGATGTGGCCTACCATAGGCGCCGCCAGAATTACTTTCAGGGAGGTGCATCTGCATCTACACATTATACTATTAATTTTTGGCCTGCGCAAATCAGTTGTCTATAATAATTTGAACAGCAAAACTACATATTTATGGGCTTTATTTTTGAGGTTATTTGATGTGTAGCTTATTCATTATTGTTCAAGTTATGAGTGACTGTTCTTTCCTGACAGGGGGGGGGGGAAATGCACCCCCTTGCACCCTGCTGCAGGCTTCCGTGTGCCTACCCTCGCGCAAAGAAACTCCGAGCATAGCTCTGTCCATATCTCGTTCTGTGATTCTGAGCTCTCAGTACCATAATATGGCATCACTGGTAACACACACTGGTTAAAAACCTTCGTCTTCAGGCACTACGGCATTTCGGACAAGAGATATCGCGTAGTTTCCCGAACGCTGACGATCAAATAATTTTCTTCTCAATAGAGGTTCGATGTATGGTAGTCTAACAAGTAATTATAAAATCACAAAAGGCCCCACTGCGATCGAACAAAATGGTCTTAAATTACATTGTAATATATTTAATAACATGTACTTATGTATGTACATACATATTCATATAACATTGATGTATGTTTTATTCTTCACACTGTTTTAAAAAAACATAGGTACATACATCAATGTTATATGAACCTGACAAAATTAAAGATAAACGTAGAAATTAGTCTATACTCAACCTGCATTTAGCACTTCTTTTGCGCACAGGTTCTTTTGTTATCAAAGTGGTAATCTTTATAATAAAATAAATCGAGTTTTATCCATCTACTCACTCCCAAAAATTAAATGTAAAATTGTGGTTACTGAATGGTTGCAAAAATTGAGCTACTTACAGAAAACCTTCTTCACTAGGATTATGTAATTTCATACACACACACAGACACACCCACACAAACATACCCACACAAACACCTCACACACACCCACGCACACACACATTTTGAATGAATGCATCACCCCCTTCCCTCTAATATGGTTGAGGGGAGTGATGGCTGCTGCTCGAATCAACTCGTGCGCGGGTGCTGCTTGGGGGGACTGGTCCGACTTCTATCCCTTTGGCCTTTTAGTTTGTCGTAATTTATTATTTTCTTCTTTTCTTCCTTGCTTTATGTTTCGAACGGCAGGACACAATATCGCTAATGTCGATTCATTTGTAACAAAACAATGTTTAAAAAAAAAGTGAAAAAATGACAAGCCCGCTGAGTTTCTTGCCGGATCTTCTCAGTTGAGGCCGCGTTGTGATCCGGTGGTAGCTTTTAAAAAATGACGATTCAAAAGTGCTAGCGTTAAGCCTATTTGAAATAAAGATTTTTGAGTTTGAGTTTGAGTTTGCATAATTATATAAAATCTTTTAAAAAAAATTTTACCGACTTCAATATCACTGAAAACTATACAATAATTTAAATATAATAGAAGTTGGTGTTAGCGTACCTGCTGTGTTTATTTGTCACCAACTTCAATAATATTTAAATTATTTTATACTTTTCAGTGATATTGGACTCGGTTAAAATTTTTTTTTAAAAGATTTTATTTTAAACTTTTTAGTGATATTTTCATACATTAGATAAGATTGAACCATCGAAGACGGTAAAATGATCTAGGTAGGTTATGATCACATTATCGTCTACATAGTTTTACTTATTTCATGTTGCTTCAGAAAAAAATATCCGGTCGTAATGAAATTTGCATGGAATCATCATAGTAGTTTACTCTCTCGAATTTTTATTTATTTTAATTTTATTTTATTTATTCAAACAAAAATCCACAGCTCTTAGAATAAAAAGTACAACTTGTAGATGTCCTGTTATGGCAGATTTTCTCGCATAAATGTTCTTGACTGCCTTTAATGTTCTTTAATACGGCAGGAGATAGTTTGTCCAATGTATGAACTACCACAACTGCAGTCAAGCTTGTAAGCCCCGGATGAACGTAAGCTCTGCCGCAATTATTGTAAATCGCCATGAAAGTTTAAAACAGTTGGAGATTTTGGCAACCCCTCTCTTCTAAGGGAGAGGCCTTTGTTCAGCAGTGGACTTTTCGGCTGCTGATGATTGCTAATTTTGCACAAATAAGTAATTTATTGTTTTTAAATTGAAATTAGGCTTTATTATTATACTAATAATGATGTTATCCTAATTTTATTTTAATTTTTTTTTTTGGAAATTCAGTAAAAAGCTATGAAAAATTTCAACACTAGAATGTTCAGAATCATGTACTGGATCCCTGGTATCGGTTTTCAGTACCTACGATGTCCCTTACACCCCGAATAAAACAAATTAAATAAGTACCCAAAAAAGTAACTAGCCCAAGTCTCAATAAGTTACGTCTTAAGTTATGCGAAGTAGCTTCGTATCAACCGGCCATGGGCAGACGTCTTGCTTACGATAACCATCCGTCGGTAGCGACAACTTTGTGTATCTTACTAAATATGACAATACAGCCGATCACCCATTCTATATTAGAATATTATATCTAGAATATAATAGAAGGTGAACCATGCGTCGGATGGGCATGTAAATAATCGGTACTACGCATGATGTCTCCCCGGTCGCTCCCCATTGGATTATTAGAGTAAAGGAGAGAGAAGAGAGAGTACGCCTGTGGCTGCGCATTGTGCACTATCATATCTCCCGCCTGGTTGGCTGATCTTATGAATCCTAGATGTCCTAGATACTTATGAAGTCCATTTAGTTTGTTTTGAAATTATGGCAAAATATGACTTGCTACAAAGGGTATTAACATTTTGCAGATTAGAGAAATATAACATGCTAAATTTAAATTACATATCAGTTAAATATATTTTTAAATATATTATTAATTGTTTTATAATTGTTTTGTTTTGTATTGTATTTATAATTGTTTGTTTTCTTTTAGACTTTTGCGTTCTATTATCGAACATTATTTTAATCAGGAATTTACGCGATTTACCTTATATTTTGGCATTTATTTAAGCAAAATAAATAGGCCCAAGTATTTTAGCTGCAAAACTTCCAAACGTTATAGTATTTCTCCATCTCACGGTTTTAAACTAAAAATCTTATAATATTAGGCATGCAGCGTCAAGGGAGCCGCGCGATGTTCCGTCGGCCGACTGGTCATAGAGCGTGCTCTAGTGGCCGTGGCCACTGCTGGTACCCTCGCCATAGACCAGGCCCGCACGCCTCACAGGCTCGCCCTTATTGGCTGCCCAGAGGAGAAGCTGCTAGAGCTATAATATGCTCCAGGGGTGGATGGACGTGTTAAAAATACAAAGCCGCGATTATCTTATGAGAAAACGCAGCACTCCTCTCGACACCCCTGAGCCACTCACACCGGTGTTGCTTTCTGTCGTCTGCTGACGATCATCTAGGGATTTATGGGCTCGCTCAAGTGGGTGGCTAGTTGCCACTTGCCAAAAAAATATTTTATTTAAAACGATGTAGGCAAGCGTGATCTTCTGAAATAGCCCAGTGATCAGTCCATTAAATTCTCAAACCCATAAATCTAGAAGTATTTTATCAAACTTGCAATAGTCTCCAACACGTGCCGAGGTAACTGCTGCATTTTCATAAGTATGTAGTACCTGCGGTTGATCCCGGGAGGTATTTTACACACCATTTAGGTTCTTAAAATGAGCCTCTATATGTTGGATCCGTCCCCGCGCATACCTCTAAAAAGGCCCGCTTAAGCCCATGAGTGAATGCATTTCAGGATCATTAATGCTAAATGATTATAGCAAATTAATAATCTGACGGCGAAAAGCTAAATAATTTCGAAACTTCAAATTATCGGTAGCGCTGTTTAAAAATTTAACTTATTTGAATATATATTTTTCATACTGTAATGAATGAATACGGCTGCGTGATTAGTTATCTACATTAGAATTAACTAATAGAAGAAGTTTGAAAGCACCGAATTCACTGAAATATAACTAAACTACTAGACACATTATATTGTCGTTAGACTAGTTTCCATTCGCTGTTACACACAAACTATTGTTTTCGACCGATAAATCCGGTATCGGATCACTTCCACTAAGATAACTAATATCAATGCAACAATTATATTATTGTATAACTTTGGATAACAAAGATAGGTCTATCTCACCCGACTGGCTATCGAAACGCTCTACACTTAGTAGGACTCGCGGCCACGGCGCGCGTCGCTACACCGCTTTTCCGATCTCCACTAGTCACAGATGCAGCACTCACCTGTCCATCTCGCGGGTGAGCAAGTCCAGGTAGTGCGCGAGCGCCACAACTAGCGCATGACGATATCACTGCGTGCGGGGTGCGGCGCGTGTGCGGCGCGCGGCCCGAGCCCGACCTCGTCTCCGGCACTTTTCCAGGTGAGCACTGAGCTTTCCGAGTGGGCGCGGAGTGGTGCGCGCGTGTGCGTGCGCGCGCCCGTGTGTGTCGCGCGCGCCCATTGGCCGCCACGGGACGCGCGCCCGCCCCGCGCCCCGCCGCCCCGCCCGGGGAAATGATTTTCATGTTTCAGCGATGCGCCGCCGCCGCCGTGCCCGCCCGGCGTGGCCGCACTGGCCGGCTCGCTCACCGCCGCGCTCTGAGACTTCATGTTGAACTTGAGCCGAACTCATCTGCATTATCTGCCCGTAGATAATTGATAATAAACGATAAAGAGATAGTTCACTATATATCGCACCGCATCCAGCTTTTAAATCTTACGCTCTATCATTGTGATAATTATTTAGTCATATGGATTCATGTGTGTATAGTAGATAGCAGTGAAGTGCACACATTTTTTTGACACCGTAGGCAAAACCAACAATTTACTAAAATGTTTACACGTTCTTCCGCTCCATCGCGATGTTTTTACATATTTTTACGGTATTTTTATGACATTTTTGATTACTACCCAAAAATTATGTGTCATAATCAATCAATCAAATTATTTATTTGTAAAACATAGGTACAAAGCAGGTCTTATAATTAAAGAAGAGCGCTATGTTTTGCCGTATAGGCGTACAAATGTCATTATAATATAGGTACTAATCAGGAATTATTCATCTACATAAATAAAATAGAAGGAGGCCAGAAGGAATTTGTATTGCTATTATAATTTTGTCAATATAAAATGTCAATTATTACTGTGAATGTCAAATGAGAATTTTGTCACTATTTTTACTTAGTAAAAGTTAGATTAATCATTCCTTATATAATATCCTCGTTCAAAAAATCGTTAATTGAATAAAAACATTTCTTATTTAATAATGATGTCAACTTATGTTTAAAACTTGCAATGTCCAGTACTTTTATTTCCTTTGGTATCTTATTATATATTTGAGGACCCATGCCAAGTACACTTTTTGTTACAAGAGCTGTTTTACACTTAGGAAGTTTTAAGCTGTTTTTGTACTGATTACGTATCGGAACTGATCGTACTGTTGACACTTCATTAAACAGATTTAGGTTATTTTTTACAAAAACGGCTGCTTCCAAGATATAAAGTGACGGTACTGTTAGTAACTTCAGTGACTGAAAGGCCGGTACACAACTATCTCTAATTTTCAGACCACACATTGCTCTTACGCATCTTTTTTGTGCTTTAAATATCATGTCTCTGTCGGTGGAATGGCCTCAGAAAATGATTCCAAATCTTAATATTCAGTCTACCAACCCGTGATATGCGGTTAGTAGTGCCTCTAGATTATGGGTATGGGCGGCGGAACCAAAGGGGCCAGCGGCTGCGTCATTGAAAGCTTCATTGACCCAGAATAGGTTAAGAATTAGATCATGCAGGACAGATTAGTCAAGATTTTTGATCGTATTGTGCGACAAAGCTCACAATGGTAACCTAAGGAAGACAATTGGCCGTATGTACATTTTTGATGGTCATACTTTTCATAATAATAGCACTCGCTCGCTTCAATAGCTTCTTTAGGCCGCCCCCGCCTAAAGAAGTTTCATTTCTTCTCGTATGTTTCAATTCAAAAAATGGAATGAAAATTAATTTTCCTATATTCTCATTGTCATTTTCAGTGTCAGGAAAAAAACATTTAATTTAAAAAAATTAAAAACGAAATAATATTTTGTTGGTTTACACGTCGAAGAACATCTTGGCTCAAAAATTTAAGACAATGGTTTGCATTGAGCACTAAGTTACTGTTCAGAGCTGCAGTAGACAAAATAAGAATTGCCATTGCACCATAAGAAGAAGAAGAACATTCTGCTTTTAACATTTTTAACTAATTTAAAATCTCCCACATTATATTTCGTTTCGGATTTTCGTAAATAGTTGCGAGGCATCTAAAACAAATAACATATAATAGTTACAAAAAGAATACTACCCAAACAAGTGAAAGGTTTCCAATTTTTATACTATAGTGTGGCAATGCCGAACGTTCGAGATTAACCCACTCAATTCGTTCGCCAATACCCTCTATGGTAATAATACAAAAAAAGTTTTATATCATTAGGTTATGTTTGGGCATTGATAGGCATTCAAAGTTAGTAGTCGAAGATTTAAATATGATTGTTAGATGGGCGGCCGCCCAAACATAACCTAATGATATAAAACTTTTTTTGTATTATTACCATAGAGGGTATTGGCGAACGAATTGAGTGGGTTAATCTCGAACGTTCGGCATTGCCACACTATAGTATAAAAATTGGAAACCTTTCACTTGTTTGGGTAGTATTCTTTTTGTAACTATTATTTATGTTATTTGTTTTAGATGCCTCGCAACTATTTACGAAAATCCGAAACGAAATATAATGTGGGAGATTTTAAAAGAGTTAAAAATGTTAAAAGCAGAATGTTCTTCTTCTTCTTGTGGTGCAATGGCAATTCTTATTTTGTCTACTGCAGCTCTGAACAGTAACTTAGTGCTCAATGCAAACCATTGTCTTAAATTTTTGAGCCAAGATGTTCTTCGATGTGTAAACCAACAAAATATTATTTATTTTTTTATTTTTTTAAATTAAATGTTTTTTTCCTGACACTGAAAATGACAATGAGAATATAGGAAAATTAATTTTCATTCCATTTTTTGAATTGAAACATACGAGAAGAAATGAAACTTCTTTAGGCGGGGGCCTAAAGAAGCTATTGAAGCGAGCGAGTGCTATTATTATGAAAAGTATGCCCATCAAAAATGTACATATGGCCAATTGTCTTCCTTAGGTTACCATTGTGAGCTTTGTCGCACAATACGATCAAAAATCTTGACTAATCTGTCCTGCATGATCTAATTCTTAACCTAGTCTGGGTCAATGACGAACGATCGCAATTGCCCCACTAGGTGTTCGTGATTGCCCGACCAGTGTCAGGTCGACGAACACTAAGGGTTTTGTTTTTGTTAAAAAATTTGATTATATATAAATAAATTAATAATTTTGATTGTTATAGCCTAAAATATGATAATCTACCTTACAGAAAATGTTATTAAAGTTAACCTACATCTAGTATCTTCTGAGATATTTTAAAACTCCCTTAAGTGTTCGTAATTACCCTGCCTTCCCCTATGTATCTATGTTTGTTCATCTGTTTCCGCATATCTTCTAATCTTCTTAACATAATTTGACAACTAAAGTGTCGTTAGAAGCGTCTTGATTGTCCGCTATAGGCTATATAATATCACATTATTAGAATGCGATTTTATCCGTAGTCGGGTTTTAGTTTTTAAAACTTATAACTTGTTTGATGAATGTATTCGCAAAGTTTATCAGTGCAGCATTTATTTTTTCCGAATTTCATACTTAAAATCCATGCTAAAACTCTTTTAGTGGCTATTTAAAAAAAATAGTGCTACACGTATTCCACAATTTCTTTTGTTCAGTACTCTGACGATGTTTGGTGTCCATGTCATGAAATAATGTTTTTTCCATACAAACTTTGATAGCTTGACCCACTAGGGGTTGATTTTAGAAAAGTTCTGAAAATTAGTTTTTTCAATTGTTGTGTTTAGTTTAGCTCTAGCTGCATCATATCATTATATGGAAATCCTCGTGTGTGCAAACTTTTCAACCCCATGAAACCTCAGGGGTGCTTTTTCGAAAAATGCAGGAAATAGATTTCTTAGATTCTTGTGTGCGATACATAAATTAAGTCTTATGACTGTAGGTAAAAAAAAAAAACATTTTTTGGACTCCAATTGGACCACTTTAGGAATTGATTTTCAAAAAATGATTATTTAGGTAAGTACACATAGTTTGCATTAGTTTGATTAATGTATTCGCAAAGTTTCATCAATGCAGCATGATTTTTTTTCTCGTTTCATACTCAAAAGCCCCCCCCCCGCTAAAACCCCTTTAATGGTCGATTTTCAAAAAGTTGTGTTATTCTTGTTTCTTTATTTATTTATTTTTGCTCAGACTACACTGACATAGTTTCGTATCCGTGTGATGAAAAAAGGTTATTTTTCGTACAAAGTTTGGGAACCCATTTGACCCACATAAGTATGGAATTTCGAAAAATCCTTTCTTATTACCCAGACTACTTGAATAATTTTGTACGTTAAATGGTTTTGGCTGTGTCTTGATTCCTAGAAAACAACCTGTTCTTTTATTAATATAGATTTCAAATCAATAGCATCAGTGGTTCCTCTAATATTTTAGGTGTGACAGACAGACCTATTTCCAAAGTATTATGTCTTATGGTATATTACTGTGGGGATCTTCTGCAGAACTAAATGCCATTTTTATTCTGCAGAAAAGAGCTGTGAGAGCCATTTATAATCTGGCTCCTACCGATTCACTTAGAGAAAAATTTAATGATCAAACGAACTTACCTTAAGTGAAGTTCGATCTTAATTATCCAGTCCTTGACGAGAAGATATTTCTTTCCATTACTGGTAGTACCCCGTGGGTACGATCCGGAGATATCGCACAAGTTTCAGAGGTTAGAAAGAGAAAACAACATTATTATCTCTTTCGTAACCACCCCGCCTCAGCCGAGCGACAGCCACCTCATTATCTTTAGAGTAAAATGAAATACAGCTGCAACATTGATTCAACAGGGTCATTAATGGGTAGGGAGAGACCTTATATCTTCTCGTCAAGGACTGGATAATTAAGATCTAACTTCACTTAAGGTAAGATGCAAAGATTCAAAGATTCAAAATTTTTATTTCAAATAGGCTTAACGCTAGCACTTTTGAACGGTCAATTTTTTAAAAGCTACCACCGGATCACAACGCGGCCTCAACTGAGAAGATCCGGCAAGAAACTCAGCGGGCTTGTCATTTTTTAACATTTTTTTTTAAACAAAGTTTGGCTTTTTACAATTAAATCAGCACCAGCGACAGTGTGTCCTGCCGTTCAAAATATCAAATAAAAATAAAAAATACGACGAAAATACAACAAGCTAAAAACTAAAATGCCAAAGGGATAGTAGTCGGACCAGTCCCCCCAAGCAGCACCCGCGCACGAGTTGACTCGAGCAGCAGCCATCACTCCCCTCAACCATATTGGAGGGAAGGGGGTGACCCGCCACACGAAGCCGCCACAAGCAAAGACTTTTCGATGGCGAGCATGACCGATCCAAAATCACAGTGGCTCACGTTTAACATTTACCTTCTGCTGTTAAGCAGTGCCTCGTCAGGCAAGACACAAAGCACTTTAACATATTAAATTTTATCACAAGTCGTCTAAGTTAGATACACACTAAGAATAATTTACAAGCTCAAGTGAATTGTCTTCAGAACGTAAATAAAGCAACAATCAATTTTGCTGCTAGACTATAAAAGAAAATAATAAAATAAAAAAAGGACAAAAGGACAGCGGCCGGACCAGTCCCCCCAAGCAGCACCCGCGCACGAGTTGACTTGAGCAGCAGCCATCACTCCCCTCAACCATATTAGAGGGAAGGGGGTGACCCGCCACACAAAGCCGCCACAAGCAGAGACTTTTCGATGGCGAGCATGACCGAACCAAAATCCCAGTAGGCTTGCGTCTTGAAATAAAAAACAAAATATATAAAAAATACATAAGACATCATCCAGCAGAACACTTTTCACTTTGACATTTGCTGTATTCAGTCTTAAAATTAGTATTCTAAAACTATTTGAGCAGTTCATTCCCAGTGTTTGATTTGAATTCCATATGTATTTACCCCGATTGAATTCTATGTATTTTGATTCTTTTAATTTGATGAGTAAAACACTTAATCTTGACAAATCCTTTTTTTATTACACAAAACCACAGAGTATACAATCAAAGAGTACAAGGTATTGTGCGTGGACTGTAATAACGTACATTCACATTGAGTTAACTGAACATCCCGCCTACCAAGGACGAATGTCCTTAACTGATAACTAATTAAACTTAAATACTTACTAATTACAAAAAAAGAAAATAATAATGAAGCTCACTCTAATCTTTGAACTTTAACAAACTACAACTGACAATCAATACTAACACAAATGGAAATAATCACTGAATAGAAACTAATCCTTCTCTATCGGTAATGCACAAATTTTTGAGATTGATCTCTTAATCACACCACTACGACACTTCACACTATAAACTCTTGTAAGACCATCTTCTCCAGGATGTTTTCGAACGATACGACCGAGAGCCCATTTTTCTGGTGGCAATTGGTCATCCTTTAAAATAACTACACACATCAAAAGTGTCTAGGGATCAAGCATTTTTAAGCGGATTTCTTGAGATTGAGATGTGGCTTTGTAATAAATTTATGATTTTATAAATTTATATGGATCCTTTTTGGTGCATTTCATAATTTGAATCAGGAACTGTGAATCAAATTCGAGTAAAAGATGAAAATCAGCTGTCAATATTTTCCCTATAAAAACATACAACGCATTGAAGACATTATTAGTGCTACTGTTTCCCTACTACTGATTAAAACCAACGTTATTATGGAGCGGCGACGTCATTTAAGCAGGGAAGAAATGCTCAGAGCCGTGGGAATGATAGAAGCTGGTTCCCGGCAACGTACTGTGGCTTTAGCTCTGAATACAAGTCAGAGTGTTATCAGTCGACTTTGGACACGTTACCGAAGCACTGGTACCGTGGCTGAGCGCCATGGAGGACGGTATCGCTGCACCACACGGAGACAAGACCGATATATTCAAATCTTAACTCGAAGAGCTCCAACAATAACTGCCATGATGTTAGCCGTGAGGCTTCATCACTCTTCAGGGAACTTAATTAGCGACCAAACAGTCAGAAACCGCTTGCATGAAGTGAACCTTCATTCCCGAAGACCGCTACGGGTACCACCTATAGCAATGCACAATCGTAGGATTCGATATCAATGGGCTCTTGAACACAGAAATTGGGCAGAAGAACAATGGCGTTTCGTGTGCTTTTCTGATGAGTCTCGTTTTGGTATGAGACAAGACGTATACGACACTGGAGAACCCCTGGACGCCAACAGCGATTAAAATCCTGCCAGGAAGTCCATCCTTATAGTGGTGGAACCATCATGGTATGGGCGGGTATTTGGATCGGCGGAAGAACTGAGTTGATTTGGATCAGAGGCAACCTCAACGCTCAAATTTATGCTGAGACGATTGTATCAGACGTCATCGTTCCTCTACAAGTGCAAATCGGTCCCTTATTTCAGTTAATGCATGATAATGCACGACCGCACACCGCAAGAGTTGTAAGACAGACTCTCGCCGCAGCTAACATCAATGTCCTGCCCTGGCCTGCTCAGTCGCCAGACTTGAACCCGATTGAGCATGCATGGGATATGCTACAGAGAAGAGCTCTGCCGAATATGGAGGGTATCCAGTCGCAAGAAGACCTTTTTTTGTTGTTGCAACGAACATGGGCGGCCATTCCACAGCGTGATTTGGATGAACTCATTTTGAGTATGCCAAACCGATGTTCTTGTGTTGTTAGTGTTCGCGGTAGAAACACGGATTATTAATTGTTTAAGTTACCCAATAAAATTTTAAAGAAAACTGTTATTTCAGTCTTTTTTTCGAACTTTTGTGTTAGTGGTTCAAATGTCAAAAATCCCTTTATTAGGAAAATGGCAAATTTCTTTATTAATGCAAAGGTGACTTGGTTTATCGTTACTGTGACAAACGAAAACACTTTATTTGATGAATCCTTAAAGAAAATTTTAATTAATATCAATCAGGAGAAAAGTTATTGCAAAAATATATGTTGATCCCTAGACACTTTTGATGTGTGTATATCGCCAATCTCAAATTCTCCTTTCTCTTTAATCCATTTGGGTCTTGTTTGAAGTCGTGTAAGATATTCATTCTGCCAACGATGCCAGAAATTAGATACAAGTCGTTGACTTAATTTCCATCTGGATAGTTGACTGATCTTTACATCTTGTAAATCAGGACTTGGAATTGTATAGGGGCTTCTCCAATTAGGAAATGACCTGGGGTCAAAACTTCAAACTCTGTGTCAGATGTGTCGATTGGCACTAGTGGTCGCGAATTAAGGCAAGATTCGATCTGACAGAGAATCGTAGAAACCTCTTCGTAGGTTAGATGAGTATTCAAAATCCGCTTTAGGTGGAATTTTGTGGATTTCACACCTGCTTCCCATAATCCACCAAAGTTGGGACTGTATGGAGGTATAAAATTCCATTGTGTACCATCTGCAGCCAGAATATCTGCCATATGACCAGGTATTTCTAAGTTAGCCTCTTTCCAAGCTGCTTGTAACTCTTTGTTCGCACCAACAAAATTTCGACCATGGTCGCTCCACATTTGTGCGCATTTTCCTCTTCGAGACACAAAACGACGAAATGCTCCAATGAAAGCTTCGGAGGTGAGGTCACCTACCAATTCTAGGTGAATTGCTTTCGTAGCCATGCAGATGAATATTGCGATGTAGGCTTTATGACATTTAGCTCCTCTTCCCCGGGACATTAACACTTGAAAGGGGCCGGCGAAATCTACTCCACTGTGAATAAATGGACGAGCCGGCATTGTACGAACCTTAGGCAGATCACCCATAAGTTGAGTTCTTGACGCGGCGTTCTGTCGATCACATATTAAGCATTTGTGTATATACTTCTTTACAATATTCTTTACACGAATAATCCAATATCTAGATCTTATGTACCCTATGTAGAGTCTTCTGGTGTGCTTCAGCTACAATAAGTAATGAAAGATAATTTCCAGACCCCAAGATTATCGGATGCTTCTGATCATCAGTCAAATTCGAATTTCTTAATCTGCCGCCCACCCTGAGAATGTTTGTTTCATCTAAATATGGATTCAATGACTTTAAGGGGCTTGCATTTGTTACATAACTTCCTTTCGATAAACTGTCTATTTCTTTACTAAATTCTTCTCTTTGTGCTATCCTTACACATTTTAATAATGAATGTTCTAATTCTATAGTAGAGATTGATTTATCTATGTCTTCAGACATTTTCTTGAACTTCAAAAATCTTAAACTGTACGCAATGGTTCTTAAGAGTTCTTGTAAGGTACTAAACTCATCAAATTTTATTTTTCTCTCTTCCTCTATTTTTGCATTTACAATTATTGTTTTCATTTCAGCATTAGTGGTTAAGCCTTCTGGTTTGGTGAAATTTATTACATTTTTCCTTAACCATTCTGGTCCTTCCCACCATAGGTTGTTGTCAATGAGAGTCTCAAGGTATACTCCTCGTGGTCTGCTGGGTTGTCTTTTGATTTAACGTGAAACCATTGTGACTTGGATAGGTTATCTAATATTTCAATTACACGATTGCTCACAAATGGTTTCCATCTATTTGGGTCACCGGCCAGCCATGAGAGAACTATTGTTGAATCTGTCCAGGCATACACTTGGTTATGGGTCAACTTCATTGCTTTGCTTACATATGTCAATAGTTTTGCAAGGAGCACTGCACCACATAATTCCAAGCGAGGTAAAGTTATTGACTTGACGGGTGCTACCTTTGTTTTTGAGGATATGATCCCAGTTTTGATTTCTCCATTTAATGTCTCCATTCTGTAATACACAACAGCGCAGTATCCCTTAATAGATGCGTCACAATATCCGTGAAGCTCTATTTTATTGTTCTCCCTCACTGTATGTATCCATCTTGTAATTTGTATTTCATGTAATCTGCTGAAACTATTTCTTATTTTATGCCATTCTTCTTCATGTGTTTGTCCCACATCTTCATCCCAGTCTAGTTTCTGTTTCCACATGCTTTGAATTAAGATTTTGGCAGGAATAATTGCTGGAGAAATCCATCCAAGTGGATCAAATAAATGTTGTATGTCTGCAAGAATCTTTCTTTTGGTGGTGAATGTGGACTTAGGAGGTAAATTCACTTCGTATTGAAAAGTGTCTGTAGTCATATTCCATGACAATCCTAATGCTTTAATAACGCTTTCATTTGTAATGCCCTTCTCTACACTCTTACTTCTCAATGATTGTGGAATTTGATTGATAAACTCTTTGCTATTTGATGCCCATTTTTGTAACAAAAATCCTCCACGTTCCATTATACTTCTTAGTTCCGTACTTGCTTGAATTGCTTCCTCCACTGTGTCATGAGAACTAATACAGTCGTCAACATAGAAATCTTCAGATAGTATTTTTGATCCTATTGGATACTTTTCTCCTTCGTCTCGTGATAATTGTTTGAGAGTTTTAATCGCAAGGTAGGGTGCGGAAGCCGTGCCAAATGTAACTCGCAACAGGCGGTAATCTTCTACTTCTTGTGATGGATCTGTACGCCATAGTATCCTTTGATAATCTGCATCTTCTCTAGTGACAAGAATCATTCGGTACATTTTTTGAACATCGGCTATAAAACAGATTTGTTTCATGCGACATCTCATAATTAAACTCCTCAAATCTTCCTGGAGTTGAGGTCCAACTAATAAAGTATCATTTAATGATGTGTTGTTTGAGCTTTTACATGAGGCGTCGAAAACCACTCTAACCTTTGTTGTCTCACTATTTCTCACAATTGCATGGTGTGGTAAATATACAGAAAAATTGTTTATCTCCTCTTTAGGAAATTTCTCCATGTGGTTGAGTGCAATGTATTCTTTAAACACCTCTGTATATTCCTTCTTCAATATTTTATCCTTTTCTAATTTTCGCTCTAATTGCTGAAATCTTCTTAATGCAATATCTCTGGTTGATCCTATTTCTTTAGGTGATTTTTTAAAAGGTAGTTTGACAATGTATCTACCATCTGGTGTTCTAGTATGTTGAGACTCATAAATTTCTTCACATGTGCGTTCCTCTGCTGTTAAGTTACGGGTTGTTGACTCATCAATACTCCAGAGGTTTTTCAAAAGGTTGTCCATATTTATTTCTACTTGGTGGTGCATTACTACTAAGTCATTATTATGTGGTGTTGTTCCAGAAATATGGCCAAATAAAATCCAACCTAGGCTAGTTTCTTTAGCTGAGGGTGTGCCTGGTGGGCCTTTAATCAAGTTATTTTTTACAATCTCGGTGTAAACATCAATCCCAAGCAATAAATCAATTTTTTCAGATCTGAAATAATTCGGATCGGCCAATGTCAAACCATCTAAGTGTGACCAATTTTCTTCTGGTTGTATTGTGGTACATGGCAGCTTCGGTGTGACACGTGCTTTCAACACATATGCTCTAACAGGAAGACTGAATTGTTTATCAAATCTTGATAATATCTCTATTTGTACTACACAAGATACTGGTGTTGTACTGGCTCCTAATCCTGTGATTGATCCTCGTATTGAACTTTTCTTGAGACGAAGTAGTTGAGTGGCACTGTCGCTGATAAATGATGCCTCAGATCCAGAATCAATCAGTGCTCGTAGTAAAATTTCATGGCCATAATTATTCCTTACTTTTACCAATGCGGTTGCTAATAATGCTCTTTTTTGCTTAGATACAAAATTTGCTACAATTGACTCATTTGGTTTGTCTCTGGTATCTTCATTCATAGTAAGTGAGGATATTTCAGGTGTGGTATTAATCTTCTCTATGTCCTGAACGTCCTCAGCTTTCTTGCCACTGTGAAGAAGTGAATGATGACGCTTGCCACATATCTTACACATTGTCTTCTTCTTGCAGTGATGTGCTGGATGACCCGACGATAAGCAATTAAAGCACAATCGATTGTTTTTGACCACCTCACTTCTCTTCTCTGTGTTAAGTTTCACAAACTCTTTACAGTAGCACAGGAGATGCACTGCATAATTTACATGTCACTTGTATGGCTGTTGTATGAAATGAGCGTTCTTTATAAATTCTTTGAGTGCTTGATGAAGATTGACAGGTTAACTCAACTGTATAGATTTTATCTTCCAGAAACTTTGTGAAATCATCTAGAGTTGGTAAATTAGTTTGATAATCTCGACTTACATGGGTTTCCCATTCTTTATGTGTGTCAGAATCTAACTTTTCTAACTAATTCAAACTATTTAAACACTCTTTAGTGTTGTCAATAAGGCATTTTAATTGTCCGGGTGATTGACTGTTCACTTTCTTTAATGAGAATAACCTTTTCAAAATTGCATTCACAATAAGCCGCTTGTGGCTATATCGGTTTCTCAAAGTCTCCCAAGCTTGCTTATAATTTTGCTCTGTAACTTGTATGTGTTTAATAGTGTTTATTGCTTCACCCTTTAAACATGATTTCAGATAGTGATGGTTTTGTACATTACTTAATATTTTATTGTTGTGTATTAATGCCATAAAAGTGTCCTCGAATGATTGCCAGTCTTCATATGCTCCTGTAAACATTGGTAAGTTGATTCTTGGTAATTTGACATCTGTGCCATTTGAGCCTTCTGTTGATAACTGCGATGCACCTTGTATTAACCTTTCGCCACTTTCCTCAGTACTTAATGACGCGAGTGTATCAGCCATGTCTGCTTTCATATCTAAGTAATTTTCTTCACATTCACTGTAAATATCTTCTGTAAAATACTTCATATTTTTACGTTGGTCTTTGTTAGTCGCCTTCAATAATTGTTGATAATAATTTTTGTATGAGTTCCAGTAATCCTCTAAACATTGCATCCTAGATTGTATATAACCTTTTGATAATCGCGTTTTGGGAGCTTTTTTGTAATTTACTTTTTTGTTTGATAAATAAATAATAAAATTCTACATATTTTGTTTGATAAATCTTCTAAAATTTCTATAATGTTTTCTATAGTGGCCATTTTCGTTATGCGTTGTAGTCACTCGGACACAAATCGGAATAAATCAGGTCAACTGGTTATCGTAATTTTTCATGAATTTGGCTCGTTACGGATCAATTTTGTTTGATTTGAATTCCATATGTATTTACCCCGATTGAATTCTATGTATTTTGATTCTTTTAATTTGATGAGTAAAACACTTAATCTTGACAAATCCTTTTTTTATTATACAAAACCACAGAGTATACAATCAAAGAGTACAAGGTATTGTGCGTGGACTGTAATAACGTACATTCACATTGAGTTAACTGAACACCCAGGCTGTTTTGTCTTCCAAGTAATCGGAAATTTTGTAGTAGCCTTTTTTAGCAAGCTTAGATTTAACTGTGCATTTGAATTTATTTATAGGCAGATCTCTGATACCATTGGGAAGCTTATTATAGAAGCGTATACACTGACCCACAAAAGAATTACTTACTCTGTAGAGACGAGTAACATGTAAACTAAGGTCATCTTTACCACGTGTATTAACCGAGTGAATATCACTTCTCTTTTTAAAGTTATTAATATTTTTCTTTACATACATTAAATTTTCAAAAATATACTGTGACACCACTGTCAAAATATTTATCTCCTTAAACTTTTCTCTAAGCGAATCTCTAGGAGCCAGATTGTAGATAGCTCTTACGGCTCTTTTTTGGAGCACAAAAATAGCGTTGAGATTTGCGGCATTACCCCACAGGAGTATTCCATATGAGATAATACTGTGGAAGTAACTAAAGTAAACTATCCTAGCAGTATCAATGTCAGTTAAAAGTCTAATTTTCTTAACTGCTTCGCCGCTGAACTAAGCCTGCCGGACAGTTTTTTAATATGTGGGCCCCATTGCAGCTTCTTATCTATGGTGATTCCTAAAAATACAGTTGACTCAACAGGATCTATCCCGGATCCATTTAATTCCACATTGGTTCTCTCCTGTCTTACATTAGGGGTGGAAAATTTAATCAATTTAGTTTATGATTCATTTAGGCAAAGATTGTTAGTGCTAAACCAATGAACCACTTTAGATAATGCATTGTTAACCTCGTCGTAATTAATTAATTGTCGTTTGATTTTAACCCTTCGGAGCCCGGGCCTATTTTTTGCGCGGTTTTTTCTTGATACGATTCGAGCCAACGGGCTCCGAGTAACGGAAGAAAGAAGACGAACAACACAATCTCGTGATTCTTTCCTACATAATAAGGCAAGTCATTAATATAGATAAGAAATAGGGATAGTCCCAGAATTGAGCCCTGTGGAACGCCCATTGTGACCTTAGCGCCGGGAGATATTTTCCCATTAACATCTACCTTTTGAATTCTATTGTCTAAATAACAAGTCAAAAGGTCAAGAGCCTTATTTCTTACTCCATAGTGGTGTAACTTCCTTATAAGCGTGATGTGATCAACGCAGTCAAACACTTTAGATAAGTCACAGAATATACCTAAAGCATCCTGCGATTTTTCCCACGCATCGTAGATATTTTTCAACCGTTCAATCCCTGCGTCTACAGTGGAGCGATTCTTCGTAAAACCGAACTGATTACTATGAAATAATTTATTATTATTAAAATGATTTAACATTTGACTAAGCATCAGTTTTTCAAAGATTTAATAATGAACTGCTCAAATTCAATACAAGCGACTTCAATAACTCGCTCGACAGATAGGCTCACAATATCCTTGCGTTCTTTACATTTAATATTTTTGTTGAGGATAATTAAAGAGCCTCCGTGTATCATATTTACTCTACTGTATGAGCTGACAACTTGGTGATTATTAAAATTCAATATAATTTGGTTACTTTTCAACCAGTGCTCAGTAACACACATAATGTCTATTTTGTAATCGTACATAAATAATTCAATTAGTAAATCTTTACCCATCAGGCCTTGTATATTCTGACGCACTAGGTTGATCGAGGACACCTTCCTAATTAGAGTGTCCTTTAAATTATGTTGTTTTATATCATTTAAGCAAGAGTTTATCTCTATTGTCTTAATATCTAATTTAAATCATGTTGTATGTCAATATTAATTGCCAGATTCATTTTTGAACTAGGCTAAATGTCAGTACAGCATTGGTCAATAGGAGCAGTAACTTTGTTAGCCAAGTTTTTGGCTAATATATCAAAAAATATAATAGCGAACTAGCTATCTGTCTCTTAATATAATTAGAAAGATAACAGCTATCTTTATTAATAAAAAAAGATTTATTAACATAATTGTTAATGTCAATTAAATGTAGTTTGTCAATTTTAGAAAAGTTATTAGAACATGTCAAATTGTGGAGTAACATATTTAACTTATATCTAGATTGATTTTCCACCTGTGGCAAGCTATGGCAATAGGGAAATGTAAACATAACAATTTTATCTACATTTAATTTTAGTAAATCATTATTATAATCTAATATTTTTTTAGTGTCAACTTTTTCCCTATTCCCTATAAGTATAATTACAGAAGTTGCCTGGCTATAGTTATAAGAGAGTATTCTTCTCATAATATCGTGGTAGGATAAGCCAGGCAAACAATTATTAATAACTGAGTACTCCCTGCAGACGTCTGATATAATAGTACCCATATGTTTACCGAGTTCATCACTAAAAATAACCAATTTTTTTTTGGTTTCTGATTGAAAATTGCCCCTTTGACAGCTGTTTGTGTTATTAATGTAGGCATCTGAGCTCACACATTCATTATTTTGTAAACTATTGCTTACGGGTTGACATTTATCTAGTGTTGGCTCTGCGTCAGGAATGCAATCAGGCATAGAAAAACTAGTTGAAAATCGTTTATGAATGTCTACAAAACTTTTTCTCCTATTGTTACTGTTACATTTGTCCATAACCAGTTCATTCATGGCCAGAATGTATTCCTTCATCGAGTTTTCTGAAGAATTATATTTTCCAGTCATAGATTTTAATTTACTTGCTAAGTTATTTATTTCATCTTGTAAAGCCAATGTGTCATTTTTATACTTTAAAGTACTATTTTCTAATTTGCGAGCATACATATCTAGTCGGTCAATAAGTTGCAAGTGTTCTCTATTTAACTTCACATTCTTGATAAAAAATCTATGCTTTTTTACTAATTTTTGTGTTTTTTTAAATATATTTATTAATCTTTACATACTTCTTTAGTTTGTTTTTATTTTTAGAGTTACTGCCACATCTAACATCACCTTCTATGTTCATTTGTAAGGTCACATCATTTGTCAAGTCTATTACATGACTTGAGGGCTGTCCGTTAAATGTAGCAGACACCATGCTCGGGGCACTGACCACTAACTCATCAAAAAGACTCTGATTTAAGGAGGCTGTTATGTTATGGTTGGTTATTTCCCTCTGAGAAAGTTGATTATTTGCATCTTGCAGTTGACGTTCTAGGGAGACTATGCGTTATAGTGCAATTTCGTACTCAGGTAAGTTCGTTTGATTATTCAATTATCCAGTCCTTGACTCCAAGATATTTCTTTCCATCGCTGGTAGATGTTTGGAAATACAAAATCAATGTTGCAATTAAAGAGATTCCAGAATAAAACAAAGTTAACTTAACTTGTTGCTTAAACTATTAGTTATAATAAAGCCAAATATATTTAGCATTTTTTTGCAGAATACATAAACACGGTGTGTATGTGGACCAATGCTCACCAGTTTTTACGAACCACTTGCTACGCTCCAACATTAGAGTTTGAGTACAGAGGAGCACGCTACTCGTTAGAAAGGCGTCCGTGAAAATCTGAAGAAAATATTTATCTTGATATCAAATTAACGACTAAAGTAAACGTAAACTATGTGTCAACGCCATAATGATATCACAGTTATCATTCATATAAGCAGGAGCTTAGTATATATCTTGCTTAAGCGCATAGTACAATTACATAGTAATTGTAGTTAATAGTTATGTCTTAATGAAATTAATAATTATATATATATATATATATATAATTTTTTTTTTTAGCATATCTGTTGCGCGCCAAATCAAGCAAAAGTATGGACCCCAGCATAAAACTTACTTTACTAGAAGTTTTTGAATCAAACATTATACTGGTAATTAATGATGAAACTGAGAGGTTCATTGAAATGTTGCGACGCTTGGACTCGTGGCGGACACGGTCGGCAATCAGTCAAGCGGAGGCGATTATGACAGTCCTCGACGCCGCGCTAGTGGCGGTTAGAGTGCACATTAAAAACTTCACTGGACTTTGTCAGTGTAGTGTGTGACTTTGTCGGTCATCGCGCTGGTGCTAGAATTGAAAAATAGCCTTTCCCGTTTAAATTTCCAATCAGTATGAAATCAGAGCAATTTTTTTTTTTACAAAATCGCCCACTTGTTCTAAAAAAAAGAAATCTGTTTTACTATCTTAAAATGATCTGTCAAGGGTTTATCGATCAGTAGAATGATAACCGACTGACAGGTATCAGTTTCGGCATAGTGAGAAGAAGCCAAGAGTGGCCCCTTCGTTTAGAGTACGGATATTATCCGGCATATCAGGTCTTTTTTTTAAGATTTAAGAGGCTTGTCCTCCTTCCATGAAGCCAATTAAGCTTTACTGACTAATAACCTTATAACTATCGATCAGCATGGTGCCAATCTTCAGGTTCAGAGTAGCTATTACAAATTGAGTAATGAAGTTTCATAAAACTAAGTGAATCAACTTCGTTAGAGATTCCTTCCACCACACCAACAAAACTGATCACGGACTATTCTGTGGCAACATTTGTAACCGTGATTTGTTGCCTCCGCACTTTCGAGCACAAATTCCGATACCACGCGAACCTTGCATTTGACTGATGATTACCATTAGGTATCTATGCATAGATTTTGAATTTTTCTTTCGATCATAATTGAAGGTACAACAACAGCAAATATTTATTCGCTTTTATCTAAAAATAGACAAACTCACCTGTAGCAGTAAATAATGCGCGTAGTTAGGCCAAGAAAAAAAAGGCAATATCTGAAGAATACAACAGATAAGCTGTATGATTTCCGATGAATGCAACTGTCGTATTTAGGACATTGTGATAATTAGGCCAAATAATATCCGAAGAATACAACGTATAATAAAAATTAGTGCTTCCCAATGAATGCAAAGGGTACACAAACTCAGCTCGAGCGTATAAATCTTCGCAGGTACAGCAGCAGCAGGCAGGCAGAATGATATTTAGGCACAATAATATCCGCAGAATTCTACGGATTAAACATT
Organism: Furcula furcula; assembly: GCA_911728495.1. Taxonomy (NCBI): domain Eukaryota; kingdom Metazoa; phylum Arthropoda; class Insecta; order Lepidoptera; family Notodontidae; genus Furcula; species Furcula furcula. The sequence continues at coordinate 32,265,937 of OU452243.1, forward strand.
AGTGATTCCCAATGAATTCAAAGGGTACACTTTAGCTCGAGAGTATACATCTTCGTTAACAGCGACACGAACAATGTTCCACTTTTAATTTTATGTCTTCTTTATTTTCGTTTTTCATGATTTCAAAGATCCCTTGTAGAACGCCGTGATCGCACGGACAAGAATGAGGTGGCTGTCGCTCGGCTGAGGCGGGGTGGTTACGAAACAGATAATAATGTTGTTTTCTCTTTCTAACCTCTGAAACTTGTGCGATATCTCCGGATCATACCCACGGGGTACTACCAGTGATGGAAAGAAATATCTTGGAGTCAAGGACTGGATAATTCAAAGAAATAGATATTCTAACGGTTGTTTCACAATTCATATTTGAAAATTTAGTATAATGTTCAGAAAAATATTAGATCATTTAAAAAATACAGTGCTATTCATGGTGTTAATACCCGGAACATACATGATCTTGTTTTGCATTCCACGCGTCTCCACAGAACAGGCAAATCCTTTATGGGTCAAAGTATACGCTTCTATAACAATCTGCCACAGGATATCCGAGATCTTCCACTGAATAAAAAAACCTTTGATAAAAAGCCGATTGTCGAAAAAGGCTTATTATAAAATCTCGGATTACCTAGAGGATAAAGCTGCGTGGGCTTGAACTGCCTGACTCATGCAAGCTTCGAATTTTAAGGCTTACAATTTGTAACACCATATAAAGTGGTGGATAACTGATGGTTGCTGCATAAGTCAATTAATTGATGACATCAATAATATGTTAAAATGCTTTGTGTCTTGCCTGATGAGGCACTGCTTAACAGCAGAAGTTAAATGTTAGACGTGTGCCACTGTGATCTTAGATCGGTCATGCTCGCCATCGAAAAGTCTTTGCTTGTGGCGGCTTCGTGTGGCGGGTCACCCCCTTCCCTCCAATATGGTTGAGGGGAGTGATGGCTGCTGCTCGAGTCAACTCGTGCGCGGGTGCTGCTTGGGGGACTGATCCGACTACTATCCCTTTGGCTTTAATAGTTTGTTGTACTTTCGTCGTATTTTATTATTTTTTTCTGTCTTATTTGATCTTTTGAACGGCAAGACACACTGGCGCTCTGAACTAATTGTAACATGACACACTGTTTAAAAAAAAGTGAAAAAGTGAAAAAATGGCAAGCCCGCCGAGTTTCTTGCCGGATCTTCTCCGTTGAGGCCGCGTTGTGATCCGCTGGTAGCTTTTTTAAAAAAATAACATGACCTTCCAAAAGTCTAGCACTTTTGAAAGGTCATGTTATTTTTTAAGCCTATTTAAAGGTCATGTTATTTTTAATCGTTAAGCCTATTTAAAATAAACTATATTTGTGTTTGAGACCGACGAATTCGTACCATAAGGGTTCCTTTTTTTACGCCTTTCGGCCGCCATCGCTACTAGTTGCAATGGCAGATTTTTTACGTTATAGGTGTAGAACCCTAAAAATTCCCCACTGTGGAATGTAACAATATAGTATCAATGTCTTTACCAAAGTGGCAAGCAAGCATGCGGCCCGCTTGATGGTAAGCAGTTACCGCAGCCCATCACTAGCGCGTTAACGACCCATAATAAGACATTAGATATTAAGTCTCTTGTGTCCGGTAATTTTACCAGCTACAGTGCCCTTCACACTGGAACACAGCAACGTTTACACACTGCTGCTTGGCGACAGAATATCTGACACTTCAGTAGTACCTACCTGGTAGGTACCTACCAGCTATTAAAAATGTATAGTGTATGTGTATATATGTAGCTATGTAGGTATGCACGGAGCAATGAAATTATTAATAATAATAATAATAATTCTAGACAATCTGTATAGGTCTATTCTGTAGCATAATAATATCATGTTGTAGGTTTTTAAATTATATTATTATGATAAGTATTTCATCATCATCAAGTGGAAGACGTTTAGTGCTGAACACACGCCTCCCCGTAGCGTTGCGTAATCCCTACACATGACACTTTGCCAGGGATACGTGAGATGGATATTGAACAGAAGACGCTGCTGCCTGTTTCTGGTTTACCCTTAGTTGTATCCCCATTTTAATTTATTTGCGTACTAAAAAATATGCCCAGCATATAATAACACGATAGACTTACAGCCATCGCTCGTAGAATACGTCCAAACTTTGGACTCCGAAGTGAAGCAAACATTTTTACGAATTTAAACCAATCAATTTCTCGGACCTACATTTTAATCGTATTTAGTTATTTAGGGACGCAATATTTTTATTTAGATTGTAGGTATTTATTGTTTCTGATGACGAGTTTAGAATTTAGCTAAACAACACAATTGAAGCCATTCATCAGCAACACGTTTAAGATAGTGAATCTATACTTATAATAAAACTGTAACAGGTCCAATTCTGTACATTGAAGATATTTTGAAAATTATATTTGGAGGGCATTCTATAACCGATACTGAGGCCTAAAATGTAATTTTTCTAATTTTTGTCTGTCTGTCTGTCTGTCTGTCTGTCTGTCTGTCTGTCTGTCTGTCTGTATCACGGCTGAGCATCACGCCGAAACTACTGAACGGATTCAAATGAAACTTGGCATGATTTGAGATCTTACTACGAGGTAGGACATAGGATACTTTTTATCCCGTAATCTAGCACAGTTCTTTTGGGAGAGGGGATTAAAGTCAAAACGGGTACTTGGTTATACGCTTGGTCCGATTTTATCAATTTTTCTTTATAATATAATAAATATTAGTAAGGGGACACTCATAGAGAGTTGTTATCAAGGTTTTGTAATCGATCGGGTTAAGCAACGTTAGGTAAGGTCATTAAATAGATGGGTGACCGTTTAACGCCATTTGAACTAAACGGGTCCGTGCTTCGGAGAGCAAGTAAAAAGTGGGTCCCAGTTTTTAACCGACTATAAAAAATGAGGTTATGTATTCGATGCGAATGTCTGTTATTCAAAGTTTAGTTAGCGTAAAAATTGCGCAGGCGGAGCTGCGTGGGTCAGCTAGTATTAAATAAATGTAATTGACGTATTATCTGAGCAGACTTTGATAAGTCGCACCAGCAGCGATAATATCTACCTCATCAGATTGGTGATTACTTTGGATTCTGATCGAAACCATTTGAGTTGTATCATATACTTACATATTATTAGTAGTATTATATAATTGTAAGCTAATAAAATCTTTAGCAAAAAACTGCACTGTGACAAATAATCTATTTTATCGGCACGTTCAGATCTGTTGATAACTATGTTCTAAGTATAATAATGTTTTCAAAGTATAATAATATTTTCGTAAAGTGAAGTCTATAACTGGTGGTTACTCGATGGTGGTGTTACAAATTCATGTTCATCAATCGATTTATAATATTACTCACTGCAGCTAAGGCGTGTCCTCGATGGAAAATTATATAAAATGCCTAGCAATAATCCGTCGTTATCCCCAAATTTATGTCGATATATAATAACGTTATTTATATACGAATGTGCGATTTAAACAATCAATTGTATTTACGATACCTATTTGAACAATAAAAATGTAGATAAATGTAATGCGTCGCTCGCTATCTTATCGATCAGGGGCTTACTTGAGACATCGATCATCGGTCTAATTACCCTCGCCCGATAGTGTTCATCATGGTAGCAGCGGCACAGCACCGCGCCACCCCGATTTCTGACGACTGCACTTGCTAACTGATCCACCATTCCGTCAACTACTAGTTTATAATGGACCAAAACACATTCCTTGTGTGGCAATCGCAGATTCATCCGTTTTTCACTCAATAGTCGCCTCCTCATACATCTGTGACGGGGCTGTAGCAGAGTGGGTTAGGTTTTGATGAAATTGTCTTGGCATAAAAGCGATTAAGGCGAATCAGCCTTAGATTCGCAGCCGTATTGTTTTCTCTTGTCCACTTTTAGTACACTTTCGCAGTTACAGTTTTCTACATTCCAAAAAAAATATGCCATTTTGCTATTAAGTTCTTACACAAATAAAAGATATAAAATGATTTGACAAGATAAAGGCGACATCGACAGAGCAAGACACGTAGCGAGGCAGCGGGGCCCGTGGGCACGGCGGGGACGGCGGGGACGGCTCTCCCCCCTCCATCCACAGTACTGCAACACAACAAGAGATTACTCCTATCACACCTAAGGACATATCAGTACAGATCCGCGTGGAATGATAAATGCGGTGTCACTCTGGGCCGGTGGAAACGTTTCAAGTGTCGCACCAATGACTGACATGTCCATATGTTTTGTACGTGACGTGACCATTACACGACTCCGTGATATAGGACGTCCTTGTTCATACATATTATACGATACATTGGTCAGTACAGAAGACACTATACAGCTACAATTATTTCATTTCCAAATGTTAACAAACATTGAATATTCATTATACTTATATATAGGTAGGTTTTATTTATTGACATAGCAATTGGTTGTTATGATCGATATTTCTATAGCGGCCAGTCTATCACAAGATCAAATCACGTATGAGTGGAGCATAGGTAGAGTAAAGAAAAAGTGTTTTGCAGACACTGAAGCATACTCTCTTTCTTTACAGACAATCATGTGATCAGTATTGTTTAGTCGTCAAAATCTACACAAGGCTGTTGCGCCCTGCGTGATATGAACCCGCGACCTCCAGTTTTTAAAGCAAGCGTCTACTCGCTACGCAGCGCCAGGAGACCACAGAGGCGCATCTACATCACGCTTATAGTATGCTGTGAAATGGTGTCAACCAGACACATACTTACACCTAGGTGGGCACACACGCCTACAGTCGACTTGCTCAACCGATCGTGGCGTAGAGAAGCAATAGGTGCGTGTTTTCATAGCTCTAGATATTGAACAAACAAGTATGATCTCGTAATCGCGTTGAATCATTCAGCGACAAGTGCGACACACAGACGCGCAGTGTGTGTGTGTGTGTGTGTGTGTACATATAACCACATCGTGTGTCGCGGGGAGGTGGGGCTCTGAAGTGTAAAATGTTTATCGCAGGCATCAAGTGTGCAGATAAGATACTTGTGCACTACAGCGCGCCGCGGCACCGCCCGCGCCAATCACTCCTCGCCTTTAGGACCCCGTATGCTTAAAACTTATGGACTTAATTCTTTTAAAACTTTAGAGTTAATATTTACTAACTTACTAGAGACGCCATCGCATCTAGATCATGTCAAACAAGCTTTAGAGCTAGCACAATCTTAGTTGTCAAATAACATCGCTAATGTTTGTTTAAAAGTATCTACATAGGTTCGGCAATACACGCGCGTCCCCACACACTTGGCTGCTGATTCACCGCAATTTACCATGAAGCCTATATTTGGCGCGTGCGTCAGCCACCAGGCAACCTTCCGATGTAGAGTACTCATCAATAACAAATAAATACCTAATGAGTACCTATATGAAGTCGGTGTCAATACACCTCTTAACTACATTTCCCTAAATAGTATGTCTTCGTTTGCATTAATTGGCACTGCATCCAGTAATGGCAAGCCATGAACCACTACTACACCAACTGTTCTAGTGTGCCGATGATAATAAAATATTCTACGACAATCTAGTCATCCGATCCGAAAGTAGGCAGAGCCTGTATGTACTACGGAAACCAGACAACTGATACTGATACTTACATACTTTTTTTTGTAATACATACGTAAACAGGTTAAACACCCCAGAAACTCGGTGGGAATCGAACCCACGACCTAATGGATGGATTGGATCTGCAAAATGTGTTTGATACCTTTTCTTTTCCCATAATTATTGTTGACTAGATTAGAGAACGTCGGAAATAGAGGCTTAGCTCTTGACTGGTTTTCTGACTACCTAACTAGTAGAACGCAACAAGTGAGGGTTGAAGAATACTTAAGCAATGACGCAGTGTGGACATTCGGTGTTCCACAAGGTATTACACTTGGACCAACACTTTTTCTCATCTAAATTAATGAGCTCTGCTGTACTACCTTGCCTGGATTAGATTTGCTTATGTTTGCGGACGACACAGTTCTACTTGTACATGAAAAAACTTGGCGTAAAGTAGCAGATTTAGCTGAGAAATATGTAACAGTTGCAACGTGCTGGCTAGAAAATAGTCTTCTTTCACTTAACTCCAGTAAAACGAAGTATGTGTGCTTCAGTAAGACATCTGTTGGCGACCCTGGCGGTAGCATATCACTTAAGATGCATAGTTTTCCATTCAACCGAGGTACACGATCAGCGTATTGTGACTGTCCAATAATCTCACGGGTAAGATCTGTTAACTATTTAGGTGTGCATATTGATGACAGGCTTAACTGGAGCACACACATAACGACACTAGCTTCTCGTTTACGTAAACTTATTTATGTGTTTAAAAACTTAAGGTCAGTTGCTGAGCCATATTTAGTGCTACAAACGTATAAAGCCTTATGCGAGTGTATAATAAGATACTGTATTTGTTCATGGGGAACCACTGGAAAATCTTTTCTCATCACTGCTGAATGTGCACAGAGGGCTTTTTTTAATTTATTATTATTAATCCTAAAATACATTTAAGTACATTAAACATAATGAATGTCAATGGACCCCGCACTAGGCGAACCTGTATCGCGGGCGACCTTAATAAATAATTCTAATAGTCAGTAACAATATGAGAATATCTATTATATATGTATTATATTGTAATATTATATACGTAAAATATTATATAAATATATATATACTTAATTTATATATACTATAAATCATTATTTTGGTATTAATAGTTCTGGGGCGTTATAGTCCAGTGTAAGTAAAAATGTCTTTAATTTAACTTTTGCCTCTGAAGAGCTGAGATTTGATATATCACAAGACTTGTTTATTTTTAAGTAAATAAATGGAAATAAGAAGCTGCTAAATCGTTGTGCAAATACAGTTTTAACAGGGTTAACCTTTATTTCATCTGAAGATTACAAAACAAGTATGCCAAGTAGACGACTTATTGTTAAATATAACAATAAGTCGTCTACTTGGCATACTTGTTTTGTAATCTTCAGATGAAATAAAAGTACTATGAAATTGAAGTACTGCTTTATGTACATAAAGTTGACGCACAGTAAGAACTCCAGATTCACGATATAGAATAGTAGTTGGAAACCGAAAATGTTTCCTAAACATAACCTTGAGGACAGACCTTTGAGCCCTCTCAAGGGAAAGTAGGTAAGACTTGGGAGCACTTCCCCATGCAGTAATAGCATATATTAAAAGAGATTGACAGATAGCGGTGTAGACCATGAGAAGTGTTTCTTTAGTAGCACCGTTTCTGAGTAATTTCATAATATGTATTAGTTTTCTAACCCTTCCAGACAAGGTCTGAATATGATTATCAAACGTGAGCCTTTGATCCAGAGTGACTCCTAAGTATTTCTGAACAGTCGTCCTGGAGAGAATATCACAAGAACAAGTAGTATCTATATTAAAACATGTATGAGCCTTTAGAGTGAGTAAGGGAGGAGGGCTGGATGAATTTGTTTTGTGAAAGCATATGTAACTGGACTTGGTAGCATTAAGGGTAAGAAGATTTGCATTAAGCCATGCAGTTACTAATTAAATACCACGATTGGCCATGGAGAAAACATTCGTCCAGTCTGAGTCTTTAAATATGATGACAGTATCATCTGCATAGCAAATAATATCAATGTCTTTATTGGAGGAAAATATATTGGTAATATCATATTGGTTATGAACAGAATTGGTCCCAAAACGCTGCCTTGAGGGACACCAAAAGATACCTCAGCAGGCTTACTAAGAAAGCCATCAACTAAAACAGAATGTTTTCGGTCATTCAAGTAGCTTGTAAACCAATCTAGAGCAATACCTCTGATACCTAGTAACTCTAACTTTCGAAGAAGGATGACATGAGACACCGTATCGAAAGCTTTGGAGAGATCAAGAAATACTCCGAGACAATAACGACGATTGTCAAGAGTCGCGGAAATACTGTTTAACTATCGGGTGATGGCTTCCTCAGTCGATTTGCCTCTAGGAAATCCATACTGATTATGTGATAAGAGCTTATTTGATTCAAAGAAGTCTGTTAGTCTCTTGGCAACTATTTTCTCTAGCAGCTTAGCAAAGACGTTAAGTAGAGAGATAGGTCTATAATTAGACTGATCAAGTTTAGAACCACTCTTATATATTGGGACAATAACTGATACTTTCCAGCAGTCGGGAAATCTGCCGCTCGATATGCTCAAGTTTATTATGTAAGTTAGTGGTTTTAGAATCAGATAACAAATTCTTTTGACTGTGATGTTTTTTATGCCATCAATACCAGGTGCACTATCAGCTTTCAGCTGACCAATCAAAGCAGAGATTTCAGAATCGTCAGTGGGGGGAATAAAAAAAGAATTTGGGGAATTGGATTGGATGTTAACCGATTGGGCAAGATTTTGTTCTGTAGAATTGTTTAATATTTTCAAAGCTAAGTTTCGACCAATATTTGCAAAAAAAATATTACAAGTGGACAGAGAGTCTTGAGAAGAACTTTCTATATTTAAAAGTTCGACAGGCTGCCTCTTCTTACTTTCCATTTCACAAATTTTATTTATTGTTTTCCAGTATTTTCGAGGGTTGTTCTTGTTTTCTGCTAATTTGTTATGATTATGCTGCAATTTTAACTTTTTAAGTAAATCACCAAGGAAGTTCCGATATCTCTTATACGATGTTAGGAGAACTAAGTTATTAGGATCAGCTCTTACCCGAAGGTGAAGATTATCTCTATGTCGCATACACCTGATGAGCCCTGGAGTGATCCAATCATTTATGTTATATTGTGCTCTCCTTAAATTGTGTCTTTTCTTACGTTATAGACATCCTACAACAGATTTATATACGAAAGTAAATGTTTTAAGAGTGAGGATAGCCGAGGAATTCAACTGAAGGAAGGATTCGAGGTCCTTTAGGTAATTACTCGCCCCGATGTAATTTCTACCGCAATCAGAACGAATAAGACTAGGTAAACCACGGCGGGAAACGAAACGGGTAAAGGTCGCGATAAATACTTCAGTAGTTAAATCAGATACAACTTCGAGGTGAACAGCTTTAGTTGAAAGGCACACAAATACACATAGGTAACTCTTTACTATTTTTCGATTACGAAAGGCTTGGATTTTAGTATAAAAGGGACCGGCGAAATCGGTACCCACACGGGCGAATGGTCGCGCAGCGGTGACGCGATCCTTGGGTAGGTCACCCATAGGAGGCTGTGAAACAGCTGCTTTCAGCCGGTAACAAGGGAGGCATTTAAAAATAACATATTGTATAGCTCTGCGAGCGGACAAGATCCAAAACTCACGATTTAATAGTGCAAGAAGGGCGAAGGGCGTTGGCGCCGGCGTGAGTATTTTCTCGATGATAGTGGGATATAAGGAGGTAAACAAAATTACCACTTTTAGGTAGAAGGAGAGGATGGCGTGCATCAAAGGATAGATCGGAATTTCGCAGGCGATCACCTACTCTAATAAGGCCTTGGTTGTCCAAAATAAATTTAGTCGTCTAAGGGAATTGTTGATACGTTCACCACGATGCAGACGATCCAATTCGTCGGAGAAGGATTGTAACTGTACACGCTTCACTAGAAATAGGAGAGCATCTCGTCGTTCATCGGGCGGGCGGGAGTTATAGACGAATCGAAGAATGAAGGCAGTTACATTAACTAATTTACTAAACGAACTATACCGGTCAGTTAGGAAGGAGGCATCTACATTAGGTACGGAAGATGTTGTTAAATAGCAACGAAGCCCGGGGAGGTTCGAAGGAGTCGCATTATTCAGGGTAGGAGGCCAACAGGCTGGGGGCTGCTTCAACCAATCAGGTGACAACCAGAGGGGGTGATTTATTAATCGAGACATTATAAGACCACGGGATGCACAGTCGCTAGGGTTAATATGTCCAGGAACATGTCTCCACTGGGTAGGGATTCCTGAATTAATAATTTGGGAAACACGGTTAGCTTCGAAAGTTTGAAGGTGATGGATAGGAGTACTTATCCATGTAAGTACTATTCTGCTATCTGTCCAGGCATGTATAGATTCCAGCACTATCGTTTTCTGAAGGCAGAAGGCGACGTGATGGAGTAATTTGGAAAGGAGCGTAGCTCCTAGCAACTCCAGTTTAGGGATTGTTAAACGGGTCCGAACAGGGGCAACTTTAGTTTTAGCCATAACAAGATGGACAGAGCAGGATCCAGAAGGGTGTGCTGCACGTAGATATACTGCAGCGGGATAACCAGATTCAGAAGCATCACAAAACCCATGAAGGGAAAGTGAGGTGGAGTCACGGGGAATTATATGTCGGGGAATAGATAGTTCGCTAACACGACTAAGGTCTTGGGTAAATGATTCCCATTCCGTAGCGAGGGCGTTGTCTAAAGGTTGGTCCCAGGTGAGACCAGATAACCACAGATGCTAGATAAATTACTTGGCCTTAAACACAACAGGAGCTATCCATCCGCAGGGGTCATACATCCGCGCAATTAAAGATAAGACTTGGCGTTTGGTAATATTTGCGGGGGGCTTAAAGGTAAAATTGTAGGTAAACGAATCACTTGTAGGGCTATACTGAATACCTAATACCGAAATAGTCTGGGGGTTAGCAGAATCTTGGAACAGGTGAGGCAACTGCAGGTGATCGGGGGGTAGGTCGTCTAGAAGCTCAGGTTTATTACAAATCCATTTTCGAAGTTCGAAGCCGCCGGAGGCCATAATACCTTCTAGCTCCCGGTCGTAACAATATTTATAAGACACTGATATGTCGCAACTGCAGTCCCGAGAAATTATTTGTATTTAAATAGATTCTATGATTCACATCAGTACAATCAGAAACATTCCAAAAACTACAAAACTGAAAAATTGCTATTTCATATATTCTCATAAGTAAATGATATCTAAGTAGATATAGGTATGAGGTAGGTAAGTCTCTGATAAGGAACAGGGAAGACTTGATAACAAACTTGCTTTTGCGACTGTATAATTTGGTCAAATTTGTCATTTGATACATTGTACCTTAATGTAGAATTTGGGTTACGCGACCTCAAAAGACGACACAAGCGTTTAAGCCACGTTAACCGACATCACACCACCGGCTTGCCATCATTGCTCGGTCCTTACACTGTCCAAACCAAACACGTACGTTAAATTCGGTTCAAAAATTGCAATACAGAACAGATGAAACGTTGTGGTGAGTCACATTTTTTCATTGAGAACGAAGGTAATGGTGGCCGAATGTTGGTACTATAAACCGAAAAAGGTTCTCGCGGAATAGGGCATCGATGTTTCAGTATTATGTCATTTGTCAGGATATATCTAGATTTATTGTTTTGTATTTTTTCACACCACCTGCTAGATAATGTTGCATTATGTGTCATAATAAATATGTCATAAAGTACCTCATTAGGTATATCCCTATAGTCTAGCCGGGTAATAATGGTGTACTAAAGTCCTTTGTGTAATAATGTGATTTGAATTTTGAACATCAAACGAAAATTCCTCAACACTTTTACCACAGGTACTACTGTTAGCAGAGACCTGCACGAAAAAAAATCATTTGGAAATCGAACCGGGCCCGACGAGCAGACTGGGGTTCTACTTTCTGTTCTAGAAAAAAAAAAATGTGCGTGCGTGGAGTCCCTCCGCGCGGAAGAAGTGAAACTTCATTCTCGCTCTGTCTCTTTCTATTCCACCTCCCCGCGCAACGAAGTCAACGAAGTCAACAAAGTCAACAAAGTCAACGGAATCAACGGAGTCAACGGAGTCAGCGGAGTCGGCGGAGTCGGCGGTCACTCACTCACTCACTCACTCACTCACTCACTCACTATCCACTCACTATCCACTCACTATCCACTCACTATCCACTCACTATCCACTCACTATCCACTCACAATCCACTCACTATCCACTCACTATCCACTCACAATCCACTCACTATCCACTCACTATCCACTCACTATCCACTCACTATCCACTCACTATCCACTCACTATCCACTCACTATCCACTCACTATCCACCTCACTATCCACTCACTATCCACTCACTATCCACTCACTATCCACTCACTATCCACTCACTATCCACTCACTATCCACTCACTATCCACTCACTATCCACTCACTATCCACTCACTATCCACTCACTATCCACTCACTATCCACTCACTATCCACTCACTATCCACTCACTATCCACTCACTATCCACTCACCCACTCACCCACTCACTCAGTGACGGCGTCACATGAGCGCTTTCATAACCTTAACAAATTTACGCCTATCGCCTATCGTTTAACACCTATCACTTAACGCGTTAAGCGATAACGCGTTAAGGTGCTTCATTTAACGCTTGACGCGTTATGTGATAACATTTTTGGAAGTCGCATAAGAAGTTTCACTTCAAAAAGTGATGATAACGCGTTAACTCTGCAAATCACTATGCTGATATTATTGACAGTCTCGTTGGTCTAGTGGTTAGACACCCTGGCTGCTATCCGATGGGTCGTGGGTTCTATCTGGGTGTTATTTAACTATTTCATTAATATCAGTTGTCTGGTTTCCATACTGCAGGCTCTGCCTAGTTTGGAATCAGATGACCGTTTGTGGATTGTCCCAAGAGGTGAAAAGTAGTGTATTCTCCTCGGGGATAAAGGTGTCTTTGTCTTGGGCGAGCTTAATCCCTCGCTGTACTCAGGATTCTAGTATTAACTCCCGAGCAAAGCGAGTCTTCATTAAATGCTCTAAGTTAAATTGTTGTCCTTTTCCATGTAATATGTTTTCAGGCCGAAGCCAATTCTTCATTAAAATGTGATTTGAATTTCGAACGTGAAATATTTATTTACCACGGAGACTCTTTACAGTTTAAATACCACTCTCTCTAAGCAGAGACTTGGAAAAAAATACATATGAAAATAGGCATGATGACTAATTTTGAAAAAATACTCTATAATGTACTTACGGGTCTACTATTGCCGAAAATAATCATATTTTTGTATTAAATTTACAATTAATAGCAATATTTTCAAATTTTAAAATAGAGTTTGAATTTCGTTCCAAAACGATGGCCTGTGCATGGCGCCATATTGTGACGTCACTGCGGTGTAAATAAACATCTGTCTAGGTCACGAATTTATATGTCTAGGTATAAAAGTGAATCATTGTATGAAAGAAAAAGTTGAGATGACAGTTTGACAGTTGTTTATTTACACAGGATTGACGTCATTCACTCTGATCAGCGTTTATTACAAAATGGCGATTAGATGTATTTGAGTAATTTATTTGCTTAAATATCACGAAAATCTCTCTATTATTATGAAAATGAGATGCATTTTTGGAATCAGTGCAATCTGTTCTAATATTTAAAACCATAGATTTATTGGTATTGTGTTGCAGTCATCATGCCTATTGAACCGAGCGCGAGGAGCCCAATTAGAGCCCAACCTTGTTCTACGTTCTAGAAAAGAAACAAAAAGATAAAAAAAAAGCGCTAACGCTGCAAATCGTTGTGTTGATATTATTTTAATTCTAGCAGTTTTGTATTTTAATGTCTCGCATCACAGAAGGTGTGGGCGCGAACGCTGGAAATCGGTGTGCTGATATTATTTTATTTCAAGCAGTAAGTATTTAATAATAAATACACTGCATTGTACGTGACACCAAAAGTTACATGTTAATTGAACAATACGTTGATGATGTAAAAAGGTGGCCTTATCGCTAAAAAGCAACCTTTTCCACATAACCTAAGCAATCTCTTTCTAGTATTTGTATTTTATTACCTCGCAGTAAGTAGGTGTGAAAAGTAGTATATTCTCCTCGGGGATAAAGGTGTCTTTGTCTTGGGAGAGCTTGAATCCCTCGCTGTACTTAGGATTCTAGTATTAACTCCCTCGTAGACACTGCTTTATCCCCTTGGTGCACAAACTACTATTAACCCCCAACCAAAAACGTTATAAGTTATAAGTTTGACGCGTATGTCCGGAAGTCTGTCTGTCTGTATGTATGTTTGTCTGTGGCATCGTAGCGGTCCAACCAGTGAACGGATTTGAATGTGTTTTTTTTTATTTAAAAGTTAGTTTTAGCGAGATGGTTCTTAGCTATGTTTCATGAAAATCGGTCCAGTCGTTTGAAGACCATCAGCTTTTTTCCGAGTGGAGGTAGGGATATTTTGTATACAATATACATTTTTCATTACTTATATTAGTCCGAAAGATCTGAAATTTAGAACATAATGTAAATCCATTATACTAAATAAAATGGTAACCTTCACCAGGGTCTGATGATGATCAGTAAGAAGGTGGTGGTAACAGGATCTCGGTCCCCAATAAACGTAGACCCTTCTTGTTTGGGCTCGTTGGACAGGTCTCGACGAGTAGTTGCTAGAAAAATGGTGACCAGGGTCTGATGATGGAGCAGGAAGGTGGTCATGGGATCTCTGCACCAATAAACGTAGACCCACCGAATTTAGATTCGTTGGATAGCTTGCTGCGAGTAGTAGGTAGAAAAATGATCAGAGTCTGGTGATAGGAGCAAGCAGGAAGGAGGCAACAGGAACTCGGCTCCATTAAATGTAGGACCCACCGAATTATAAATCTATTGTTAAATCTTTACGAGTAGTTAGATACAGATACTGATCAGGGTCTAATAATAGCACAGGAGAGTCATTTTAAGAGTTCGTTTACCTATGTCGGTTTTTTTTTAATTTTAAATTTATACTTGTTACGTAGGTACAATGTTGGATATGAGCCGAATTGGGAAGTGTGCCGGTGTGCACGAGCCGCGCCACGTGGACATCAGCGCATGTTGCACAACAGCAGTGGGAATGTGGGGCAACAAGAGTTGCGCCACGACACGACACGGCGCCGCACTTGAGTACGATTTGGGATTAGGTACATATGGCCTCGACATGTCCGGGCACATAAATAATTATTTAGGTGTTTAATTACTTATATATAACTACTTAAATATACTTACAATAAATGTAGAAAATTAGGCCCATGTGGCATGGTACCCAAAATGCTGGCAGCATTTCCTCGCTGTATGGAAATAGAAACCCACTGAGCGAGAAAATGGCTCCCGGATCCCCTGTGACGTCCCCTGTGTTTTTATATTAAATTAAACAAACAACGAATCATTAAACGGTGTTTAATTATTTATGAGCAAAATTATATTTTCAGCGACCGACTATGGGTTTCGCCTTAAATTCGTTCGTCTGGGAACCGTCTTGTGTATGCCACTCACTAACAGGACGAATCCTCGAGAACTGGTTATCGGAGCCGGTGTCTACTAATGCTGTACTCCCCCAGCGGCCCATTCTTTCCGCAACACTCTTCCTGCTGCTGCATACTTATCAACGATCTGCTCATGCTGGAGTGTCTATGTGCATGCGGATGACAGCGCTATTGTAGAATGATTTGTCGAGTGGTCGGCCCAGTAACAATGTCATTCAGTCTGAATGAGAGACCTATGGTAGAGCGTGCGAGTCTCGTCCCTCAGGCAGTTCTCGAATGGAGCGATCTTGTGAGACAGATTCAATAGGTAACGAGAAGACTAAAGCATGTCTGTTCACTGCTAAAAAGAGTCCTTTCGCTTGTCCGATGATAGAAAGGGATTGATGGAATCATTATCCAAAATGTATCCTGTAGAATCGGAACGTGCCTACGTTGCGTCTGTACTCTAGGTTTTGTAACCAGCGTCCCTCCAGCGATTCCACAATGACTACAGGTATATCGAAGTGTTTAAGTGTTTGTACAGCAACGCCGCTACCATATCAATCTCACTACAGGAGACGCTATTACTCCGAAACTATTCACGAACGCATGGGGAGATGTTTTCATGATCTTGGATTGGAACAGATTCGGCATCAACACCAATGGCGAATACATCACGCACCTTCGTGTTGCCGATGATAGTCATTATGGCAGAGTCGCTGGAGGACCTCAATACGATGCTCAGCGACCTCAGTAGCATCGTCCATGTTGCACCCGTACCGGCTATCGTTAGGAACGACACACTCCAACTTGTTGACCACTATGTCTATCTTGTATTGTCACTATTGTCCAGTTAGGTCTGTGCAACTTCGACAATGCCCGTTGGTCTAGTGGTTAGTGACCCTGTCTGCTAACCAACAGGTCGTGGGTTCGATTCCCACCAAGTGTCTGGGTGTTTTATCTATATAAGTATGTATTTACAAAAAAAAAGTATATAAGTATTAGTATCAGTTGTCTGGTTTCCATAGTACAGGCTCTGCCTAATTTGGGATCAGATGACCGTGTGTGAATTGTCCCAGGATATTATTATTATTATTAAAGAGGTCGGGTCGAAGTTCAGCGTTCGGGAAACTATGCGATATCTTCTCGTCCGAAATACCGTAGCGCCTGAAAACAAAGGTTTTTAACCAGTTTGTGTTTGATCAGTGATGACATAATATAGTAACTGAGAAGTGGTCCTTATCAACTGGCCTTTTAGAGAAGCTCAGAGTCACACAACGAGCTATGGAGAGAGCTATGCTCGCAGTTTCATTGCGCGATAGAATCCGTATTTGGGAGATTCGCCAAAGAACCAAGGTCACCGACATAGGTCTTAGAATCTGCAAAATTAAGTAGCAGAGGGCAGGCTACATCGCCCGTGGAACCAATAATGCATAGAGAAGAAAGGTTCTCGAGTGGCGACCACGAACCGGAAGATGTAGCGTTGGCAGGCCTCGCAGGCAACCGATGGATGCAAATGGTCACCGTCGTTCATTATGGCGGTCTAAGGAGCGGAAGGACTTTGTTCAGCAGTCGTCGCGGGCGTCTTCCGGCAGTTGATGAAACCAACCACTGAGCCACTAGCCTCTCCACTGAGTCCAAAGCTGGTGGATGACTTTTTGCTGCGACAGCCCATATAATGGCTACAGTACTCCACACACGATTGGACCTGTGCCAATAAGTTTAATAAATACATATTGAAATGAAACTAATTTTACGGATTATATCGCGATTTATTTTTGATTTTAATTTCCCGACGTTTCGAATACTTTACAGCATTCATGGTCACGGGCGGACTGAGGTGGTAGCTGTCCATATGTCATAGTTGTCTTAGGGTACCCTCAGGTCTTCTAATTATTATTGTTAGTCCGATCTACGCAGAAAGAGCTTACAGTATCTTGAGGTCTTGCAGTGGAATGCTTGTCTTTGGATTTGACTATGTTTGATAAACATTCAACAAACGTCGGGAAATTAAAATCAAAAATAAATCGCGATATAATCCGTAAAATTAGTTTCATTTCAATGTGTAATATTCGCGTAAGTATCAGAAATCATTAATAAATACATTTTAAAAACAATAAAATAGATGATCGATTTGTGATGATTGATAAGCAATAATAAATATCGTCATGCGAGTGATGCGTGATGGGCGCGCGTCACGCGTGCAACACAACACGCGGCCTGAGAGTGCTCAACATGTACCTGTGTTACAATTGTTACATGTTAGTTTATACAAGGATGCGCGCCAGCTACTCTCTCCTCCCACTTCGAGCAAGTCTTTCAATTGGTCTAGGTAAATACAGGTGCTCATAATATGAAAATAATATAGCTGTCCGGATGTCTCATCATCGTAACATCAACGTAATGACTCCCGTGTCGTAATTATTCTGATTTCAAGAGTTGTTTAATAAGATAACGCTGTAGATAGTCCATGTTGTGACGTCGCGCTGGCAGGAGTGGCAGCTCCATCGGTTTGTGTGTTTGTATTGGCGAGGATCTAATCTAATTACAAATACGCCCCGCGGGAGATATGTTGTATCATGTAATATCTCGTACAAAGTGCGACGACCCCATCGATACTGCGCCCAGTATCGCGGCTCTCCTTAGATATGCAAATTGTTATCTCATTTATCTTAACTAGCCGTTAATGTGAGCGCGGTTATCTTAGAGTTTGATAATCGTATCTGGTAGATACTGTATCTAGCCAACAGGTGTTCGCGAGCTACACGCGAGCATGTGCCCGAGGCCCGCGCACGCGCCGCCAGACTCCTGACACCTTACTTAGCAGCACCACCATGTACGGACACTTCCGCGTACTCCGCGTACTAGGCTTAGCGATGACTGAGCCACACACGTGAAGGACTACCAATATTCGTATCAGCATGGCTGCGGCACGCCGATGCCGTTGTTCAAGCGAGGGGAGCCGTCGTACCCGGCGTGGGGTACCTACGGCGCTGGGTGTGTTCGCGATAACGAGGGCAAACAACGACGCGCGCTATGCTAATATTTGTAGGGAACGACGCCACCGCTGCCCCCGCGCCCCCGCGCGCTCCCCGCCCCGAGGCACCCTCCGCGGGGTCACCGGCGCCGTATCTGCGGGCGCGAGATACCGCGATACCATCCCCGATACCGAGTAATTATCAGATAGAAGGCCTACAGATTTGATTACGAGAGCGCGTCGTATCTGCTGCGTTCACTCGCTACAGTCTAGTCGGCGCCCGCGCAACCGACGCGTCCCCGGACACCGGAGCTGCGAGCCCAGCCCGGGATCGGGACCATCTACCGGGATCGGGATCGGGACCATCGTTGATATCTCATCGCGATCGCAAACGAAGTAACCGCGGAACGTACCGAACGATGTCAGGTCGTACGTGAGTGATGTGTGTGCGACGCTAGGCACCTAAGTACATGCGCAGTAATCCCCGCTCCGGATCTGATAGCTGATACATCGACGGATTATTGACGGGCGCCGCTCGACCTCATCGCGATCTTATCAGTTGTTTTTTTGTCGAATATTTTCCGTGAAAAGCTAATAAAGAGCGTAGGCGAGGGTGCTGGCGGGGCAGGGCGGGACGAGGCGGGGGGCGGGCTGCCACGTGACGCGCGATGGCCGCCGATAACACACCATATTGTTTCAGGCACCGCCGTCCTCCCCCTCTCCCCCCCCCCCTTCCTCGTGAGCCTCCCGACGCTCTCTTGACAACCGCAATTTCCAAGGTTTGTGTGCGCCGGTGTTGAAGTACCTAAGTGCTCTGTCCTATCACGCGCCGTATCTACCTATACCTAGGTACTCCACTCGGCAGGCCAACGAACGTTGATTAATCATTCTATCCACTACCATACCTACCATTGGATGGACCATGGACCATGGAATACCTACCATTTTTTGGTTCACTATTTTTACTCAATTATTGGTACCTAATCTACTTAAGTACTTTAAAGACATTTATTTCAAAAAAGTTTAAAAAAAAAATTGAACCGACTTCAATATCACTGAAAAGTATAAAATAAATTAAATATTATTGAAGTTGGTGTTAGCTTACCGGCTGTGTATATTTGGCACCAACTTCAATAATATTTAAATTATTTTATACTTTTTAGTGATATTGAAGTCGGTTCAATTTTTTTTTTAAAAGATATTATTTTAAACTATTTAGTGATATTTTCATATATAAAGATTGAACCATCGAAAACCGTAAAATTATCTAGGTAGGTTATGATCACATTATCGTCTACATAGTTTTACATAATTCATGTTTCTTCAGAAAAAAATATCCGGTCGTAATGAAATTTGCATGGAATCATTATAGCAGTTTACTCTCTCGAATAAAAAAAGAATCATCGCAATCGGTTCATAATTGTCAGAGCAATGTAATGGAGAACATCAGTTTTATGGTTTTTACCAGATAAATTCCTCCACATCGTTCATGGTCCTCCAGGAAGTTCTTATCCGGTTGTAATAAAATTCATACAGATTTAATACAGTGGTTTCGTCTTTTGAATAAAAAAAGAATCATTGAAATTGGTAAATATTTGCCAGAGTTATGACCATTTTTGTCCTTAAAAAGCGACATAAAGTCATCGATATAGGCTTTCCTGCAGCTCTCAGTGCGCAGTCACCATTCTTGTTTTTTCAGGAACTACTAATAAGTAGTCCAACAGTTAGTAATAACTAAGCAATAATTTTTTTATGGGACCCAATCAATGGATTGAAGAATGAATGGAAGAAAGATTTTTTCAAATCGGTTCATAATTGACAGAGTTATGCGCGATCATACATATAAAAAAAAAATATATATATAAAGACGAATTGAGAACCTCCTCCTTTTTTGAAGTCGGTTAAAAATGGTACTTACTTGTTCCCAAACTTTAAAAAGAAAAATAAAAAAGTTATTTAGTAAATGTCATACTTATTTATAGGACTTCTAAATTGACTGTAATTTATATTTTCCGCCGTTATCGTGGAGTTATTGAATTTCATCGTCTGTCATAATACTTATTAGCTAGATTTCTAGAAGTGTTAGGTCTAGGAACCTGTATGCATGACAATGACAGTCCAACTCGTCAGTAATTAACAGAGGTTATGTGTGGATCAGATGAGGCTCAACCAGTTTTGTCTGACGTATGAGTAGGTGATCTTCATTATTCCTCGGAATAACGCAGATCATATAGCGCAGCGACTTTGCCGCAGTTTTTTTTTTTGGTCCAATTCGCCATACAGGAGGAGATGGCATTCTAACCCGGACACCTCACGGGTATATTGGTAATATTACTAGCCTAGAATTTGATTGAAATGTATTGGCGGGCTGGTTAGTCTGGTTTATCTATACAGTTAAGTATGTTTTACAAAGTTCGAGGAAGTTTTTTACCTAGTTTAAGTGTACATGTTTGTAAATAAACTGTAAATATTTTGTTTCAATAAATGTATTAATCGTTTTACAAGAAAAAATATATAAGTATTAGTATCAGTTGCCTGGTTGCCATAGTCAAGACTCTACCATTGAGGGCTTTGGCTTTAATACTCAATGGGCTCCACCTATTTTGGGATCAGTTGATCATATTATTATCATCTGGTGCAATGATAAATATGTATCGTTTTTGAATACGTAATGATGTATGATGAAAGTCGGCCTCGAGGCTGCACATTTTTCGTTATTCCTTGTAATTTTAATTACAGAGGCCCTTTGTGTCCACTTGAATAATTCTAGCTTGAGTTATATTTTCAGTTATAGGGATATGAAAACAAACAAGTGCAGTTATAGTGATACCTTTTTATTGAAGGTGTACCTACTTGTGACTTATTAAATAATATTTACAGATACAGTGTCTACGCTATCGGCGCGGCGTCCACCGGCGTCTCCGCGGACGCGCCGCTAACACATCAGTATAATAACATCACATATACCTATGTATTGTAATATTTGGCGACATTTACTCCTTACTATCGTTTCTCAAAATTCTTACAACTTACTAACTACCAGCGCTGACTGCAACGCTTATGGAAGACGATGCAAGCACATGTTCCTACACATCAGCCATTCGATCTTTGGTTCGTCTAACTAGTTTGAGCTAATTTAGAATGGCTATATTGTTTCTCACATTAAGAGTAAGATAAATAAAATCTTTGGCTACGAGTTACAATAATTATTATAGCGCGTTAAGAGCCTCCTCGATTGGCGTTAGGTACAATACAAACCGTTCCCCGGACGCAGCCTGGACGAGCGGCCGGGCGGCCCTCGAACATCGCGCTGACTGGCCAATCTGTTCATCATCATGAATAACATCTAATATTAGGTAGGCATTCCTTTCGGCACGAGAAGAACACTGATTATTTTTATTAATTTTATTTAAGGTTTCAAAAAATATGGCAAGAGAATTTAAGATTTATTTTCTATTAGACTTAACGTCTTACCAAGTCAAAGTTTGGTTTATCGATGTTCCTTCTCCATAATACAACATACAACACGTATATAGCTACTAAATAAGTAAGGAAAATAAGATGTAAGAGTTTTCAGTTCTCTATCATCGGGAGCCATATAAGAATAATATTCTACAACAGTAATTTATTATTATTTATATATTATTTTGTTTTAACATGCAACGCTCGTCCTCGATATAAAAATATTATACACACAATATCATTCACCAAAAACAACTATCAATATAATTCGGATTCACTTATCGTTAGAGAGGGGTCTTCAGATCTGGTCGTTGGTTCATCGACTAATTCGCAAAAACAAACAACGCGCGTGTACAAACTCGGGGGAACACCGCTGCACTCCTTTACATAATTTTGTTCCGTTTAATAATAACCACACATTAACCGCTATATCTACTTAATTATTGTAAATTCGATGTACATTAATTTATATAAATATATTTTATTACTGTAATATAATTGTGATTATTAAGCGCTGTAAACAAAATGTTTATAGATCATTACTGTTTTGACTCTAGTTGCACAGTTGTAGAAGTACATAAGTGCCGTTGTATTGTGTCGTGTGTGGTGTGTTGCGGGCCCTCGATCTAAATTAATTAAAACTATATTAATAGAACGTGAGCAACATTACATCGTTACATCTACATTAACAAATTCATTACACCATCTAGACTAATTTATTTTATTTACATTATTATTGTCATCGACGCGCTTCAACTGCGAATATAATTATTTTAGACACGGCAGCGTCAGCAGACTCCAAAGCATAAGGAAAAGGCACTTTATCACAATGATTTCTGATAAACTAATTGAGATTCAACAATATCAATAGACGATCATATTATATTTAACTCTCGTCGTTTACATAAATAGAGCTTAAACCTATTACGATGTGAGATGAGTGCGCGCGTTGTGCGTGTTGTCGATGCGAATTGTTCCGGCGCCCGCTGGCACGCGCTACTAAATACACGCTCACTCGATAAATTCGTGGAATGCGTATGCAAGTCATGGAGTCGATTACAACATAATTAGACACTACATAAACAACGTCTCGCCCGGAGAGCCGCGCACCGCGATGCGGCCTCGCGGTATTAAATTATTTATAAAAATATAAAGATCATCGTGCGACGTGGAAAGAAACGCAGTCGGCCGTTGCCGCGACCGCTACGACGCGGCGGCGGGCGGCGGGCGGCGCGCCCCGTCGCTCATTAGTCTAGTAAAATTAATCATCTATCTAGGAATGGAACACTATAGGAATGATTCATGTACAGTCTCATCGTTTACACATAATATTCGGTAACAAAATATAATAATTCGAGCGGACGCTCGAGCGAGGCGAGGCGGAGGCCGCTCAGCTGCCGAGCGAGACGACCGTGGGCCGCTCGAGGCGCTCGGCTGGCTCGGGCGGCGCGCGCCGCGCCTCCTCCTCATACAGGTACTGCACGTGCGCGTGCGCGTGTGCGTGCGCGTGTGCGTGCGCGTGCGCGTGCGGGTGCGGCTGCTGGTGCGCGTGCGCCGGCGGCGGCTCCTCCAGCTTGAGCAGCGGCTGCGACAGGTAGTAGTTGTGCTGCGCCAGCGGCGACCGCGCGCCCCCCGCGCCGCCCGCGCCCCCCGCGCCGTCTGCTGCAAGCACCGCACACACGTCACTCACGCCCGTCGTGTGCACGGGTACACGCTCACACGCTCACACGCTCACACGCTCACTCGCCGGGCGTATACTCACACGAGTTCTCGATCTTGACGCCGGCCGCGACCGTGCGCTGGACGGCGGTCTTGAGACTCCGGTCCGCTTTCATGCTGCTCTTGGGTTTCCGCTTTCTAGTCTGAAATCGGGGGAAACGATCGGGCGGATCACTATTTGGCGAACGGTCGACCGAGCTTCACCGACATTAGAACGATGTAACGTTTCACCCGGTGATCCTCGGTCGACACTAGTATCGCTCCCTAATGGAAAGTGAACTGTTCACCACTAATTACATCCATTAGCATTGGAATAAGAGTGCGCCCATTAGAACCTTCCCGGCAGACATTCAACGCTTTAATTGCTCGACGATGACGGTTAGTCACTAACTGCCTAACTGCTACTAATGAACTATCCATCACAATATTACGACTAGGAAACACGTGCACCGGTGGAGGAAAAAGAAATAATCTGTTGTACATATACATATACTATAATATCACATCATTGAAATAGAAACATTGATTGAAACATGTCCTATAATAAATAACAATTTCAAGCTACTACGATTTCCGTGCGACACGTAGGTACGTATGAAATATCAAATATTACTTCGAAAAAATATTACTCCTCGTTTAAAGATCCAAGAGTTTAACGTGACGTGCGTGAGTGGTGATTATGTCTGAACAGTGTAGATATAGACTTAAGGCGTGGTAAGAAGGTTTGATCGTGGTGAGTTTTCGAGCGTAGTACGAAGCTTGGAGTTAAATGCGGAGCTTGGAGTTTCAATTTATTTATTTTCTTAAAACTGCCTACCAAATACATTGCTTTTGATGTCCACACTAGGCAAGCCTGTATCGTGGCCATCGGTACGACTACCAGTAATTGTTACGGCTACAGCTAACATAAAGTTTAGAAATTTAAAACTAGGGGTACATTTAGGTGCGGAACTTGAGGCGGAGAAGGGGAAGAGTGAGACGGCTGTACGACCAGCGTCTCCTCCTCCCCGGTGGTGAATAGCGGGAGACTGGCGCGGGGGCGCCTTCTCCTGCACTGCACAATTCACCACCACCGTCGGCGGGAATGACCGAGCACTCGCGGTCATTTCCGGGCCCCTCCTCGTAGGGAGGAGCGTGCGGGCCCCGCTGTAAAAGCGGGCGGTCGTCGGCGGGGGACTGGATGATAAGGCTCTGCCAGTTTCCCAGTTCCCCTCCATGAAGACGATGCGGGAGTGCCGCTGGGTCGTTTAGTGGGTATACCCGGGCTAGCCGGGGGAGTCCCACATAACCCTCTCGTCCCCCAACGAGAGGGTATGCGTAACGCATTTTTCCCAGCGTCAACAAAAAAAAAAAAAAAAAAAAAAAAAAAAAAAAAAAAAAAAAAAAAAAAAAAAAAAAAAAAGGTGCGGAACTTGAAGTTAGATGCGGAGATTGGAGTTAGGTGCGGAACTTGGAGTTAGGTGCGGAACTTGGAGTTAGGTGTGGAACTTGGAGTTAGATGCGGAGATTGGAGTTAGGTGTGGAATTTGGAATTATGCGGAGATTGGAGTTAGGTACGGAAATTGGAGTTAGGTGCGGAACTTGGAGTTAGATGCGGAGATTGGAGTTAGGTGCGGAACTTGGAGATAGATGCGGAGCTTGGAGTTAGGTGCGGAACTTGAAGTAAGATGTGGAGATTGGAGTTAGGTGCGAAACTTGGAGTTAGATGCGGAGCATTCCAGTGATCACACTAACAATAAACATAAAAATCTGCGTGTTAATGAACGATTTTATATATTGTCATTTCGAATTGTTCTATTTCCGTCTCACCTGCGCGGTACACGCGCGTCACGATGAACTCCAATTTAGGTCTCAGAGCCCACAGAAAGTTATCAATTGATATAAAGATATGTAGATCGTGTCAAAAGGGGGTATCCAGAAATTCTGTAACTGAATATCTGATATCGGAACCGTCATCTTAATTGTCGGGTGATGGTAAACGGCTCTCGCATCACTCTCGCGTGGAGCGCGACCCCGGACTTGTACCTGTATCGAGTCCTTCTTCATGGCGAGCGGGCGGTTGATGTTGTGCAGCTTGTAGTAGAGGCCGCACGCGTTGCACACGGTCTCGCCGTTGGCGTTGCGGCGCCACAGCGACGTCGTGGTGGTCTGGCAGTTGGTGCACGCCATGCCCGGCCGCTTGGTGCCCATCTGTGACGCACACGAGACCGTCAGGCCGCGCGCTCCCCGCGCCCCGGCCCCGGCGGGCGAGCGGCGGAAGGTAGCGAACGGAAGCGGGGGAGCGGCGGGCGGGGAGCGCGCACGTACCCCTTTCTTCTGTTTGTAGTCGGGGGTGGACGCGGCCAGCGCGGGCGCACAGAGCGGCGGCGGCGCGGGCGACGCGTGCGCGTGCGACGCGATGCCGTTAAACAGGAAGCCCTTGAAGAAATCCGCGCCCGGCGGGGCCCCCTCCGCGGCCACTGCAACCAACACACACGTGACTGACGGCTCGCTCGCGGGCGCGCAACGGGGCGGGGAGCGGACGCTCGGCGGGCGCGGATTCCTCGCGGGCGGGGCGGGGTGCGAGGCGGGCGGGGCGGGGCGGGGTGCGAGCGGGGGGAGGCGGGTGTGGACTGCGTACGTCGTGTGCGGGCGCGGCGAGCGCGTGCGCGGCGTGCCGCTGACGTACCAGCCGCCGCGGCTGCTTGAGCGGGCGGTTCATGCCGTTCATCTTGTTGTAGAGGCCGCACGCGTTGCACAGGTAGTGGCCGGTGCCGTCGCGCCGCCACAGCGGCGTGTGCACCGCGCCGCAGTTCACGCACTCGCGCCCCTCAGTGAAAAACTCCGCCATCTCGACTGCGCGCAACACACTCTAGTTAGCTCAGTGCCCGGCTGTCCGCCGAGCGTCCGCCGGCCGTCCGGCGAGCGTCCGCCGAGTGTCCGCGGCCCGCCCGGCGCACAGGCCCAGCGAGCCGACCTAACTGACGATCCACACACTTCGGGCGCGCTCAACGTTTCATATATTACGAGTAGGTACATATATGTAATTAGCATCATAAATATAGGAATTATGGTTTTAACTGTCGACGAATGAACGTACTCGTTCGGCTTAGTATCTTTATTATTATGTTTCTTTGCATAAATAAATAGAGTGATGATGTCAGCCGTTAAAGTTTTCCTCGAGTCGTTATGCACGTTACAACTATCGACTCGTACTATTTTTTTTATTGGGGACATACCTATGAAATGCGTGCAGACAATGATAGGCAACGAGTGCAGCGGGGGAGCGCGGGGAGGCGCGGGGAGGCGCGGGGAGGCACGGTGGTGGCGGTCAACGATGATAAAGAAAGCGGACGTGCGACATGTAAGGTCGCAGAAATTGGAGCCCGCGGCCTTGGCCATGACTGGGCGTGATAGCGGCGCGAGCACGCGCACCACGTCGCGGCGAGGTCACACCCGCGCGACCCCCGCGACCCCCGCGACCCCCCGCGACCCCCCGCGACCCCTCGCCAGCTCGCAGCCTCCGACCACACGTGCATTATGTTAGACTTAATACACTAACCGACAATCACAATAAAATATCTTGTACTTACAGCGTTACGTCTAAAGAAAAAAAACACAGTCAAAAGTTTTGTAAGCAATTGGCTATTGAGCCATTCGAGTCGAGGATCATGTCTCGTACAATATGGCAGAGTTTAGATCGGAAATAATCGTAATCTACGATGGGTGTAGTGTGTTTCACAACCATGTGTTTCACAACCAGCGAATGAGCAACAAATCGACGCCCTAATATTACGAGTGCGTAGTCGCGAATGTACTTCCTTTGCCGCTAGTTCTTATGGTTACCTATAACGCATGTTTAAAGAGGTACATAGACCTACAAATACAGTTCACAATGAGCTGTTTTGCGTAGAAACGCATAAATACAAGTGAAACATTAGCCGAAGTCTATAAACTCTTAGGGTCATCGCCGTCCTATTTGTCAATCTAAAACTATCGTCCAGACATGAAATATGTTCATACTAATATAGCTAGTAGGTATTTTTACAACGATGCGGAAGAGTTACAGTTCCGTGTGCAGTAGGTACATATATGTGAGCCGGCGTTGTTGGTATTTGTTACAGTTGTAGAGTTATTGGCGCGTTAGCGCGGCCGCGGCGAGCGAGCTACCACCACGTGCAATGACCCACAGGGGGGTCACAGGCTCCACTATAGTACGCGCACGCGCAATCGGAGACCAGCCGCATTGTTCCTCGATCCGCGCTTACTTAACATTTCTAAATACAGCAATTAGGTACTAATGTGACCATTTGAGTTCCTAACTCCCGCTCGATATTGGAGCATCCGGATCCCGACTGAGGAGGTATGTGCAGTAGAGGACAATAATATTTATACACTTAGTACCTTATCATATTAGGTATATTTTTGTGGGTTTTTTGTACCTACTCAATTTAAGCCAGTGCTCGAGTGCAACCCCAACTGATGGTAAGCGGCGACGCTATCATTGATTGGTAATGCACACTATCTTATTAAAAGCCTACTCACTCTAGCCTTGAAGACGCCTCCTACATAATGTAAGGGCGGGAAACCGACGCAGATAAACTGTTCAAGTCCATGAGGACCAATGAGGAGAAAGCGCAGCACACCTCTCGACACCCCTGAGCCATCCACACCGGTGTAGCACTCCGTCGTCTTCTGACGACTATATGGAGAGCCCATCTACTTAGTAGGTGGCAAGTCAGTACTTGCTAAAATATAATTAGTATACTAATTATGGCAAGTGGCATCCTGGCTGGTACGTTCCATATCATTAATTACTTCCAACAGGCATCTGCGTTTTGGATTCGTACCTACGCAAGCCCGAAAAAAAAGTCCGGGTGTCCGAGAAAATAAAATAATATCTTTGTCGATCCCAAAAAAAGGCAGAACTTATACTATGGAAACCAGACAACTTATACTAATATGTACTTTTACCTTATATTTTGGTTTGACGTTCCGGCCGGGATGCAAATCAAAATTATCTTTATTACGCATAGGCCCCACGCACGGAGACTGTTACTAAGAATCATTTTATTACACGCTAGCACCGGATTGTAACGCGGCCGCAATGCCTGCGCACACTTTCTAAAATGCATCCTGTAAATACCGAATGGTTTGCTAAGCAATGAGTATTAGCATCAGTTATCTGGTTTTGGGATCTGATGACCATGTGTGAATTTTCCCGGGATATTATTATTGTTTTAGTAAAAGTAGTATAAAACTGACTAGTATAGTAATTATACTTATCGTGACGAATACGAGTATGACCGTAAACAGCGAACATAGTCTTCTAATGATCTATCTACATTTAATATTCATTGAATACACACCTATGTGTATATAGCTAATGGTCGATCGTATGTAGGTAGTATATAATAAATAAATATAGCGTGCCCTTGTGCCGAGGATGGTGGTGCATTGTGCAGTATTCATATAAGTCGTGTATTGTGTTATGCGTACGTGCCGTAGCGACAACTGTACAGCGCGTACTGTTTCAATGGCATCTGCGACCGTTACGTCACGAGGCCTGCGCCCGCGCCTGCGCCTGCGACCGACACACGTCCAACTAGGTAGCTACTGCTAATATAGATCGGCCTTAGCTTGCGCAATTTTCATTAAATACTTGTTACACGTGTAATACCTCAATGGAAATGCGCTTTACACCGACAAAAATATTTTTGAAGGAAACGCCCGATACGATTAATCAATGAGGATACAATTTATTTTAATGCCATATTTTGTATGTATAAGCACTTACCAATGTAATATATTTACTTAGGCGGCAGTTTTAATATCTGATGACAGTTTTAGTAAGTATACAAAATATCCCAAGGGTCATTCTATGGGCTATGTCTAGCTATTGAAATCACATGTTTAATCTCTTTGCCTGGGGCTGACGCGAGCTTTGCTCTCGCCTAAACTATCACCACTACTACCTATCACCTTAGAAGGAATGTTAGGCAACATACATACACGCTAATGTATGTATACAACATGCATGCATGCATTGTGTTTCGTTACCGCACAACTAAACGTAATTTAAATATTATGCTTCAAATCGATGTTCGTTACTCGGTAAGCAATAGCAAAACGCAGTCGCGTATGAACTGCGATGCACTACGTACTATTCAAATCGTTGGAGCGTTAGCTATACGTGTGGAGCACCAAACCACCGTCGCGCGGGAGTGTCTCTTGGTCTCCTCGGTCTCTTACCTCTAGAAGAGAATCTAATCCCTACGCGAGTGATAATTTGTGCCACAAGAACGAATTCCAGTACCACATCAGAGCCGGCTCTTGGACAATCGAAGGTGGAAAGCTCATCGTGTGCTGTACGCAATCCAGGGTATGTAGTTCATTCTGTTTTGCTAGGCACATCTGAGTAGTTGAACATCGACTAAATCGTATATCGTATTTTCCCTGTGTAGTAGAAAGCCACCCAGCTGTTTCGGCTAGGTGCGTATGCTACATAATTTCTGGTGCCGAAACCCGGGAGTTTCCACCTAATCATCAGAATCGTATATGTGCTTATGGTATTTCTGGTAAACATCGCGGTATTTTAGCTTAGAACGCAAAATTGATCGATATTTAATCCACCTACCTACTGCATTCTAAGTTATTCCATCACACCTTTTACGTACCGGATCTTAAGTACATAATTCATATTTACGTTCACGAGTCATCACCATCGTTAAACTGGAAGTAATTTAATTATTTTGTTGTAATACGAATAGCGGGAATCATTGCAAGAACTAGATAAGCAAACACTAATTTTATCGGTGCTTATTCTCCATCGGCTTGCAATAATTCTATCATCCAAATCTAAAATATTATACGTAATTATTTATTCTATTGAAATAATTAGCATTCAAACTTATATCAAAAATTGAAGGTACACACAACTTGTTGGCGTCGGCCGCCGCATCCACGGCTGCGCTCGAGCATTTTTACGCAGAGTACAGCCCTCCCCTCAAGTTCGAATAAATTCTCACATCATTCATACAAGTTAAATTTAACTTTTTTGTGCGGTTGTATCTCGTGTATCATAGTAACGAGGTTGTCATTTTTTACTTTTGTGCAACCTTCTGTTGACCGAAATAAGATCTAAAATAATTTATTTATTTTAGTATCGTGGTTTGCACGGCAATTTCTATTGTCCTCGCCCGCCTGGTGACTGGTTTTAAGCTTATCTCTTATCTCACGATAGCGGGATAATTCTCACACGTATTATTGAACGAAACAATTAACTCGCTCATTTGTTTACATTATTTACGTTCTATTTTTAGATAATAATACCGTTAAATACATCAAATTAAATTAAAAATGTCGCTTCTTCGTAAACATTCTACACGTAAACAAGGAACTTTAAGGAAATCGAAGTCGAAGTCAGAGGATATTGAGTATACGGTTCAAGACTTAGCAACATTACGGAGAAAACGGACTATTGCTTACAAACGGTTGGCTAAGGCGTTGGAGATCGGCGAGTTGGCTGCCAATAATGACGTGCAGTGCAATTTGTTTCTTTCTTATCATCAAGAACTCAATCAAATCGTATCAAACTTTGAAGATTCACATTTTACTATCCTCGAAATTATTGCCGATCCCGAAACGGATGACAATGAGATCCAAGAACGTTTTGATGAAATGTATTTTCAGGTTTTATCCATACATCGTACTTTAACGAAAAATGAATCGGTACATAATATTCAACAACTGCACAGTGGTTCAACTTCCAACATTCGTTTGCCAAAAATCGTGTTGCCGAGTTTTTCCGGCAACATCAAACAATGGCCTGAATATTATGATACGTTTAACGCGTTAATACACAACTGTTCTTCGATTTCTGATACGGAGAAGTTTCACTATCTGATTTCTTCTCTTAGCGGCGATGCGTTATCAGTGGTCAAGGCATTTCCTATGACACACGAACACTATTCCGATGCATATGAGGCGCTCGTAGCTCGCTATAAAAGCAAACGTACTTTAGCTTTCACATGTTGGCGGGATATTCTAAATATCGATCTTAAAAGTAATAATGCGCGCGAATTTCAAAAATCGCTTGACCTCTTTGAAGAAAACTTAAGTATTTTAAAAACAATCGACCTGCCGGTCAACCAGTGGGATTTCGTTTTAGTATATCATATTTTATCGAAACTTGATAAAGATTTGCGCCGTGATTTTGAAGAAAAATATTCAGACACCGAATTACCATCGTACGAACAATTAAAAAAGTTTTTGCGGTCTAAATGCGAAGCTTTGCTACGTGATACACATTTTTCTGAACCGTACAAATCGAACAAGCCGTTACCTAAGATCACGCAACAACCATTTAAACGGATCACTGCATCACATACGCTTGTGGCTGCAACCGCTGCAACTAATCAACCCCAACAAAATGAAGACGACAATAAATTTAAATCGTATTCTATCAAGTGTGCTTTTTGTTATGGGTCACATTCAATATCATCATGTCAAGATTTTCTTAGCAAATCGCTTGACGAACGTATGGCAATTGCCAATCAGGAAAACTGGTGCTATAATTGTCTCAAACCATCGCATCAATTAAAGAACTGCAATTCAATATTTTCGTGCCGCACATGTAAACGTAAACATCACACCTTGCTCCATCGCGATAAATCAAATATCGAACCAAACCTCATCGGATCGTCGTTGGTAGCAAGGTCACAATCGAACGTTACTGTGTTACTAGCAACTGCTATCGTGCAAGTTCAAGATGCGTCAGGCAATATGCAATCGTTCCGTGCTTTATTCGACACAGGAAGTCAAAGCAATTTTATTACCGAATCTGCAGTGAATCGTTTAAACTTAAAGCCGATTGCAACAAATGCAATGGTTAGCGGCCTAGGAGAAGCATCAGCGCCTATTATTGGCGATATCACTTGCTCCGTAGGTACTAACGATCGTGTTCTCTTTAAGTTAGACATGCATGTCATATCTAAGATATGTGGCGATCAACCTATCGCACAACTCAATACATCGGGATGGTCACATATTAAATCGCTGCCATTGGGTGACTCTGGCTTTGACATTCCAGGGCCAGTCGATCTTCTTTTCGCTGCGGACGTTTTCGCTGATTCTGTGCTTAACGAACATATCAAAGGAGGTGTCAACCAACCAACCGCATTTAATTCTGTCTTCGGTTGGCTACTGCTAGGCAAAACTTGCCTATCGTCTAATTCTTTAATACACACGTTGCCGGATATCGATAATGAATTAAATTCTCTAGTACAGCGCTTTTGGGAACTGGATTCCTTACCAAGATCATTAACGTTATCTCCGAATGAATCACTTTGTGAGCAAAAATTTATCGACAGCCATTTGCGCGATCCTTCTGGACGATACATAGTTCGAATTCCGTTCAAACACGACTGTGAACCCACGTTTGAGGGATCTCGGGATGTTGCCTTGCGAAGGTTCTACGCAACCGAACGGAGGTTATCACGTGACCCGCAGTTACAATCACAATACGCAGACTTCATGTCTGATTATATCGAAAGCGGTCACATGTCACGAGTCCCTGTGGGTGAGATGGGCTCTGGTAAGTATTACATCCCTCATCATTGTGTTTTACGTCCTGATTCTGTAACTACACGTCTTCGCGTCGTATTCGACGGTTCTGCAAAAGACTTGCATTCTCGATCTCTAAACGATAGCCAGTTTATCGGCCCAAAGCTACAACCGAATATATTGGATATCCTTTTACGCTTTCGACAACACAATGTTGTTTTTATGGCTGACGCTCGTCAAATGTACCGACAGATTTTAATTGCAGAGGAACATCGTGACTATCAGCGTATTTTTTGGAGGACCACGCCTGATGAGCCACTTCAAGAATACCGCTTGAATACGGTCACCTACGGTTTAGCCTCGTCTCCATATCTCGCTTGCCGTACCCTGCGACAGCTCGCTGAGGATGAGGGAGATTCCTACCCACTCGCAAAACAAATCTTCTTGTCCGATATTTACATAGACGATGTTACCACCGGATTTCAAAGTTTAGAAGTCGCTCAAGACGCGAAATTGCAAGTCATAGACCTTTTTAAACGTGGATGTTTTCAACTAAGAAAATGGGTAAGTAATAATCCCGAACTATTGGCTGATTTACCTAGCGAAGATTGTCTTACTGGTTCGGTATCGCTTGACAATTCCGAAACTAACACTTTAAAGGTTCTCGGACTAAAGTGGGATCCATCGTCGGATGAATTTTTATTCGAAATCAAACCTTCTGATCGGCCATGTTCTAAACGTTCTATTCTGAGCGAAGTCGCCAGAATCTTCGACCCTTTAGGGTTTCTATCTCCAATCACAATCAAGGCTAAGTGCTTGATCCAACAACTGTGGATACTCGGTGTTGGTTGGGATCAGACACCTCCTGATAAGGTCACTAGAATATGGAACACATATCTTCAACAGTTATCATCTTTATCGCAACTTAGAATTCCCCGGCAACTTATTTCGACAAACATGAAATCGTGTGAGCTGCATGGTTTTTGTGACAGCTCAGAGATCGCCTACGGTGCAATCATTTACTTCCGTATCACCGATGCTGATGATAAGGTTCACGTTTTCATGGTTTGCTCCAAAGCACGTGTGGCACCTCTTAAACGCACCTCGCTACCTCGACTTGAACTTTGCGCTGCTGTTCTACTATCGGATCTATACAAATTTGTACGAGATACTCTGGTTTCTGAAATCCACATTAACGCTGTCTACCTTTGGTCGGATTCCATTGTTGTCCTGTCGTGGTTACGTTCCCACTCTTCCCGCTGGGCCACTTTTGTCGCCAATCGTGTCAGTCATATTCAAGACATTACTCCTACCGACTGCTGGCACCATGTATCATCTAGCGACAACCCTGCAGACATTTGCTCACGTGGACAGTATCCGAACGAGCTTCTGTGCAATTCACTATGGTGGGCGGGACCTTCTTGGCTTTTGGAAGGCCAAAAGTTCTGGCCTACAAGTGCAGCAAATATATCACATAAAGAAGATGTGATCATAGCAGCCGAAGAACGCAAGTCAGTGCTTTTAACAACTACTGCAGACGCCACAATTGAACCATCCATTTTCGACAATTTGCTGACTAGATTTTCTTCTTTAGAAAAACTTGGTAACACTATAGCTTACGTTTACCGTTTTATCCACAATTGTCGTAATCCGAATCAAGCTAATCGTACCGTATTTTTGAACAATGTTGAACGACACAATGCATTGATGCAAATTGTAAAACATGTCCAAAGTATTAATTTTGCAAACGAAATCGCTAACCTTAAATCGAAAAAACCATTATCGAAACCGTTTCGTAAACTTAATCCGTTTATCGACAGTCAAGGTATTCTCAGGGTGGGCGGCAGAATCTCTCGATCGGGTTTAGAATATGAGCAACGGCATCCTGCATTCCTGCCGTCTGATCACCCCCTAACGTTTTTAATAATCGACTTCATACATCGTAACTACTTGCATCCGGGTATAAATACGACTCACTACCTGCTTTTGCAGCAATTTTGGATAATTTCTGCCAAACGCACAATTCGTCGTCGTATTGCCAAATGTATTCCATGCTATCGACTCAACCCTCGGCCATTGCAGCCGTTTATGAGCGATCTTCCGTCGTACCGTCTTAATCAAGTTAAGCCATTCTCCGTGGTAGGCGTGGATTTCGGCGGACCTTTCCGCATTAAACTAGGTCCACATCGAGGTGCCAAGATAGACAAAGCATATCTTTGCTTATTTATCTGTCTTGCAACTAAGGCTGTTCACCTTGAGGTGGTTTCAACACTCTCTACTGATGGTTTTATCGCTGCACTAAGACGCTTTGTTGCTCGTCGCGGTCGCTGTAATGTTATCCATGCTGATTGCGGGACTAATTTTGTCGGCGCTAGAAATCAACTTTCGGCTTATATGCATCAGGCTTCTAACGCGGAGAAGATTCAATTTAAATTCAACTCTCCATCAGCCCCGCACTTTGGTGGTGTTTGGGAAATTCAGATTAAGGCCGCAAAATCCCACTTATTTCGCGTTGTTGGTGACCAAGTCCTAACCTTCGAAGAACTTTCGACTCTCTTTGCCCAAATTGAGTCCACCCTTAATTCAAGGCCACTTTGCCCTATCAGTTCCGACCCTAATGATCTATCAGTGTTAACGCCAGGACACTTTCTTACATTAGAGCCTTTGACGGCGGTCCCCGATGAAGATCTATCAAATATTAAAGTAACTCGGCTTCAACGGTGGCAGCTGTTACAATCGTTTCATCAGAGCTTCTGGTCCAGGTGGAAACACGAATATCTTAATACTCTAACGCAACGAGCCAAATGGACCCAGGACTCTAACCCACTAAAGGTAGGCGCGATGGTGATGATCAAGGACGATAATCGCGCTCCACTGCAATGGCCGCTCGCCAGAGTTGTAAAGCTTCTCCCTGGTGTTGATGGGATTACTCGGATTGCAGAAGTTAGGACTGCGAAAAATAATATAATTCAAAGACCGTTGGTTAAGTTATGTCCTCTACCGTTAGAGGACTAGCTTAAATCGTTATTTATCGTATCTTTCAAATCAATTTAATCATATATTTTCTTAATCTTAATTTATTCGTATTATATCGTATTAAAAATTCTATTGTTCTATCTCATATCTTAATCTTAAATCGTAAGCAAAGTTAGTTTTAGTAATCAATATAACTATCGATCCTGTCCCTAAGATTGTTCTTTTTATCGTTTAACCAGAAAATACCAGAGGCATTTTGGTGGGCGGGATGTTTCGTTACCGCACAACTAAACGTAATTTAAATATTATGCTTCAAATCGATGTTCGTTACTCGGTAAGCAATAGCAAAACGCAGTCGCGTATGAACTGCGATGCACTACGTACTATTCAAATCGTTGGAGCGTTAGCTATACGTGTGGAGCACCAAACCACCGTCGCGCGGGAGTGTCTCTTGGTCTCCTCGGTCTCTTACCTCTAGAAGAGAATCTAATCCCTACGCGAGTGATAATTTGTGCCACAAGAACGAATTCCAGTACCACATCAGAGCCGGCTCTTGGACAATCGAAGGTGGAAAGCTCATCGTGTGCTGTACGCAATCCAGGGTATGTAGTTCATTCTGTTTTGCTAGGCACATCTGAGTAGTTGAACATCGACTAAATCGTATATCGTATTTTCCCTGTGTAGTAGAAAGCCACCCAGCTGTTTCGGCTAGGTGCGTATGCTACACATTGTATGTATACAACATGCATGCATTGTATGTATACAAACTTTACGTGTACTTCAGTAATCGGTTTTTTTTATTCAACCCTTGTGACGAGACCAACAAGACGCTCGCCTGATGGTCGCGCGACTCGCATTCCTTCCATAGACAGCTGACGGGCCCGTTGGTCTAGTGGTTAGTGACCCTGTCTGCTAACCAATAGGTCGTGGGTTCGATTCCCACCAAGTGTCTGGGTGTTTTATCTATATAAGTATTTATTTACAAAAAAAAAGTATATAAGTATTAGTATCAGTTGTCTGGTTTCCATAGTACAGGATCTGCCTAGTTTGGGATCAGATGACCGTGTGTGGATTGTCCCAGGATATTATTATAAAGCTGCATTGTACTGCCGCTCCTCACACGAGACATTACTTGCCAAGTCTCTTGCGGACCCAAGAGACCGGTAACTTCACCTTTGTCTCTTACCTATTTAATATCATAATGATTGATTCAGTAGCGGACTAACGGGGGGGCGGAGGGGGCGGTCCGCCCCGGGCCTCGGGTCCTAGGGGGCCTCCAATCTCCAAAAGTTTTATTTTAATCATTGAGGTATTTAAGTACTACTACTACATATTGAAGAGTAGGTACATCATACCTAGATTATTTTAGAGTTCCGGCGCACAAACTCTGTTAGTCTATGATAATACGACTTTTAGATAATTGAGTTTGTGCGACGGACCTCTTAAAGCTTTTTTGAAATTATCTAGACGTTATGTGCCTTCAATAAATCTCAAAGACGGCTATAATCTTATGTGTTGTAAGCATTAGGCAGTTTAGAGCTGGGGGCCCCATGATGCACGTAGCCAAAATACTAACATACCAACAATGTACTTGTGGTACCTGTGGTCTATTCAGCAGGGAATCTATACAAACTGTAAACTGTAGAATGATAACCCAATCAATCAATTAGCGATTTGTGAAAAGAGGAGAATATATACAAAATTGACAAATTAAATGAATGTATGTATACTGCAACCATGTTTTAATATAAACAAAAAAGCAGATTCTCTTTGGCCTCCTTCTATGAGATGACCGTCTCACAGAAGGACCCTCCACATTGATTCCGCTGCCAATATCCGCCGCCGGAAAGCGCGTCAAGACTGTTTCACCTCATAGAGGACATTACGGTACCCTTTAGCGACCCGGATGACCATCTTGTGCAGCAGGCTCTCGATCTTTCTATATGCCTCTGAACCGTGTGTTCCGTCCTAGCCCGGCCACAGTGCCAAATAAGGTCATGGTTATGGCAGTAGACTGTACGGATGTGTACTACTTGGTACGCGAGAGGAAAAAAATAGTACCTTTTTATTTCACGAGTTATAAAGGATTTCTTGTGGCCCGGCTACAACGTGTTCGTCCCAGCCCGGCCACGCCTAGATCTCCATAAATCCACTATTCTCATACATTAATCATGTCAGAGATTAATGTACGCCTAGTGTACCATATAGTACGCCTTTTATTTGTTACAAATAAGCCTGTATACCAATTTAATAACCACTTCAATTTTGCGACTCCAACTCCTGCCATAAATATTACAGCAATAAAGCTTAACTTAACAACTTATTACCTAGTCACTTTTTGTAGGCGCCTAGTTCGGTGTGCATAGTTCATGTTCATGTTGATTTCAAACTAATATTTCAACTTGCTTCCAAACAAAAACAGAAGATGGCTCTATTATTTATTGTAACTATATTTAAATATATCTAATAAGATAAAAGTGTTATAAGGCAAACAATCTATGTTTGATTTTCAGTTTTTTTCTCATTATTCCGAACTACCTACAATTTATTATTATTTAAACTATAATCGACTACAAAGTTTGTTTAGAAGCAAGTTGTAAATCAAATAAATCAATATAATCTAAATTTTAGTTTTAAAATATATACCTAATGAAGAATGAACACCAAACTAGACGCCTACAAAAATTGACTAGGTAATAAATTGTTAAGTTAAGCTTTATTGCTGTGATATTTATTTCAGGATTTGGAGTCACAAAATTGAAGTGGTTATTAAATTGGTATACAGGCTAATTTGTAACAAATAAAAGGCGTACTATATGGTACACTAGGCGTACATTAATCTCTGACATGATTAAAGTATGAGAATAGTGGATTTATGGAGATCTAGGCATGGCCGGGCTGGGACGAACACGTTGTAGCCGGGTCACAAGAAATCCTTTATACCTCGTGAAATAATAAGGTACTATTTATTTCCTCTCGCGTACCAAGTAGTACACATCCGTACAGTCTACTGCCATAACCATGACCTTATTTGGCACTGTGGCCGGGCTAGGACGGAACACACCTCTGAACCCTGGACATTAAAGGTGTGAACCTTTTCTTCCAAGAATAGATGCATTCGAAATGTCATTGGCACAGAATATATCGCGTCCCACTAATGCATCTATCTCTACTCGAAGAGCTAAATATATAGGAATGACTTTCCATTGTCTGCGTTAAACGTGTCAACTTCTTTGGGAGGCAGGGCAGGAGAAAATCGGATAGCCTAGAGAGGCTTATGGTGACAAGCCAAATGGACGGCAGGAGAAGCAGCGGACACATGCCGATGCGACGGGCAGACACTATTACAGCGGTTACGAGAACGCCGCTACAGGAAATCATACATAGATTGATAGAGATTGCAAGTTCAAGATCGAGCAGCATAGAGAAGAGTAGTGGCAAAAGTCTGCATTAGTCACGTCCCTCAGTCATGAGGTCACCGTCAAAATATCGTCTGTCGACATTTAACGTTCCCACCCTGTATAGCCTATGTCACTACCAGTGGCGTGCACTGACTTTTTGATTAGGGTAGGCAAAAAAGCAAATTTCTTAGATCTCTAGAGTCGTAGGGTAACAGTCTTTTTGTTTGTACGTATTGACACTGTAACATAAGTAAGTCTATTTATTTGTACTTACTGATGTTTTTTTGAATAAATGAGCACTGCTATGCAATAATGAGTCAACAAAAATATAAATAATTCTGTGTTAACGCCATCTATCTCTTGTTATAGGCCTAGGCGACAAACTGCATTAAGATTTTTTTTTGTTAGATGGAGCTTTACTAACTTACTGAGCTGAATTACTGACATGGGCATTTTTTTAAACGTCGCCTGGGCCTATAACAAGAGATAGATGGCGTTAACACAGAATTATTTATATTTTTGTTGACTCATTATTGCATTATTGCTCAAATATTCCTAAATATATTCTATTTCACTCCCATAACTAAAACGAATCTTACGATTATGTAGGAAGTACCTAAGTATATTAAATTAAAATCCATGCAGCCATGGATTTTACTTTAATATGCCGCAGACCATGTTAAAAAAATAAACATACCTACTATCGAAAAATATAATAGCTAAATTATTATCTTTCGCAAAGTACGACCTACGTGCTCACACGTCCTCTTTTCTTTTTCGTTACTTATTATATACCTGCACCGCTTTATATTCTATTAAATAATTTAAAAAAATTACAAAAAGAAACTTCGATTCTAAGAGGATACGAACTCGCGTCTCGTGATTCGCTTCCGAACGCCTAACAAAATGATCTGCCGCTGCAATATCTATGCGCGTCAAATTAGCATTCATGTCGTAACATAAATATCTATTGGGACTAAACTATATTGAAATGTCACTTTTGGTAGGCAGTGTCTCTCTGTGTCTCTGTCCTTTGTCTGTGTGCGTGATATTTCTTCTATTATACATGTCAGATTATTTATGGGTGCGTGTATCGGTGTGAGTCTGTGTGCAAGAAATCTGTTTGAATGTGTGCATATTGAGGCAACGCCGTATCGTGTCTTTGCGTGGCCCGCGCGCAAAATCTATCTTTACATTTATGAGTAGATAGGTATAGTACAGTGCATTTATGTTAAGTTCGTCGCGCATAGGTGATTGATTTCAAATATTTTGCGTGCTTTTCTTTATTTACAATGGTGAAATAATTGAAAACGAAATATTACTATGCACACTTTTTATTGATATGTCTGATTGGGAAAATCACAGGGTAGGCAAACACTTTTTGCCTATATGGACTGCACGCCACTGGTCACTACCACAAGATGAATCTAACGACAGACATCTCACCAGTCAAAATCCATTGAGTCGTTTAGGCTGTAGGCTGTGTCAGAGAAAACATACATAACCTCAAAAAACATACCCCTTCCGGGGGTAGTCCGGCAAAAATACGTAATTTTCTGGCCTCATTAGTTTTTGCCGCCCCGGGCCCCCGACAGGCTTAGTCCGCCACTGGATTGATTGTATTTAACTACATTTAAGTATTGTGTCATCGACAGTTTGTTAGTGCCTACACTATCACATCAGAATCCAACCCGGAAACTGTGTAACTATTACAGTGATATTAAAAACTTTATAATAATATGCGTATATAATATATATAAATGTGTACCTACTTATTTAAATAATATCATAATTGGTATAACTAATGATCTCGTTTCGGGGTCGCGTCGGTGAAATCATAGTCGGAAATCGATTGCGTTCATATATTTCGATACCACTATAAAACATTCGGCAATGTG
The DNA here is from genome assembly GCA_911728495.1 of Furcula furcula. NCBI lineage: Eukaryota > Metazoa > Arthropoda > Insecta > Lepidoptera > Notodontidae > Furcula > Furcula furcula. Next base: position 32,307,121 of record OU452243.1, read on the forward strand.
AAAACTATAAAATGAACGATGATACTTAATGGTCGATGGAAACAGCAGAGATGCACTAAACGGGCAACATGTGGCGAGTGGCGAGTGGCGACTGGCGACTGGCAGACATATACAATTACACGGCGCGGCCGCGCAGAACACTCGACAGAGATTTGAACTGTGGACCAAATGCGCCGCTTCACATTGATGCGACACGCGTAATGCCGAGTGCCGAGTGCCGAGTGCCGAGTGCCGAGTGCCGAGGCCGCGCTGTGCCATACCTACGAGTATGTAACGGGACCCGCGCCATGTGCGCCTTCGCACTTATTATTGCGTCCTAGTTCCACTTACAAATAAAATAAAAACCTAAATGAAACCTAACATATTGCTTTACGGTTAGATACTAGGTAATTTTGTTTGTCCGTCTGCCCCAGGGTTAAGTTTTTGAGAGTGTGAGTAAACTTTTTATTTGAATAATAACCATCATATAAGTACCTATACGCATAAACTGAGAAAGAAAATAAGATACGAAAATTAGCTTTGTAGTTCCTGAAAATACTACATTGAAATCTTGAATCATTGAAAGTGTAGCATCTTTTCTAGTATAAAATATCAAAGCAGTAACCTAAACTATCATTGACGCGTTCGGGCGGTGCATACATCGTTCACGTTGCGTGAGTCAACCGTGATGCACAGGAGACGTGAGCTTCCATCGTTGATGCCAGCCAACACCAGGCCGGCCACAGTCTGATGCTCTACATGGCAGAATAGATCAAGACTGGACATAGGGGCTATTTACAACTGACGAAAATTTCCTGATGCGAAAACATTTTCGGTGATATCTGGTAAACCCTATTTACGAAACCATCATCGAAGTGTTTTGTCAATTCTATTTGGAATGATGATGTTATTTCATAAAAACTATCGGGATTGTGCACAGTGCTTACAAGGTACCACCTGAAATATTTTCATCGGATACAGGATTTCCCAACGGTTCTGAGTAGCCCTGCAGGTCTCGTGTCACGCACGGAAGAGACTGCAGTTGCGGCCGCGGCGTGACGTCACTGGGCAGGCACGCTCTAATGGTGTCGAATGAGGGCTCGCTCGTTGCGAGCGATAACGCGCCATCTCCCGGCCGGGATCTGTGATAAGCGGCCGAGTCCACATTAGTGCGGGCCCGTGTCAGTGAGCAAATATGCGGAGCGGAGACATAACCCGTACGAGGTGGGTTTTTTGTTGGGCTTTGTTTGCGGCGATAGCGCGCGGCCGCCGGACGAGCCGGACGCGGCACGTGCCTTATCCGATACCATTTACGGAATGCGATTTTAATGCGCTTAAAAGGGAACGACTTCATTTTAAAGACATAGTTTTTGTCGAGGCCTACGTAAACACGCGACGAGCCTCGCGCCTCGCGCCTCGCCTGTGTACAGACACAGGACTGCGAGTGCACCTCACCTCACCCCTCGCGGGGCAGCCGGAGCGGGCCGAGCAGTTGCATATAAACGGCAAATAACATATTAAAGATATCAATGGAGTGTTGTCTACACGCTGCACCGCCAACAACAGGAGAGGGGGCACAAAGATTCCACATCCTTGGCATAGTATATAATATTTATAACTTAATACCGAAGTGACCTGTGCCTATTAATATATGTACATACGTTAGGTACCTCACGCCTCGTTAAGCAAGACTATTGAATGCGTCTTTACAATTGTCACTTTGAAAAATCGTGTTTAAATTTTAGAGCTCGTTCGAAGAACAGATATTAATTTATTTAACGAGTCACAAAAGCGAAATAAAACGGAGCATCGCCGCGTCCCGAGGATAGATGAAGGTTTAAGTGGGCTCCTTGAAATATAGCGTCGCGTTCACACGAACTCGTAAATAATGCCGGAACTGTGCGCTTATCGGCTTCGCCTTTTGGAAATTGCTTATCGTAATAAAAAAACATGGCGCGGGAGTCACAGAGATGGGTATTAGTTGACAGTCGGACGACAGCTCGGGCTATCGCGACGTGACCTGCTACAAAAACGCGCTCCATACGTGTCCGTACACACATACACGCACGCACACTTATACACATGCGCACAAGCACATCGCTATCTGCTATCTATCCCGATCCCCGACCAACTATCACGACTATCACACTTTAATATTGTATCATCCCATAATGAACAGAGCTCATATTGCCGCAATTGTCGTTATCCTAGATGAATATACAGAAAACGTACAGTGAAATAATGCTAACTTCCTAACGACGACCATGCGGTCGCGTTATCACGCCACCAATAAAATTAAATAATTATTTACAATTTGCACATCACCACATCCTGGACGCTCGCACATTGTACGTAGGTATCTGTTGTGTTATTACAGCTGTACCTACTACCTAATGTAAGTATAATATAGAACCTACGAGTATATAGATATGTCGCGATCGAGGAACCAAGCCAACAGCCAAGTGATCGGTACGTCAGCCGCTATGAAGAGGTCTTTTCAGTGGGGAGGTGCTCGTCGTCGAGTTCGCATGCGACCCTTCGGCATAGCTAGTTTGTGTAGATTGACATTATTGCTAATATGAACTACTTGATCAGACATTATACTTTGCTTTGGCGATTGAAGGACTCGCTCAACCAACCGAATAAGGTGTTTAAGGATCAAATGTTGTGGGTGGTGTTTGATCTAATATTAAACTCTGAAGAGTATAAGGAACCTTTCTAGGAAGCGATAATGGTTCCGGTGTTAATGATTAAGTAGGTATAATTACTGAGAGTGCGCCTCGGTGCCTATATAAGCGGAGGCGCCGCGCGGCGCAGCTGCCATGAATCACGGCCGAGCGGACTTCGCCGCCAGATCGAATCATCGTGTTACACGTTATCAAAATATTGTTATACTCGTTGCTATAATTGTCTGCCGCGCCGTGCCGAACTACTGCACTCGAGTGACTGAACTAAAACGTTCACAATGTGAGTAGGCGCCGTTGTGTATGCAGGAACAATGCTAACGCGGCGTTCACCTTGGGAGACATGTCTATTGGCTCGGGGGCCGTGTCACCGTGTGGACATGTGTCGGTGTACTCACTTGCGGAGAGGCTGGCGGCGGCCGACATGTGCGGGCGGCGGCCGCCCTCCAGGTTCCACACCTCCTGGAACAGAGAGGGCGCGATATCGGTGCCTGGACAACCATGCACGCTTCGTGGACATGAACTTCCCGCCACCGATTCTATTGGACGTGCTCCACGCCTATTTACGTAATCTAACTAAATTCTAATATAATTTTATGAGTCGATAATACGAAATTAAAATGACTTTCCTGCTCCATTATCAAATCCTAATCACTATCTGTCAACTGACTACTTCTCGAGATCTTTCATATCATTCACATTTCAGTGGGTCGACGTTTATTGGTGTACCTTCCTGTCGCGTCATCAAACCCTGGTGAAGGTTGCCACATATTGTTTAGAATCATCGATTATCACATGTCCAGTAATAGAAAATGTGTATTATTATACCTAGAATCTCAATATCGATTTTGAAATCTAAAAAAGAACCCAGACAGAAATAGGCGTAGAGCTTATAACACCCTTCTTTTTTAGTCGGGGGTTAAAAATTGACACTCAAACCCATTGATGAAATTGAGACTACAAAGTGCGGTCTTCGAGGCTAGTTCTGAAGCTCGCTAAGATACAAGGTTCCCAAGGTCGGTGGCGTCGGCGAGGCGAGGGTGTCAGGGCGGTCACCTGGTGCGCGTATGCGTTGGCTGCGAGCGCGCTGGTGCCGTAGACGGTGGAGGGGCGCGAGGTGGCGCCCGCGAAGCCGCCGCCGAAGCGGGCGCTGAAGGCGGGCAGCGAGCCGCCCGCCGCCGCCTCGCCCCCGCCGCCCCCGCCGCCCCCGCCGCCCGCCTCGGGGTACTCGTCGCACAGCGCCTGGCCCGCGCTCACGTAGCTTGGCGACCCGCCTGCATGACACACGCCACCATCACAATGTATCCAATACAAGAACACTCTTAAATTCGTAACTTTCTTACGAAGGCCAGACGATGTCCTCCGGACCGATACGGTTACCGACGGCAGATCGTTCTAAAGATCGTCCATAATTCGCGAGAGACATTATATTGCACGAGTGCTTGCGTTGACACGAGTGCTCTCTGCCCTTTTTTTCCCCGGGAGCTGTGGGGCTCGACCGGGGTATGTGGGATTCTTAGCCACTAAAACCCCCGCGGCTGTCGCATCGGCACATGAGAGGGAACCCATAGCCCCCGGGGAACCAGTCACGGTGCTCACGGGGACGGGGGTCGCAACCCCGCCGCCGTCCTCCTCGAAGTACCCGCCGTACTCAATGGACGTTCTAAGGGGAGTGCTCTCTGCCTGCCTTTACTCTCTCAATCCGACTAGAAGATAGACCGATACGGCCGGGGTGAGGTCAGGCACGGGAGCGATTTTTTACATGCCCATCCGACGCATGGATCGTCTTTCTTTTCAGGCAATCTGGTGCGATCACCAGATCGCAGGCCGATGCCTGTATTGCCCTAACTACCCATTATAGAAAATCTTATTAAATGTGGTTCCCCGCAGGATATGAACCCGCGACTTCCGATTTGCAAAGCAAGCGGTTTGTCGCTGCGCCACAGAGGCTACCAAACTACACTGACTGACTGTCTTGATTGCTAAATTATAACCGTAGATTGAGCCTAGGTATTGTCCCTTTCTTGACACCCTCCTTGCAAAGAATATCGCGTACTTAACTTCATAAAGACCGTGCTGGGCGACTTGTAATTGATCCAGAATCGTTTCCTCCGTCGCGCCGTCGGTGCCCCGTGGTACATGCGGAACGTAGATCTGCATTCCGATTTCAAATTAGATCCCCTTCGTAAGTTCCTCAAAGAAGCGTCGAAACGCTACTTTGAATCCGCGTCCCGTCACGCAAACAGTCTAATCCGCGCCGCCGCCGATTACGCCCCTAGTCCTTCTGACTCGCGCCGCAGACCACGGCACGTACTGCTCGACCCTCCTGACCCCGTGACGGTCCTATTGGACCGGGATGCGCCGAACCCTCCCCGACAACCGTATGCTACACTAGCTATCAGACACCGGTCTCGCCGGCGAGGCCGAAGGGTCGTACGTATGCGACCTCAACGACGTGCATCACCCCACTGAGTTTCTTGCCGGTTCTTCTCAGTGGGGGCGCGTTGTGAACCGGTGGTAAACTCAGCCCTCTCTTAAGCGGCAGCCCAAGCCGAGGCCGTGCCTCCCTGAGGTGCCCTTGAGCTCGTCGCTACTTCTGCCGTAAAGGCTAGAGCGCTTTAAGCGCTCGCCTCCTATTGTCCGGTGAAGCTGTAATGGCCATCTGCGACCAACAGCGTTTATCATTCCCAAAAAAAAAAAAAAACTTGTAATTGATTGCAAACGCAACGCTGGCTGCAGCCATACAGGGTCCCTTCCCGCACGTCGCCCGCCGGCGTGCAGTATGTAGGTACATGTCATACGAGTAGGTATGTATACAATGATGTGTTAGTTCTGGTGGCGTGCAGTGGGGTGCGGCGTCAGTACCTGAGCTGGGGGTCCACATCTGCGGCTGCGGCGTGAGGTCCCCGCCGTTGCCGAAGTACGGCGAGCCGGCCGCGTAGCCGCAGCGCGAGTACACCGCGCCGCCGCCGCCTCCTCCTCCTCCCCCGCCCCCGCCTCCGCCTCCGCCGCTGATAACAACACACTATATTTAGACACAACACCACATGACCACACACTCACGACACTCGTCCTGTTCACCTACGTGACAAATGAATCATGAACCATTTATATTGATCGATATATTACTTGCTTGACTTGTTTTGTGTTGGTGCTAAACTTTGAGTTACTCAAAAACCTCCTAGCTCGTACATACCTACCGTAGTAGTTCATAGTAGTATTTACACCCTCCCATCTCCCGTTGGGTGCTCGTAAGAGGCTACTAACGAACGCGGGCAGCAGCGTCTTTGTATTAGATTGTAGGTACCTACTACCTATTCTACGATCCCCAAGACGCTTGCCAAGCGTGGGCATTGTGAGAACCCCTCCCTTCTAAAGGGGGGGGGGGGGGGGTCATCGTTCAGCTGTGGACATCTTTTGGCTGCTGACGACGTCACATTTACATTCTCAAATCTCCAGATCGATCGTAATAATGTTTACCAACGTTAAACTAAGTAGCGTCCAACCAATACGGGTCGATGCTATATCAAATACCTATTATGCTGGTAACGTGTTTCAAAGCACCCGGGGCCACGACGGAGGCCGTAGCATACCACAATATGCCAAGTAAAATATGCTCTATGATTTGTGTCTTTTATTCTTTGAAAGGATAGTACTATAATATGATAAAAAATCTACTATAAAGAATTGGTTCAGTATAATAAAGGTGCAGATAAGATGAAAACGCTGTTAGACATGTGGTATGTATAGCATTAATGAAGCATGCGTGTATATTGTAGAGTAGAAGTAATGTGTGATGGTGAAGTGTGCGGGTGGCGGGCGGCGGGCGGCGCGGTTGCTCCGTGGAGTGGAACACGGCGGTGGCGGTAATTGCGGGTTGTTATGCAAACAACCGCCGCGCACATACATGTCACGCGCCGCCGCGCCGCCCGCGCACACCGCCCCCCACGCCCCGCCTAACACACGTACAATGCTAATTGACTCGGCGAAAATATACATATTCCACCGAAATGTCACCGATTACCTTACTAATGAACTGCGACGCGAACGCTCCAACAAAATACTGTTAACATTAATTGAGCGCTATCGGAACACGAAAACTCGTTGTGTTCACAATAATGTATCTTTGTTAAAGAAAAAATAGTTCACTTCTAACAATTTGTATACGTATTCGCGTAACCATTTCCCCCGTCGACCGCTCGGTCGTTCAGTCGACGCACGGAAGAATAGAAAGTCTACTCTACATCGTTATTTGTTCCCAGCTCGTTATCTTTTGTTTTCGGTGCTTTATACATATATAACGAATTCATTTTAAATATTATCTTACAATAACAACAATAACTTTACTTAATTAAAATAACTGCTACTTATTTTAATTACATGATGACATTCATGTTCAGACGAACTAACAAGAACCCGGTGGGTGCTATTTTTGTCATTGGTCAATACTTAGAAAACCGTGAGTAACGGTGACTATTAATTGACTAATAAGTACCACTCGAGATGTGTTCATTATTTGGCACCGTATTCTAATTATTTTAGATCGTGTTCTCTCACCTTAAATAATAAAAATTATCCACTCTACAAGATCTCTACATTGATAGTCGCAGCTATTGAAGTCGATTTAGCGGTCGTCGCCGGCAACGGTTCGAGTGAATTATTACATTATAAATAATTGTTCGTTTATCTTAATTGATGCAACCCATTCGTGTTAATGTACCGAGTTGTTGACACGTTCGATGAAGAAACGGCAGCGAGCTCGGTACGTATTGAACGTATTGAACGTACTGTACGTGCCGCGCGCGGACATTCCGCGGGCGCGGGCGCGCGGTGACGGCGGCCGCGCGGCCGCGGTCGCAGGCGAGCATTAGCATCGTCGTTAACTGCCAACTGGCTCGGAACGGAACCTCTCGGAAGTAGGTGTGCGTTATCGGTTTGCGAGCCCTCGCCCCTCACCCCTGGCCCCTCGCTCCGACGGCGTCGCCCTCGACCCGCTTACATTCATTACGGCAGGCCATGCTGCGTGCTGCGGAAAAGTTCGTGTGGTGGCGCAGCAGAGGCGGCTCATCGTCGTGGCAGCCTGGACCGGAGTCTGCGCCACATATCTGGCCAGTGATAAACCGTAGTCGGAGCATGCATACACGTATGGGATGCGACCAGTTATGGCATGTAGGAAGCTTGACCACGCGGAAACTGCTTCCACACTCGCCTCGTTAATTACACGACTCACCTACTATGTAGGTTGCTTACTTGTACCAGTGACAATATTTAAAAATGAACTACCTAATCGATTAACTAACGTAATGGTTAAGGAAATTTTACAGAGACAGGTTTTAATTTGTTTTGGACTACAACGTAATAATAACACTAGCGAGATGTAAGTAGCACGCCTGCCTTTAGATATTGCATTCCGTATAAGTAATTAGGTCTAGTGTACATAATTTGTCCAGATACAGAGCCAGCAGCAACGTTAACACACAGCAGGTTGTTAAAGTTGCTGCGGCTGGTGTGTTAATAGCAAATTTGCAGTAGAATCTGAATCTGCGGTGGAACCCAGGCAGCGGTCTCTCAAGCGAGAGAGATATTATCTAGTAGACCATATTTCCTTCCCCTCATATGGTATTTTAACTCCCCAGACAACTTAAAAAAAAACAATTAAGGAATAATTTAGTGAAGCGTAATTCCTAAACGATAATGTAGCAATGTTTGCTAGCGGGCGCGTGCGGCGCGCTGCGGGCGTGGGCCGCGGCCCGCATCCCGTTCCACTGGCTGCACTGGCTGCACTGGCTGCACCGGCTGCACTCGGGCACTCGGCGGCCACCAGCACTGCACGCTGCGCTGCACCGCGCACGTGTCGCGCACACACTACACCATTCATACCACGAAGGGTCAGCCCGAGGCTGAGCCAGATGAGGCATCCCTAGAGGCGACCCTTCCGGTGACCCTACGCTAAACAATAGTTAAGCGAATACTCATATTCCGCGTAAATATTATTAACAAAGAAAATATTAAGGCAACAATTTCGGTCGAATCTATCGTTTGTGTAGAAACAAAGCTCATGTTTGCTATGTCACTAGAGAACTCGCTAAACTAGAGACGATTTTATATCCATAGAAATAATAAGTTGTGTAAACGGTCGTTTAAAACGAGCCTGTGGTTATTTGCACGTCGTCGACATAATCCGGACCGGAACGCTAAGAGCCTATACAAATAACTCATTTCGAGACACTTAAGCCGTCACTCGAGCCGCACAAAAAATGATGTGTACAAATTTGGAAACGATCCGAGGGCCCTTAAAACGTGTAAAATGGCGCGTTAGTGACACACAAAAACTGGGCCTGTCCCGCGCAGCGCCACCTGACGTCGCGAGACATTACATATTTACCACAATCTCTAGATTGCGACACAAAGATAAAATCAGAAGCGGAATATAACAATGGCTAGTTCATTGTTATATTCACCAGAATATCAGCGTGGTTGGAAGAAAACAAGCTTTCCAATAAAAAAACGCATTCAAATCCTTCCAATTCCGTTTAAAAACACGATCACTCACAGACATAGCATAGGCGTCTTTATAACACCACTCGTTTTTCGTCAGAGGTTAAAAAACAGTTTTCAAAACAAACCCGGGTACGGACCATAAATTTAATATATTAGGTACTCGGGCCATAAGGAATCGATCGATACCTAACTCACCAAAGACGGACGAGTAGTTCAGACGCTACGGTAAAACATACGTAAATTTAAACATACATAGGCATACACTGCTAACATCATAACCCTAATATAATAATATTTTTGGCCATGCCATACCTACTCGGGAAAAATGCTAATGCGAAGATACCTCAAAAACTATGCATTTGTTGAAAATTATAACGGATCTAAACCTTAATCAGTATAATAATTGTATATTTACTATGTATGTATTTACAAAAAAAAATGTATATAAGTATTAGTATCAGTTGTCTGGTTTCCATAGTACAGGCTCTGCCTAGTTTGGGATCAGATGACCGTGTGTGGATTGTCCCAAGATATTATTATTATTATTTTAGTGTATATCTTTTGATATCTCGGGCATTGCCCGGTCTTTTAATAGGCTTGCGTGGGGACGAATCCAACACGTAGAGGCCCTTTGAAGAATACAATGGTGTGTCATACCTCCCGAGATCAACCACTGATAATGATAAATTATAGACAGTAGTTGACCCCGGCAGGTGTACGTACTATTGTTATTATGTGGAAAAAAATCTAGTCTATTTATTCATTACGTGGTGGACTGGAAACTGGGCTATTGCAGAAGGTCGGGTCACTTGCCATAATTAATAAATTAATTCTTTTTGCGGCAAGCGGTGACTTGCCACCCACTAGATGGGCTCTCCATATAGCCGTCAGAAGACAACAGAGTGCAACACCGGTGTGAGTGGCTCAGGGGTGTCGAGAGGCGTGCTGCGCTTTCTCCGTAGTTACTCGCCGCGTTATGCCCTTTAACACTTCTACCCCTGGAGCATATAGCTCTAACAGCTCCTCTCTGGACGGCCAATGAAGGCAAGCCAGAGCTGAGTCCTGCGGGCTCCCTTCGGTTTCCACTCGGCCGACGAAGACACGCCGAGGTGGGGGCCCTGACCGACTCTCTGGAGTACTCGGGTCCGTGGTGTCGTTACGCACCAACAGCTCGCCACAAGCTGCCCTGATTATTATTATACTTAAGTATTTTCAGATAGTCGTGTAGTGTCCTACAAAAAATAATATTGTCACTGTAAGTTATATCGGGGCGCGCCGGCGCAGTCTGAGACCTCGTCTGGTCTCCTCGGCGCGCGGCGGCGGCAGGGACGAGGAGTTCGTTACACAAAAATCGTAGGATTTTCCTTGTACTAATTGGTAACTGTTGTAAACAGACCACCACATCAACATTAGAGGAAAACGCAAACATGCCTAACGACATTAATTATTTTCAAACAGAATAAGTCAATAACAAAACTGTTGCGCGCAAATGGTAGCTAGGTACATAAGTATTTACAATACACACATACACACCCCTACTTACATGTATACACATAATTTTATATATTTTTTACGCACACACGTACTGCTCCGTACACATCGTATTGTTGTGTGCGTGCATACCACGCAGTCTGTTGGCACACGAATTGTTAGAGACCTACCGTTAGTTTCTGGCATATTGAATCAATGGTTTATTAAATTAAATTGCTTCCGGAGCGCAACTGATAGCTGTATTTCTACTCTGTTAGAGAAATGGTGATATTCGAGTGCGAGCTGCGGCGTGCCGGGATATTTGTCACGAGAGCCGGCTCCCGACACCCGACACTGCACTCGCAGCTCTGCTAGCACTGCTGATCTCGCACTGCCTGCCTACAGACCTATTATTTATTTTACTGAAACATCTATCCCACCATTATGTCGGCATCGCTCATATTCTTATAAAATCTCATATTAATCTATCTAGCAGAAATATATTTGAATACGGGAAATGACGCTGTAAATAATGTAGCCTCCGAGGCAGCGGGTCCTTCAGGCAGGAACTCGCGCAGCACGTATGTGCACGTGTGAGTAGGTAAGTGGGTAGAGCACTGGGCAGGTCGCACGTAACTCTTGCACAATGTAAGTAAACGAGCATGCATTAACATGTATTTAGTTCAGTTTCCATGTTACATCGGCGAGACCATGGTATGGTTTCTTACAAGAAATTATGCAAAAAGTTACCAGTAGCACCCTCAAGCGGCGGGTTTTGCAACTTTTCTGTAACACCAATTCTTAAGAGGCCGCTGGATCGAACCTCAGTTTTTTTACACTTTATTGCATTTTTCTTTGTTATTGTATGGTTTTTTTTAACCGACTTCATTTCTTTTTGTTATTTCATATAAATTTCTTTACAAATTATTATAGTCTATATTGTAATTATTCTCTTTTTTCCTTTTTTGAACACGGTTAAAAATTTTAAAACTGAATTTCGACTTTATGAATGAAATGTATCAATATTTTGCTATTGATATTATAACACAAACAGCTATATTGGTAAATAATTTAATCAAATCAAATTGTTAAATAAAAGTTCTATTTGGTACACATATATTATTTAATTGTTATTGAATGACAGGATTTGTCTCATGTCTATTTTACTCATAATTTTTAATGTAAATAGTTCCAAAAAGTAAGTATAAAAAGTATATATCAGGCCTCCACCGCCATTTCTGTATCATATGCTTAGTATGCTGGCAACAACTGATCAATGTGTCTCCTCCAGATTAGACCTTCATCAGTTTTTATTTCGTAGTGGAGAAGACCAATGCGTCTTATAACTGTCCCGAAGTTCCATTTCTTCCTAGGGTCGTTGTAGCTCCGGGCTTGGACCTGATCCCCCACGGCAAATTCTCTAACTCTCTGTCTAGTGGTGGGACTCGGTCGAGGATGATTTTGGATACTGCGAAACATTACTTCTAGTGATGATCGCACATCTCTTCCAAACATTTGTTTATATGGTGTCCACCCGTTAGAATTGGGGGTACGCCGAAGTCTTATTTTTATAGATAATAATTTATCTGCTAAACTGCCACTCTCCCCCTCCATAGCATGTAAGGCTCTCTTTATGGTTTGCACACAGCGTTCAGCTTGCCCATTAGTTGCAGGATGGTAGGGGGCCGATGTCTTGTGTGTAACTCCACATTCTTTTAGGAAACTTTCAAATTCATGTGCAGTAAATTGTCTTCCATTATCCGACACTAAGATCACGGGTATTCCAAAGGTGCAGAATATTTCCTTCAATCTTTGTATGCACCAAGAACTCGTAGTAGTTTTAGTTGCTATGACTTCAACCCATTTTGTATAAGAATCTATTAGTATGAATAGATAATGACCTGAAATAGGACCGGCGAAATCTATATGTACCCTTTGCCATGGTCCTGTCGGTTCTTCCCAATGATGCAAGGGTGCCTTTGCCGGTTCGTTTTGTTGTAATCGACAAGAGCGGCAGGATCTTACCTTGTTTTCGATATCTTTATCGATGTTTTTCCAATAGACATAACTTCTTGCCAAAAGTTTCATCTTAAGAATGCCTATATGTCCTTTATGTAATTCATTTAGTACACGATTACGTAAAATCTGCGGTATCATGATCCTAGTCCCTTTTAATATACATTCATCTTGAAGAGTTAATTCATTGTCTTTGTAGCCCAACTGTCGTAAGGGTGTACCTTGTTTTAAAGATTGTAATAACGGTTGTAATTCTGGGTCATTTTTCGTTTCGTTAGCTATTATTTCTGGTCGCACGTCTATTGTGTTAATTTGTTGAGTTTGAAATGCACAGTGCTGGTCGATGGAATTTTCTTTAGCTGATTCAACTGGAAACCTTGAAAGGTAATCTGCATTGGAATGCTTCATCGTGTTTCTATATTCTATTTCATAGTCAAATCCTGATAGAAAATGGGCGTAGTGGAATAACCTCATTGTACTCAGTGCCGGTAACGTCTGGTGTGGGTGAAAAATCGATGTTAATGGCTTATGATCTGTAACGAGAGTAAATTTCCGTCCGTAACAGTAGTGAAAGAATTTCTTAAGACCCCAATAAATGGATGTTGCTTCTTTGTCAATCTGGCTATAGTTTTTTTCGCTATTTGTCAAAGATCGTGATGCAAAAGCAATTGGTCGATCTGATCCATCTGCTAGTCTGTGCGATAAGACAGCCCCGAGACCTGTAGGTGATGCATCGGTAGCTAATACTAGGGGGCTTGAAGGGTCAAAATATGTTAGTACTCTTTCACTGAGAATCTGTTTCTTTACCTCTGCGAAACTTTCTTCACATTTGGTGGTCCAATTAAACTTCCTACCCTTTTTGAGTAATTCGTTTAGTGGATTCGTAATTGATGCTAGGTTAGGAATAAATTTGTTGTAATAGTTAGCCATACCAAGAAATGTTCTTAATTCATTTATATTACTCGGGCGTGCTGCATTTGTAATTGCCTTGATTTTCTCCTTATTCTTATGTAATCCATCTTTATCTATTGTATGGCCGAGATAGTTAATACTGCGTTTAAAGAAATTACATTTTTCTTTATTCAGTCGAAGATTGTTATCTTTAAGCTTTTGTAAAACTTGTCTTAGACGTCCTAGTAACTCATTTTCAGTAGAACCTTGCAATATTATGTCATCAAAAAAGCATTTTACGCCGTCTATTCCTTGTAGTAGATTATCCATGAATTTTTGCCATAGACTCGGTGCTACCTTGACTCCAAACATTAATCTGTTTACCTTGTACGTTCCCTTGTGTGTGCTTAAGGTTTGTAAAAGTGCGCTTTCTTCATCCATAACCATATTTAAATATGCTTGACAAATATCTAATGTACAGAATAACTTTCCTCCTTTCATCTCTGCGAAAATATCTTCTATGATTGGAATGGGGTACTTTTCATCCTTAATAACCTTATTCAATGTAACTTTATAATCTGCACATAATCGAATACTTCCATTAGGTTTTACAATTGGTACAATGGGAGTTCCCCAGTCAGAATGGTCTATCTTAGTAATTACACCTTGTGCACAAAGACGTTCAATCTCTTCATCTACTTTTGATTTTAAAGCATATGAAATTCGTCTTGGTTTGATAAATATCGGTTGCGAGTTTTCTTTTAAATACAAATGTGCCTTAAACTCGGGAATTTCTCCCAAGTTAGGATGAAATACGCTGGATGAGTATTCCTGTAGTAATTCATCAAGTTTCTCTGGCTTGGCAATTTGTAACATTTTCATGTCAGCTAATTCAATATTTATCTCTTTCATCCAACTTCTACCAAATATTGGGTCTACCTGTTGATTTATTATGTAAAGTTTACCGTAAAAATCTTGACTTTTGTAACTGCATTTTACGTATGCTACTCCTACAGGTCGTATTATTTCACCAGTATAAGTTCGTAACTTCATGTCCGTTTTAAAAATATTTCTTCTTATATCTAATTTTCTGTATTGCTTCATTGACATTGAAGATAACGCAGCTCCGGTGTCAAATTCCATTTGCACTATTTTATTTTCTATACTTACTGAGATCAAATATCGATCAGTTATTTCACTTCTAATCAGATTAATATTTCCTACGCTATCCATAGAAACGCTGCTGGCATCGTCATCAACTTGGTTCGCTCGAGTGTTGCGTTGTAGACAAACTCGTGCTAAGTGACCGATTTTTTGACATTTTCGACAGGTTGATTTAATGGCCCCACATTTATTGGCTTTGTGGTCAGCTTTGCCACAACGAAAACATTTTCCTTGTAAATCCTTAATTGTAAACGGATCTTGTAGCGACCTGGATTGCGAGTTTCGAATATTTGTTTCTTTACAAGTAGGTAGTGTCATTTTATTGATTTGATCCTCATTATTTCTTATTTCCGAGGAGATTGTAAAATTTTCAGTTTTTCCCATTTCCATTGATGTAGCAATCTGTACTAACTTTGAGAAAACTGGTGTCTCTCTGTCTTGTAATATTTTGGTTCGTATATCGCCATCTTTTAAACCACGTATAAACTGTAAGGATAGAAAGCTCTCCAATGTCGATTTTTTGCAGTGTTGGCATATGAATTCGCAATTCGAACAGAGCCTCTTAAGTTCAGCGGCATAAGTCGCGACTGATTCTGTTGTTTGCTGGATTCGCGAAATGAATTTATGTTGCAAATGCCAAATACTTGGTTTTGGGTCAATAAATTCTCTCATTATGCGTGTTAATTCCTCAAAATCTTTTTTTAATGGGTCGTCAGGAGTACATAAATCGTATGCTTTTTGATGTAAATCTGGATTCAGGGTTGCCAAAAGTATGTGAACTTTGGCTTTAGGATCGGTAACCCTATTCATTGTAAAGAATAATACCAATCTTTTTATGTAGTTCTCAAAGGTTTCAGTTTCTTGAAAAGGTGTAAAGTTTAATTTTGGATACGCTTCTTGTTGAAGGTTTGTGCAACTTCCGTAATCTATTGTAGTAGCTGGTGGTGTACTGAATTCATTCATCTTTCTCATCGTTAATAATTTGCATTTCAACGAAGTATATAATTCTTCAAAATCAAACCTGTATTGCGTTTCGTCCTCCAATTCATTATCTTCTATTCCAAGTTCTATTTCCGATTGTATTTCTAGGAATTTGTTCATGTTACCTTGTAAAACTTGTAATCGGGTGTCAATCTCTTCCGTAGTGATATCATTTTTCGTAAGTAATGTGCTTTCTGTACGTGTAAGTACGCCGCGTAACGACGCACGGGTTCTTTTAAGCTTTTTTACATCGAAATTAGGCATTTCGTCGCCAAATTGTTAAATAAAAGTTCTATTTGGTACACATATATTATTTAATTGTTATTGAATGACAGGATTTGTCTCATGTCTATTTTACTCATAATTTTTAATGTAAATAGTTCCAAAAAGTAAGTATAAAAAGTATATATCACAAATCTTTTATTGATTGCTAACAGTCGAACCTACAAACGTCAATTAAAGTTAATGATAATAATTTCTGATATTTACGCGAATATTACACATTGAAATGAAACTAATTTTACCCATCCCCATTTTTTTTTTCCCCATTGTTGCCGATATATTTATGGAGGACTTTGAGGAGACGGCCCTTAATACTTCACCTGTTAAGCCACGATTCTACAAGCGGTACATAGACGATACTTTCACAATATTACCATCAAATAAAGTAACCGCTTTCCTAGATTACCTTAACTCCATAAACACTAAAATCCAATTTACAATGGAGTTGGAATCAAATAATTCACTAGCAATCTTAGATGTCTTAGTAATCCGTAATCCCAATAACACCTTGAGTCATACTGTGTATAGGAAAAAGACCCATACAGATAGATATCTAAACGGTGAATCTCATCATCCCCCAACACAGTTAGCTACCGTTGGAAAATCTTTGTTTCAGAGAGCACACGGGATCTGTGACGAGGAACATCTTGGTGCCGAGCTTCAACATGTTAAAAAGGTCCTGCATGATAACAAGCTCCGAGTTCCGCGCCGCCGTCACTGTGAACGTGTCAAGCCATCCACAGTCGAACGTATGCCTGCTGTATTGCCATATGTTAGAGGGGTAACAGACAAAATTGGCTGTATCTTAAAGCGAGCTTCAATTAAAACATTTTTCAAGCCACCAAAGAAGATTAGCACTTGACTGATGGTAAAAACTGTTACCATCAGTCAAGTGCCATATACCTCTACAAGATGCAGGAGTATACAAACTGGATTGTGACTGTGGGCTCTCATACATCGGGCAAACAAAACGATCGGTAAAAACCCGGGTAAAAGAACATATAGCTGACGTTAAACATCGACGCTATACGAAGTTTGCAGTCTGTGAACATGTTCAGGATCGCACCCGCCATTATATTAGATTTGACAAACCACAAATCCTCGCAAAAGAACAGCGCTACCTACCAAGGATGATTCGTGAGGCTATTGAAATTAAAAAGCATCCAAATTTCAATAGAGAAGATGGCTGAGTGCTACCACCAGCTTGGGATCCCGTGATAAACATAGTCAAATCCAAAGACAAGCATTCCACTGCAAGACCTCAAGATATTGTAAGCTCTTTCTGCGTAGATCGGACTAACAATAATAATTAGAAGACCTGAGGGTACCCTAAGACAACTATGACATTTGGACAGCTACCACCTCAGTCCGCCCGTGACCATGAATGCTGTAAAGTATTCGAAACGTCGGGTAATTAAAATCAAAAATAAACCGCGATATAATCCGTAAAATTAGTTTCATTTTAAAGTTAATGATGATTAATCGATTTTTTAAAATCGGATTATTTCAACACTCGAAGCCCATTAATACTTAATACGCTGATAGTGATTAGAGATAACAATTATCTCGTGTTCAATAATCGAAATTAATCATAAACTGAACCGACAGTCGAAATAAATAGATTTGTAAAAGTGACTTATTTAGAATTAAAGTTAATTGGGGTTTGTGAGTGCGGCAGTATGTGTACATTTAGATCTTAGCACTAATACATTACATATACGTACCCTATATTATATGTACCCTTAGAGGCGTTATTATTCTAAGTATTTACCTACCTAATAGTAGGCAGATAGTTGTTCCTTTTTGTTGGGATTTTAGTTTTAATTTTATATAAGCATATTGTTTCTACCAGTGGAGACTTATAAATGGCTTCTAGTTTCTATTATGTGTTCTAGTACCTTACCTATATAGATAAAACACCCAAACACTTAAATTAAGTAGACAATTAAATAGACTATGTAATGGTCGAAGCAGTACCTGTGCACGAGTATGACTCGAGCAATAGTCACCACTCTCCTCAACCTTTAAATACCTTTTATTTTTAGTTACGAAGATTGTATCACTCGCGTCAACGACAACCCCTAACGGGTTTTTATGGCGTGATTGTTTTTGTTTGTAAATTTTTTGCATGCTTAAATAACCATATTGGAGTGAAAGGGTTGGGCGCCCGATTAGTGGTGATTTACAGTTCATAGTTTGTCGTCCGCTCGCTATACGTAGGTAGGTACATATTATTATATGCAACAAGAGTCGAGCGGCAGGTTATTGTAGCCGCGCCGTTACTAGGTTAAGTGTCGGTCGCAATACTCGCAATGGTGCGCGAACGACCGCGCGCAGGAAGTCGCGCTGGACCCACTCGTTCGCAGAAACCGCAACACAAACAACGTGCACCACTTTTAAATATTATTATACTATTATTATTGCGAGCGAGCGCCTACACTACACTACACTACACTACACAACAGCGTGACTTGTACCGATGCAAATATAATTATTGTCTCGCGTGATCGTGGACTCACACACTCGGCGCCGTATATCGCATGTCACTCTGCAGGGGATCGTTATTTTAAATCAGCAATAATAATAATAAATTGCGATACTCACAGATATAACAATTCATTACAACCGAACAAACCCGCTGCGGTATAATGCAGTATAAACAAAACTAATAGATAACGCCGTTCCCAAAGCCCATATTATATCCAAAAGATAATCATCGAAAAATTAAATAAATATGTAGAGTTGAAAAAAAGTGACCAGAATGCGTAAGCAAGAAAAAGTATTCGTAGTACCAATCATTCTTTCTACTACCGAAATTATTCTTTATCACCTACCTACACCTGAAATTATTCTTTATCACCTACCTACACCTGAAATTATTCTTTATCACCTACCTACACCTGAAATTATTCTTTATCACCTACCTACACCTGAAATCATTAGATATCAAGAAATCTTTGCAATTCATAACACTACAAAAATCAGCAATTTTAGATAAGGTCATGCAGGATTGTGAGAAGACTTCTAATATGAGCACTGCATTCACATGACCCTGGCTGGCCCGTGGATGCAGACAGAACCTGCCAACTCCTTCGTAATAATAATATCCTGGAGACAATCAATCACGGCCATATGAACCGAAACTAAGAAGAGCCTGTACTATGATAATCAGACAACTGATAGGAACAATTCATAATTTCTTGTAAATATATAAGGAGCTATTTATATGTACAGATAAATAAGACCCAAACACAAGATGGAAATCAAACCCACGACCTATTAGGTAGCAGCCAGGTTCTCTAATCACTAACCCAACGGGCCCATCACCTATGTCAAATATTTCAAATACCAAGCAATTTCCTCAAATATTTGACGGATGGTCGATTGTCTAATATCAAAAGAACCCAAAAATAAAACAATCGTAATTGAATATCTGTCTCATTAAAATGTGGATGAGTTAATGACAAATCGTAAACCCTCGTTGAATGAAACACGAGACGAGAGAGAGCATATTGTCACTGCCTACACCGCAAGGAACGATGCGTGATAACAGTGATAATAGGAGACTCAGTAGAGTACGTATCAGTTAACAATCGCCATTCAATTACAAGTGGTGCGATTTGTTGCGGAGATGCGTGTGTCCGTGTGTGCGTGCGCGTGTCTGTGTGGGCGCGTCGTGTCGTGCGCGGGCGCACGCTGGCTCAGCACTTCGTGGCTCATTCATACGGAGACATAATACTGTTTGTTGTGGCCGGTGACGTCACACGAGTATCCATTACCACCTCGCCGGACACGTACATTATGCTTATGAACATGTTTCGCGCCCTCCGCTGGAGCCTCATTCACACTGATGCACATACATACATATATATGTTTGACCTTACTTTTATAGACGGCACTTCATTACATTCAAGGTCACCCGCTACCTTCTAATTTTCCACTAGGATATCGTCCGCTTATTGGCTATAACAGCTGTGACGTCTAATGGTTTTTTTTCAAACAGCGGCAGAGAAGTGTCTCTGCCGCTACTTCGATAGTTCATAGTAAGCGAGTGCGCTTGCTATGAACTATCGAAGTACGCAAATGTATAATGAAAAAATGGTATCCTAAGCTATTTATAACTGTATCTTCTCGCAAAGTGCATTGATGGCTCACTCTGCAAAGTGGAAAGCGAAGTGGGGTCTGAAAGCGAAGTGGGTCATACGGGCGCGAGCGAGCGTAGTCGCAGGCGCAGCGCAGGTAACGAGTACAAGAGCGGCGCCACTTCCTGTCTGAACGTAAACACAGCTACGTAACAGCGCACCTATTCGAAAACCAACTAAACTGTTACAACTCAACTGGGAATATTATAATGCCTACTAGCTGTGTCAAGAATACAGACCTACCTACATTACATTGAAGAAGAGGATGCTCTATTGAGTCTCTACATGGTTGCTCCCTTCCAGTTATCTCATAGTGCGGCGCTCTGTTGTCATTAATCAAACAATTATAAACAAATTAACAAGTTCTTGCTGCAACCGCGGCGCTGTACCACAGTATAAATATGTATATCCATATTTTAACTGTGGCTGTATCGCACTGTCCGCACAGTATTGCCAACACACGTAGTAATAGATATAATAGATAGTCGCCACTGATCTACGCCAGTAAACTACCGGGCGATCACACATCTCCTGAGAATAGACCACACAAACGTGACCGGAAGTGTCGCGTATTATTATCTATGCTATTATGTATGATACCAAGATAGATTTCTGTATGTATGTACTTATATGTAGGTATTTTATACTCAAACAAGGCCCACGTCAGTATCATAAATATTTTTAAGAAAAAAATTATGCACCTATTTGATCGATGTTTACATTATTGTCAATACAATACCGAGGTAAAACCAACCTATTTGCATATATGTAATTCATCTAAGCCTATTTGTTATTGTTATTTGTCTGTCCCATAGATATAAAATTTTTCACTATGTTCAAGAAGATAAACATAGCGTGGGAGGGAGAAGTTCTAATCAAATACAAACTGCACGAGTGCAACAGAGGCAGAGATAAAATTCTTTTTTTTTATTCCGCATCACTTTGACGTAGCCACTGCTACGCTGCCTCGCGGTCTGTTGACTGCAGCGGAAAATTATAGGTTTACATATTTAGATTTACTGATATTTTAACCCCAGCTTAATTAGTAATCTATAGGTATATTATTTAATTACATTTAATAGGTGTTTGGTATTCTAATAAGAATGACCATGGGTTAGATACTTTGAAACTAGACACGATTAAACGAACGTTCGTGTCGTTAATACATCGACATCGACCACATTTAGATGCATCTGCGATGTCATATCGATTAGTGGAATTAATAATATTTATGGTAATTCTGTCACAAGTTCAGAGCGAGCATACATTCGCCGTAATCTGTAAGTCATTCAATACCACATTTACTTAGGAATAGTCCGGCTATAGCCAGCATTTCTTTCCCTAAAACGTATCACCAATGGTAACAAGTTATCCAATTGTGCGTTTAATATTTAAAAAAAAAATTATAAACAATATGCCCAATTTCGACCCAATCTCACTATGATAAACTGACTGCATGATACAGTTTATATCCATGAATATTTTGTATATTTACTGAATGAATAGGGAAAACGAACGTGGCAGTTGTAGGAAGTAGGAAACAGATTATGTTCCCGATGGCCATTCTAGCCTATACAACGGAACGTTTAAGTAACGGAATTAAAAAACAACCTAAATGTTATAAACACCTGCATATGTATAAATAACAAAGAAAATAATGTGCAACCTTGCACTTTTTAATCGGCTTCAAAAAGAAGGTTCTCTATTCGACGCGTAGGTATGTATGTAATATTAATAAAAATGCGTAATATTTATATTTGTTAGTCTATGTGGGCTTCTAAACAAGTTTACCAAATTTTACGAGTGTATGTATGTATGTATGTAGGTTTGTCCGCGGATTTCTCAGAAACTACATGTCCGATTTCGAAAATTCTTTTTGCAATAGTCTAACTATTTCTAAGTATTTTTCAACTTAGGGAAAAGTTTTATCAAAATCGGTTCAGTAGTTTAAGAGATATAGACTTTTTATGTTTTCAGTAACTTACTGGAACGTAGACGTTCGAGTGGCGTGATAGTGCTGATACCTATTTTGGTAAAATAAAAGTCACCAAAAAGTGTTAAATAAACTATTTAAAAAAACCGACTTCAAAGTAAATTATCTAAAAAGCATAAAATAACGAAAATATATTGAAGTCGGTGTCAGCTAGAGTAAATGTTAGGTAACATGATGTGCTAGCACAAGGCTAGCACCGACTTCAATATATTTTCGTTATTTTATGCTTTTTAGATAATTTACTTTGAAGTTGGTTTTTATTTTTTTTAAATAGTTTATTACAAAGAAAGAATTAGCAGACCGAAGCGTCGTCAACAAATGAATAAATATTAAAAATTATCGGTGCGTACCGAAAATCTGTCTAAAGGCATTTTTTATTGATAATTGGATTAAATATTAAATAGGTACTTACCTATTTTTATTACATATTTCAATCAATCAAAGAATTTATTTTGCAGAAAACACTGTTACAATGGTGTTAATAGGTAATGTGATGTTTGTTTCAAGCGTTTCTACCCGTAAGGCATGCAAAATTGTTATTTTTATTTAACATTAATTAAATATATTGTAAATAATATTGATTAAAATAAAATATAATTATAACATTAATTCATTATAAATAAATTGGATTTAAAATTAAATATGGATTATCAATTTCATTATACTCGTACATGTCCATCATTCAAATTAATTAAAAACTGTCATTTAAGTAGTCATTTAAATTGTAGTAACATTTATCTATTAACAGATTCTTTAATTTTCTCTGAAATAATTTTATGTCCAATGTCTTTATTTCTTTTGGCAATTTGTTATAAATTACAGGAGCCATAAAAAATACACTTTTGCATTAAAGCTGTATTGGAGCTGATCGAACAAAGGCGATACATATCACGTTGTTGTTATCTGTTACTAAATATTGAGGCTAACATCAATACATTTGGATTGAGCTTAACAAATATTGATATTTCATAAATGTATAGACTTGCAAGAGTTATACGAGTTAGGACGAGAATCGAGTACTGAGCGTCCTGTATTAATATGTCCCATGTTCAACCAGTCGCGTGGTATATTCAATTTCTTTGTTATCCACACAAATGTTCGGATATTAATAATGTTGTATATTGTGTCGGACGCCACGTGCCGGCCGCGGCGGGGACGATATTTAGACGAACGATCGGACACGTCGGAATGTATGCGCGGGCGCGGTGGCGCAACCTCTCGTCCGCCGCGGCACGTACGGCGCGTGACCCGTGCCCGCTGCCGAGCCCGCACCGCCCGCGCCGCACAGCACGGCCGCCGCCGCCGAGCCCGCGCCGCACAGCGATGCCCACCGAGGGGCATGAAGCGGCGTGCGGCACTGACGACGACTACCGTACCGTAATATATGAAACTTTTGATAAACGTAGGACGACGTACTGAAGCATACACATACTGCAACGAGCTCGTTCAAAACAAGGATAAGCGATAGTTTTAAATTGGCATTAACGCAAAACTTAAATAAAGTATGTATACTTATACATTACATATGACTTATAAGACGTTAATTTGACTTAAAAGGTGATAAGTATTATTAAATGTGCATACCGTTTTGAACTCTAATACCAGCGCCAGCTGGCACGGGCTTCTATTTTTTTTTTGTTATTTAAACCGCTCAACGACGTATGACTCCGATTTAAACCATTTAACACGCGAAGCGCGCACCGCGATCACGCGTCGCCCGCCGACAGCTTAATGCTTTTTTAGATATCTTTGAAGTCAGTTGTTACCCAACTGCCAAGGAAGGTTTTTTTTAAATAGGTATTTTATTTACCACGTTTTAGTGACTTTCATTAGAACTCTTTGAATTCTTGCGAAAAAACTATCACTCAACTGGAACAGCGATATTTTCTAAATTACTGAACTGATTTTGATGAAACTTGCACTCTTCCCTAAGTTGAAAGAAACTAAAACTATTTAGTACAATTACCGCAATCGGATTTCTAGTTGTAGAAAAATACAAAACTCCATTCATACTCGTACACACAATAGACTCGTGAAACTTGATACACCTGTTTAGATTCCAAAATAGATTACCATAATATGTGAATATTACGCATTTTATGTAATATTACTACATACATACGCGTCGAATACAGAACCTCCTTTTTGCAGCCGGTTATAAAGGATGATTTCGTCATTAAACAACCCCATCTACTGAATAACAAATTAAAATTGAAATCAAACTACTTTTACGGATTATATCGCGGTTTATTTTAGATTTTACTATCCCGACGTTTCGAATGCTTTGCAGCACCCATGGTTACGTGAGGACTGAGATGTTGAACGTCCTTATGTCACAATTATGCCGGTGTACCCTCAGATCTTCTTAGTTATTATTGTTGGTCCGATCTACGCACACAAAAAAAATTACGCGTAAAAGTAGTTTGATTTCAATGTGTAATATTCGCGTAAGTAAAAGACAACATTAAACAAATTAAAATGTTGAAAAACGTCAACACTCAACTTACGTATGTTATATACCTAATGGCACAGACGGAAAACGTGGAATTTACTTAACACATACATAGCTGATTATTTGTAATGCATTTGGTAGTACGTTTATATTATGTATTAAGATGTGAGCATATAAAATGAAGGTTTCATATATCTCACAATAGACATAACAAAGCCTCAACTTGTCTTATTATTATACCTATTGCCTGTTCTTAAAATGGAGTGCAAGTAGCTGAGTGTAATCAAACAACTAAACACTCGAGACTTATTGGACTCTCGTACACGCAACTGAGGCGCGTAACATCTGCCCCCACTGACATTACATAACGGCCACAGAGAAGAAGATACACAACTAGCGACCTTGTAATTCTTAAGTCTTAATAAACGCTCTACATCAGTACATCTATAAATAGGAAAGTATCTTCTAAATCTACCTGAGTGTGATAATGAAATAACGCAAAATCATTAATTATTTTTATAAATTATTATAGTCAAAGATATTAATATTATTTAATATCATAACGATTATGTTTTTTATAACTTTACACTTATTTTGTGCGTATGGTTTACGCTCGCTGGAGGTCAATAACCTCTTACCGCCTACGTACCTACCTATTGAATAGGCTGCCTATGCTTTAAGACATGGCATGATAAATAGAAATATAGTAGAAGTGAACCTGAATTAAATAGTGATGTGACCAATTCTGCCCTCGATACCGAATAAACTATTCATTATACTAAAACTACTCTTACGGAATATACCGCGATGTATTCCGTAAGAGTAGTTTTATTACAATGTTTAGTATTCGCGTAAATAAAAAACAACATTACCGATTAAACCGGTTTCAGATTTTAATTTGTTAACATGTTGTAACACTTCCTATATCTACATTAGTACCTACGTAACGTGCCGAGCTATCCATATACGAGTACTTCACGTAAACTATCATATCTATGTGAATATTAATACACTTCTAAGGATTAAGGATTAAACTGTCAGTTTAAGTTTTTCGAATAGAACTACTTTAACTAATAATTTGGAGTGAATAGGTTCATCTAGGGTGTCTTGGGGACATGGCCACAGTTTTTTGAGAAGCAAGTAAAAAGAAAACTACAAAGGTAAAACCACTAAAATCAAATCTATAAGAAACCTAGAAGTTTAACTTAATTGGTATCAGAATTTTTCATTACATTTCAAATCGCCTTTGGCAATCTCTTCCAGAGTCCTCCGAAAAGATAGCCATAATAGCAAGATAACTTTAAAGCTGCATTTTTTCCAATATTTCCCGTTTTGTTTTCTATGTTTACACGTCCTTTTACTTCTGGATAAAATTAGCCAACTTGTACCGTACGGCCATCTCCCCCGGACTTACGCTACCTAATAATTCAATTTTATATCCCACTAATCGAGTGGTACTGCCGCTTGGAGTAATATCAAATTGTATTAATTTACAATAGTTTTGAGATCTACACAGGTTGGAAGGTTAGTCTTCGTGCTTAGAACAATCGTTTTTAGAGCAATGCATACACAGCTAGATGAAAGTAGTAGGTATTACTTTTACCCTATTAATGTTATTTATTTTATTGTGTTTTCAAGCGTTTCCCCAAACAAATTTTTCGTGGCACTTTTGCGGGGTGCGGGAGGCGAAGTAAACACACACAGATACACTTTCACGCATACCCACACTATAGTAAACTCGCAACACATTCAAAAATATACACACACAAATAAAGAATGACCTGAACATATGAACAAAAATGTGGCAGAGGGGGTTAGCGCATCATGCTCTCTCCAGTGGTATCTCCTCTAAGGGCCAATCTGAAGAATTTTTAACGATACTTTGATAGTTGCCAATAGACAAATACATAGGTGTAGCTACCTACTTCAAGCTTAGAATTTAATTTGATTTTAGGTACTGGGACCCTGGAGATAGCATGATGCGATAACCCCTCTGCCAAATTTTGTTCATATGGTCAGGTCATTCTTTATTTGTGTGCGTATCTTTTTGAATGTGTTGCGAGTTTATTATAGTGTGGGTATGCGTGAAATTGTATCTGTGTGTGTTTACTTCGCCTCCCGCACACCGCAAAAGTGCCACGAAAATTTTTTTCGGCGAATCGACGCGATACTAGCTCCATTCTAATTACTCTGAGCTGGGACCTAATCTGACCTATAAACTAAATGAAATGGATATAAAACTATTTTTACATATCATTTCATTTCTCTACCTCTTTCCCAGCTATTACCTAAATAAAAGCTACAATATCAATCAGTCAAATACTTATATCAACAAGTTGGAGATGTAAAAATATATTTAGATCAAGGATAATGTTTTAAGGTTGTAGAAAATTTTAAATTCGATTTGCACAAAAGACAAACAAATAATTACCTACTTTTTAGAATAGTTTAGATTGTTCAATTTAATATTTACATATTATTGCAATCGAACAAAAACGTTACATGTAAGTAGGTATGTGTACATATTAACACTCGTGACTGTACCTACAAGCCGCACTATGAAAAATAACACGATATGAACATAAGATAAAATGCAACGAGAACACAACCAACAACTAATTATAATCAGGTAAACCTAGTGAACCACAAACCCTCAAGGAAGCCAGTATCTAAAATTAGTACAAGTATCTTGCTCGATGATCACGTTCGTACGTCAACTAATGTGCGGTGCAATTTAGCTGCGGTCGCAGACGCAGCGCGGCGTCCCGCGCTCGCGCCCGCAGTCACCGCCTCGCATCGAGATGGTAGGTGCAGGTTAGGTTCTATTAGTGAAAACTTGCATGCAGTACAGGTGAAGCGTATTTATTAGGCCACCAATGTTAACGTTATAAAGCGTCGTCGACGATGTATGGTAGTACTCACGCGTCGACGTGGTGGTGGTGGTCGTGCGTGTAGGGCGGCGGCTGCGGCGCGTAGTGGTCGTAGTGCACGGCGCGGTAGTCGTCGCGGCGCTCCGGCGACGGACTCAGGTCGTCGGGGCTGCCGCGGCGCAGGTACACGCCATCGGTGGAGCCGCCGCTGCCGCCGCCGCCCGCCTTGAACACCTCGTCGATGTGCGCGTACGTCTGCATGTCACGCGTGTGTGCCGCGGCCGGCCGCAGCTCCTGGTAGCTGCGCGAGTGGGACGGCGACAGCGCCGCCGGGTGGGCGTAGCCGAACGGCGGCAGGGGGGGCGGGCTCTCCGCGTCGCCGCCGCCCTCCGCGCCGCACTCCGACTCGCCGTCTGCGCACACGCACACCGTTATACTACGCCCATTGGCCCGGCCGACGTCCCGCCGCCGCCGCTTCGTTTTGTGATCATTCAAATAGATAATGCAACAATGACCGCCGCCGACGGCGCGGCGAACCGCGCGAGGGGACCCTTCACATGCTTTTTATATTTGTACGGAATTGTTACTATATTGTAACACACACACACACACAAACTGGGCTCTCCTTCCATTGATATTATAGTCCAGAGTATCTGACAAATGTAAGCAGGTATCAAAATACTAATTGAATAAAAATCAACTTATTTTATATCTTTATAATAATATGCAGTAAAACAGTGTCACTTGAATTTGTATACTTATTTGTTTACATTTCTAAAAACGGAATGTACGAAATAAATGCTCACTATCAGTATCTTTGAATTAGAACCTATAAAAATATAATGTAGACATGTAGGTACTCACTATCCGAGTAGATATTGTAAATAAAGTAAACAAGCAACTACATTAACAACAAATACGGTATACGTACTTCGATAGGACCTAGGTAATCCACAGGTTTTCCATATACCTAATGTGTTATGAAGAGCGGTTTCTACAGGCCATAATA
Source organism: Furcula furcula (assembly GCA_911728495.1). Lineage (NCBI taxonomy): Eukaryota > Metazoa > Arthropoda > Insecta > Lepidoptera > Notodontidae > Furcula > Furcula furcula. The sequence continues at coordinate 32,335,555 of OU452243.1, forward strand.
GAACAGCAATATAAAATATAGCAGTTGTTTAGCACTGTATAAAATGGTTTAGCAACTTGTTTCTAACCTTGCAACTAAATTATCTACGAGTATAAGGATCTACGCTACTAATTCGTTTTAAAGTGATCAGTACAAGAGTTTAGCAAAGCGGCACTTCATTAATTGATATTAAAACTATCGTAAAAAGTTTCCGAGGTAGTTTGATAGTGCCATCAAAGCCCGAGACGTAAGAAACTTACCTTTTAAACAATTGTTATTGACCTCGGCGAAGAGCTGGTCCAACTCAAACGGTTCTGTTTTATGCCAAACACTAGGCCACGTATCGTGTAGCATTTTAATTCGATTCACTAATACACTGTATGAAGCGTTACGCGAGCGACGAGCGCGTTACATGCGCTCGGCGCGACACCCGTGCGCGGACTGAGGGAGGCGGAGGAGCGAGCGCCGCGAGCACGCCGCCGCCGCCGAGAGGCGCGCGCGCACCCGCCGTCCCCTGCCGCCCGCCGCCCGCACACCTCGCGCACCCCGCGCCTACACCCCCGCCACCCCCGGTCTGCGCTCCCTGTCATTGTTTTCGGGATTCACATAGCTTATTTCATGAAACAATGTACCATTTGTAACAGATAGATAATAAGCGTGCGAACGCGCGCCCTTAAATGTATTTTCCATGATCTGAACAAAAACCCAAAGTAGGTTGTAGTGGTAAATAATTGTATTAAAATAAATAGGAGCGTACGTAATATTACATAGGTAACTAACACAAACATCAATGAGCGGTCATTCTCATTTTAGCAATTTTTTTAAATCGGATTATTTCACTCTCAATGCTTAGGTTCCGTAATCGAACACGGGACAATATAAACCACTAACTTCTCACCAACAGAGTGTAAATATATTAATTAGCTTAGTGGTCGAAATAATCCGATATCAAGAACTGGATTATTGATAATGAACACTATTGACGTTTTTTATTGCGACAGTACCAGCAGGTAGCTAGGTACGTATTTTATGCATGCTAATAGGATGGGTCAAGCATTCATTTGCGAATATAATACTTTAATTTAAATTAATTTGACGATGAAAATATGGCTATTAGGTCTAACTATGTACTCCACGGCGGCCAAAGGCAGAAATGCATGGTTTTTGTGGAAAGCTCAGACCTTGAAGAGGACATGAGAACAGTTTACTTATCTTGTACCTACTTAAGTATAATATTTAGGTACATAAACATTGTTAACAGTAGCTAATTATTTATTTTTTCAACATTTTATAACAATAAGATCTAATTTTTTATTTTTTTTTTAAATCGAACCGTCTTCAATAACACTGAAAAGTATAAAATAATTTAAATTTTATAGAAGTTGGTGTTGGCGTACCTGCTGTGGTGTGGTTGTGTGCTGTTGTGGTGTGTGGGTGGTGTGGTGTAGTTTGTGGTGTGGTGGTGGTGGTGTGGTGTGTGGTTTGGCACCAACTTCAATAATATTTAAATTATTTTATACTTTTCAGTGTTATTGAAGTCGGTTCGATTTTTTTAAATATTTTATTTTTACTTTTTAGTGATATTCAGTCAGAGTAACGTAATGGAGAACATCAGTATTATGGTTTTTACCAGATAAATTCCCCCACATCGTTCATGGTCCTCCAGTAAGTTGTTATCCAGTAAGTTGCAAAGCGACATAAACGTCATCTTATAGGCATTCCTGCAGTTTTCCTGCGCGGTCTCCATTCTTGTTTTTTCAGGAACTACTTATTCGTAAGCAATAAGTTTTTTATGGGACCCAATCAACGGACGGATTAAAGAATGGATAGAAGAAAGATTTTTTCAAATCGGTTCATAATTGCCACAGTTATGCGTGAACATATATAAAAAAAATATATATACAGACGAATTGAGAACCTCCTCCTTTTTTGAAGTCGGTTAAAAACTTCGTTACATAAAATAAAAATCTACAAATGAGACCTTTTTATTTGAGTACCTACTTGATATGGTACTTTCACTTTGAAATTGCAACTGCCCATTTTACCCATATTGCATTATTGCAACTGCCCATTTCAACCCATATTGCATTATTGCAACTGCCCATTTCAACCCATATTGCATTATTGCAACTGCCCATTTCAACCCATATTGCATTATTGCAACTGCCCATTTCAACCCATATTGCATTATTGCAACTGCCCATTTTACCCATATTGCATTATTGCAACTGCCCATTTCATCCCATATTGCATTATTGCAACTGCCCATTTTACCCATATTGCATTATTGCAACTGCCCATTTCAACCCATATTGCATTATTGCAACTGCCCATTTCAACCCATATTGCATTATTGCAACTGCCCATTTTACCCATATTGCATTATTGCAACTGCCCATTTCAACCCATATTGCATTATTGCAACTGCCCATTTCAACCCATATTGCATTATTGCAACTGCCCATTTTACCCATATTGCATTCTTGCAACTGCCCATTTCATCCCATATTGCATTATTGCAACTGCCCATTTTACCCATATTGCATTATTGCAACTGCCCATTTCAACCCATATTGCATTATTGCAACTGCCCATTTCAACCCATATTGCATTATTGCAACTGCCCATTTCAACCCATATTGCATTATTGCAACTGCCCATTTCAACCCATATTGCATTATTGCAACTGCCCATTTTACCCATATTGCATTATTGCAACTGCCCATTTCATCCCATATTGCATTATTGCAACTGCCCATTTTACCCATATTGCATTATTGCAACTGCCCATTTCAACCCATATTGCATTATTGCAACTGCCCATTTCAACCCATATTGCATTATTGCAACTGCCCATTTTACCCATATTGCATTCTTGCAACTGCCCATTTCAACCCATATTGCATTATTGCAACTGCCCATTTCAACCCATATTGCATTATTGCAACTGCCCATTTTACCCATATTGCATTATTGCAACTGCCCATTTCATCCCATATTGCATTATTGCAACTGCCCATTTTACCCATATTGCATTATTGCAACTGCCCATTTCAACCCATATTGCATTATTGCAACTGCCCATTTCAACCCATATTGCATTATTGCAACTGCCCATTTTACCCATATTGCATTCTTGCAACTGCCCATTTCAACCCATATTGCATTATTGCAACTGCCCATTTCAACCCATATTGCATTATTTTTGTTTGCGACGAGGTTGAGTAAGCAATATTTAGAATTATTTCAAATCATTAACATAAATAGTTGCTGAAATATACCGCGCGGTGGGACAGACAGTCAAACCAAGTGTTACTTTTTTTACAATTTAGATATTTTAGGTATACGGAAGCCTTAAAAAAGTGAACGGTTCTTGCCTAATAAGATGGAGTCTGGGTTTTGTAAAGGTCTCTATCTATTGTAATTACGTTATATATTCGAAATTTGCAAAACTTACACAATTTTAGCAAAATTATCAATAGAAACGCAGTGAATTGCAAGCGGACGTGTAGTAACGACCGCGTCTAACAGGCGTAAACCACGCAAAATAACGTAATATCTTTGAAACTACATTAGATATGTTAGGAATAGTTACAACAAGTAACGTCCATATCATATTGTCTGTATGTAGTAAAGTCAGGCTCGCCGGACGGGCGGCCGGAAAATGCGGGATTGTCAGCATTTTGCGTCTGGTTCCATTTCTAGTAATTAGGTACATTATTGTCCTGCAATTTCCTAATGCTGTCGAAATCCCGTTTTTTTCCCATGACACAGAATAATGAGAGTACAGAAGGCAAGCTCATGTACTTATATACTTGCTTTTCATACCTACGCTCGGCCACAAAATACTGAGAGTACAGAAGGCAAGCTTCATACAACGGGCGCTCGAGCAACGCACACATGGACAGCACTCACGGACACGATATCTCGGTATATCTCGGTTTAGTTCGTGCGCGAATGCCGTCCGCTTCAAACACTCGTCTTCCGTTCTTCCGTTTTATTCTCAACAATCAATCAAAAAACTAGATACGAGTGCCACTATCACGATAATTTTTTCGCATAAGCCAGAGTTGATAGCTTATTTTAAAAGTTCTTATTCTTGTCAGAATCAGCAGTAGGTATCTAATTAGCAAGCTTCATACTATCGGCGGTATATAAGTCGGGTCGGTAATGAAATCCCTAGATGATTCAGAATCAATATTACATTAGTGGGCACCCACTACTACATAATCTGTGTAATATTGATTGTGCAACAAGTTGTAGCCCTAGACGATAAAGACGCGTCATGTGTATTGCATCTAACGCGTATGGTGCGGAGAGTGTTGTACGGCGATCAGCTGTGCCGGTGCGCGGTGCGGTGATAAGCGGCTATCAGCACGTGCGCGCCGCACAACACACGCTGCCTCCTTATCTCGAGACACCATCTCTCGAGCCACGCCACGCCACGCCACGCACGCCACCACATCTCATAGCCACGACCAGGCCCCGGCAGACGACGCGACACCACTCCGCACCGACCACCACACTCGACATACCATTTACTGTTCCCACTTCCAGATAATGGGGAATTTGTACAATTTTTGTTATTTAGTATACACTAAATCACTAAGCGAGTTTTAGTACTAGTGTATGTATATACAAAAAATGTAAAAAAATATGTATGTGTGTGTGTATGTATGTAAAAAAAAACAAAAAACTTTAAATATGCAGATATTGCAAATCAATAGTTGACTTTATTTTTTGACGTCTTAGCGCACGTCACTGGCAGCGTGACGATGACTGACGTCATAAAAGTTTACGTGGCGGGTGAATAAGGAAGATATCGCTGAAAATATTCTTATTGCTACACTTTTTTTGCGACTGGTGATGACTGATCACCTAGTGTCATTAGTCCAGAGAAAATGATAAGGTGCCTACGAAAGACTATTTGCCACAAATACCGTACTACTTAGCTATCTAGTTCTATAAAACATGTTCGCGGTATCGAGTTTTCAAGCCTAAGCTAAAGCTATAACATTAATCTCTCTTCTTGGATGGTTCTGAGCTATGATTAGTATCTTTCATCAAAATCAAGAAGTTATTTTTTTTTGTATCGGTCTTCATTAATCAGGTAAGTACTTACCTAACTACTTTTTTTTAAATTTATAGTTAGATTTATTTGTTTTAGAAAACCAATCCCCGTATTTGAGTGTTGACAGTGTTTTTACAAACGAGTCGTGCAACTGTACCGTTCTATTAATAACAACCATAAATACGTCCAGCGTAACACGTGTTAACGCCCACAAATCAATCAGATCGCGAACGAGAGACTATCGTCTCCCGGGAATCAATAAATTTTATCGTGTTAGCAGATTACTGAAGCCGTAAACACGGCCAATGTGGAGTTTTTCTATGTTCCGGGTATCCTCGTCGCTGCGCTGTTGTGAGCGGGGAAAAAGTTGTTGTGACAGTGCGCGACGCCCCGCGGCGAGCCCCGCGGCGAGCCCCGCGGCGAGCCCGTGGCTAATCCCGCAGATAAACAACATAACGACGACACGGCTCGCGATGCCTCGTTCCCAGTCGCCACTGGTGCTTTCAATATTAAGTATATAAATGCAATTAATAGGATCCTCGGTGCGCATGCACACCACAGACGAACTAATGCTTATTTTACTTGCAAGTAACAGAAAAAATTGTAAATTGTAGTTCCATGAAATATATGTATACCTGCTTAATTAACTTTAGAAATGATATTTTATATCATCTACACCTACCTTTTTATTGTTAGTAGTTATATTTTAAGGTTTTCGAATTGAACGCTGTTTTACTTGTTTCTAAATATACATATCTTACTAGCGACCAGCCCCGGTTTCGCAAGTGTAATTTAGAATGCTCAGTTGCAAAACAGGGTTCTTTTTTTAATGTACTTGAGTATATACGAGTATTTATACCATGTATAGACGAGGGTCATCCTTTGTCACCAATAAGGGGCGAGACGCACGCGACGCGCGCCGGTTCCCGCGGCCGCGCGCCGGGGCGCGGGCTGGCACTACCGCACAACATGTTTGTATTTGGAAAAATGTTGTTTTGACAACTTATCTATCTCTCGACGTAAATAAATAAATATATGTTTGTATTTTTTTTATCATAGAATGTATTTGTATATATCTGAACTTAATCAACCGACTACTATCCCTTTGGCATTTTAGTTTGTTGTAATTTTTGTCGTAATTTATTGTTTTCTTCTCCCTTGCTTTATGTTTCGAACGGCAGGACACACTATCGCTAATGTCGATTCATTTGTAACAAAACAATGTTGTTGAAATAAAGATTTTTGAGTTTGAGTTTGAACAGCAGTAACGGATTCCTAGTATTATAATGACAGGCACTATTATTATTGCAGCCTCGGTACAATACTCCACGTTAACGTTAATCCCTTCCTACTGCATCATGTATTCGGTACTCGGCCTAGTGTTCGAGTGCAGTACATTAATCCTGCGGATACAACAATGCAGGTGAGCCATTGTTTCAGGCCCTGGGCCCGGTCGCCGCGCGGCGCTGCGGCAGTGGCTCCGGGTATCGCTAATGAGGTGTTCGCGGAAGGTCGCCGCGCGCGCCCTGCCCCGTGGGAGCCCCGTGGGAGCCCCGTGGGAGCGCGTCGAGCGCCCGCAAGCCCACAGCTCACTGACTGACACACTCAGTGCATTGTGTGACTAACTATATAACTATTGAAATATAACAATGCACACGAACACTTTACCGTACCGACTACCAATCAGTTGAACAACATTTTAGCTAAACTGAGATGTTAGCCGCGGCGCTTTTCCTACCTCAACCTAGGTGCCTACGTCAAAATCGTAATTCTGGCCTGCGACGCCAAATCAAATGATACAGTCGACACCAGCCCGGCACGTACTGCATATGAGCGTTGTGTAATTGTGAAACAGCAGGTAGGTGCATTCACTCGATACTTTGTCCATGCCAAATGCTATTCTCGTTGTATTGTTTTTACTGAGTGATTCATACATAGATGACTCATTGGCCCTTTTGTTCCGCCGTTTCCTAGTCGAGGTTCAACTAGGAAGCGCGCACCGCGAGCTTTTACTACTGCACACAACTACCTATATAATCGAGTGAACCACCGACCTACTCACAGTTGCAAGTTGGACGTAGGTACTGTTCGTCATGGCGTAATATGTAAATTTGTAAATAATAATAATAAATTTATTTCACAAGAATTTACACATTTGCGCACTTATAAATAAACAGTTTTGTAGGTGTATCTTAATTAAATAAAAATTACCAAAAGGCACCCGAACTAGGAGATTCCTGTATCTCAGGTACCACCAATAACCCACCCTCAAGGTAGATACACTAAGTACTATAAAGTTGTATGTACGTACGATAGCAAGTATATCAGAAAAGGAGACTTTAATGTGTAAAAGCTTGATATATACGTCTTAATTAGAAGAATCACGTGTGCCAATAAATCTCATCGTCAGCAGCCGAAACGTCCATTGCTAACCAAAGGCCTCCCCTTAGAAGGGAGGGGTTGCCATAATCCCCACGCTTGGCAGGCGGCTTGGGGATAAATCAATATATATCGAAAATAAAACTAACAGGTCCAATTCTGTACAATGAAAACATATTTTTGGAGGGCATTCAAACTAAAGCTGAAACTGTATTTTTTCTCATTTTGTGCGCATCTGATGCACATCACGCCGAGACCACTGAATGAATTCAAAGGAAACTTGGTATGATTTGAGTTAAGTTACTACGAGGTGGGACGTAGGATACTTTTTATCCGGAATTTCAGCACGGTTTCCTTGGTAGAGAGAGATTCAAATTTTTACTAAGTTGTAATTCATTAACGTGTGGTCTGATTTTATTCACTATAGTAATTAAAGACACACACACACTTATAGACAGTTGTTATCAGTGTTTGGGCAATCAATCAGGTTAAGCAACGTTTAGGCAAGGTCTTTACATAGATGGGTGACCGTTTAATGCCATTGAGACTAAGCGTCTCTGTGCTTCGGAGGGTAGGTAAAAAGTGGGTCGGTGGTGGGTTTTTAACCGACTCCAAAAAAGGAGGTGTGTATTCGACGCATAAGTATTTATGTAATACTAGCTGACCCACGCAGCTCCGCCTGCGCTATTTTTACGTTAACTAAACTTAATAACAGACATTCGCATCGAATACATAACCTCCTTTTTTATAGTCGGGTAAAAACTGAGACCCTCTTTTTACTTGCTCTCCGAAGCACGGACCCGTTTAGTTCAAATGGCGTTAAACGGTCACCCATCTATTTAATGACCTTACCTAACGTTGCTTAACCCGATCGATTACAAAACCTTGATAACAACTCTCTATGAGTGTTCCCTTACTAATATTTCATATATTATAAAGAAAAATTGATAAAATCGGACCAAGCGTATAACCAAGTACCCATTTTGACTTTAATCCCCTCTCCCAAAAGAACCGTGCTAGATTACGGGATAAAAAGTATCCTATGTCCTACCTCGTAGTAAGATCTCAAATCATGCCAAGTTTCATTTGTATCCATTCAGTAGTTTCGGCGTGATGCTCAGCCGTGATACAGACAGACAGACAGACAGACAAAAATTAAAAAATATACATTTTCGGCCTCAGTATCGGTTATAGAATGCCCTCCAAAAATTATTTTCAAAATATCTTCAGTGTACAGAATTGGACCTGTTACAGTTTTATTATAAGTATAGATAGATTAACAAAATGCGTAATATTTTACATATTATTCTTAGAATGTTAGCGTATCAGGGCATCTAAACAAATGTACCAAATTTCAGGATTGTATGTATGTAGGTTTGTCCACTTATTTCATAAGAACTCCAAATCCGATCTTTCAACTCAGGGAAGAGTATAAGTTTCAAGGGGGGAAAAGGGAGAAAAGAGAGACGTTTAGCAAGTGACAGATATAGAGTAAAATATTGAGGCAGAGTGAGTGAAAGATAGAGACAAGCGAGATAGAGGTAGAGACAGAGAGAGAAAGTAGCGAGATAGGGAGAAAAAGAGAGACGACAGAGAGTTAGAGAGAAACGGAAAGAAAAAAGGATTATAAATATATGACCGGAAATTGGAGTGTTATCGTTAAAAGAGCGCAGGTGGAGCTGCGCGGGTAAGCTACCATAACATAAAATATTTAAAAAAAATTGAACCGACTTCAATAACATTAAAAAGCATAAAATAATTTAAATATTATAGAAGACTAGCAGTCCCCCGCGACTTCGTTCGCGCAAAGGTAGTTAATGAAGAAATACCTACAAAAGAAACTCAACCCGATAACCATTTTGCACGACTTGGGAATCAAAATCAGGTCCAAGCGATCAAAGGCCATACTCGCGCCCATCGTCACCGAGGCAGTCCAAATAAAAATCTAAAATTAAATATAAAATATTTTCCCATGATCTTTTAAATGACAATTAACTTGGGAGGAAACTTAAGGTCAAACAGTGAAATTTGTTAATACAACGGGAATATTTTTCCAATTATTAAACTGAAATACATGTAGTTGTCTTTTTAAAGCATCCAAGAACACTATGCCGAATGACACCATAATCCACTCAGTATGTTTTTAGGTTTCCATACCTAAAAGGTAAAAAAGGAACCCTTACGGTGGTACTTCGTCTGTCTGTCTGTCTGTCACATGTATATATTTCAAGAACCACTGGCGCTATCGATTTGATATTTGGAACAGTTTTAGATCTTACTTGTTGGGTAAGAATACTTATCGTAAATTAAAAAATATTTTATTTTTTTTACTTTCATTATAATGGGGGCCGATGTCAAAATTTCAAAGAGGGGGTATCAAGTGGGGTATCATATGAAAGGGCTTCATTTGCAAATTTCATAATAACAGTTTTTTTTTGGTTTATGTCTCGTGTTTTTTTGGCTTAAAACATGTCACAAAATATACCGTTCCCCCCGTATCTCCGAAGTTTGTGAAGGGAAAAATCTGAAATAATAAAAATAATGTTTCTAAGTGGTACAGTTTTTTAGTAATCCTAAAAAAAACTATAGAAACAAACTTAGGTTGGGTTTTTTGCTATTTCAGGTATTAGAGGAATAGTAAAATAACATAAATAATTATGTGCAAAGTAGATATAGAACCCTCGGTGCGCGAGTCCGACTCGCACTTGACTGGTATTTTTTTTTTGTTCGATTCTGTACCTAGCTTCAACGTCATAAACTAAATAAGTTTCTGTTACACTCTTTTAAAGGGTTAATTTGGATAAATTTGGTTGGGTTCAGTTCTGTTTCGGTTCCGTTCTATTGCCTATCCAATCTTTATTATTACTCGCGGGGGAAACCTTCAAAAGGTCTCCGGGACGTATGGGGGTCAACCGGAGTATCTTACCCACTAAAACGCCCGCGGCTGGCGCACGAAATAATTATAGGTATTAAAGGTCTATCCATATTTTACAGGAAAAATAAAATGATGTTTCTAAGTAGTACAATTTTTTAGTAATCCTAAAAAAAGTGAGAGATCTTGTCTGACAGGAGTCACAGTTGTGCGAATGAGTGGTGGGATTAGTCCCATTAAAAATAATCCTAAAAAAACCTCAACATACAAACCTAGTTTTGCGGTTGGGTTTTTGCTATAAAAGGAATATTAAAATAACTTTAATACGTACAAAGAAGGTATGGAACCCTCGATGCGTGAGTCAGTCTCGCACCGGATTTTTATTTTTTATTTTTTTTTGGTTCGATTCGGTACATTTTTTTCGCAGGGAAGCCTTCAAAAGGTCTGAGAGGGAACCCCGGGCTCTCTGGTGGTACCTAGCTTCAGCGTCATAAAATAAATGAGTTTTTTTTGTTAAGCTCTTTAAAAGGGTTATTTTGGATAAATTTGGTTGGGTTCAGTTCGGATTTTTACTATCTGAGGTATTAAAAGAATAGTAAAAAAACATTTATATGTGCTAAGTAGGTACCCTCGGTGCGCGAGTCCGACTCGCACTTGACCGGCTTTATTTTTTTTTTGGTTCGATTCGGTACCTAGCTCCGAACCGGAGTATCTTCCCTACTAAAACGCCCGGCGCCCCTACTCAATGGACATCTAGCACCCACAACTCAAACGTCCAACCGACAACTCCAAAGGTTGCCAGTTATTTGTCCGGGCTTATGGCTGAGGAGAAAGGCGGCAGCTTTTATTTTTTAGGTGGCACTACTAAAGAGTAAGAGTATTAACAGGACGAAGTTGAGTTTGAGAAATTTTGCGGATCTCAAGGTCAAAATGGGACCCAAAGTCAAAATCTCGAGTGTGGTGTCTTTTAAAAGGTAATGGAAATATGTTTTTCATGATAAATATGTGGGATATTTCAGGGACAAAAAATGGGTTACTATAAAAAAAAAACGTTATCATCATCATCAATCAATATATAAAAGGATAAGTCCTGACTGACTGACTGATTGACAGACAACGCATCGAGGGTTCCATACCTTCTTTGCACGTATTAAAATAACTTTAATACGTGCAATGATGGTATGGATCCCTCGATGCGCGAGTCAGACTCGCACTTAACCGGTTTTTGTTTTTTTTTTTGTTTCGATTCGGTACTTTTTTTTTTCGTGGGGGAAATCTTCAAAAGGTTTCCGGGAGCTGTATGGCTTGACCGGGGTATATGGGATTCTTACCTACTAAAACGCCCCGTACTCAATGGACATCTAGGGCCCACAACCCAAACGTCCAACCGACAACTCCAAAGGTTGCCCGTTATTTGTCCGGGCTGGCTGAGGAGAAAGGCGGCAGCTTTTTTTTTTTTTAGGCGGCAGCTTGACGTTTGTGCGCGCGGTGCAGGATACCATCCGTGGATGTATTAATGTTATTAACACCTCAGATAACAAAAAAAAAAACGCAAAACTGAGTTTGTTTGTCAAGGTTTTTTTAGTATTACTAAAAAACTGTACTATTCAGAATGATCATTTTATTTTTCCTTTAAAATATAGATAGACATATAATTATTACCTATAATTATTTCAGATTTTTCCCTCCACGAACTTCGGAGATATGGGATTTTTGGCGGTATTTCTTTTACATTTTAGATTATCAGCCAAAAACTGCATAACATAAACCAAAATAAAAATCTGTTTTGAGACGTGCGAATGAAGCTCTTTCATATGATACCACACTCGATATAGTAATCTCACTTTGAAATTTTGATGACCCATTTCGACTTTAAAAAACTAAATATTATAGGTGTGACAGACAGACATACAGACAGACATACAGACAGACGAAGTCAGATCATTTTTACCTTTTAGGTATGGAACCCTAAAAAGGTTTTCAATTACCTTTTAGAAGACACCACACGCGAGATTTTTTAACTTAGGGGTCATATTTTGACTTTAAGAACCTCATCATTTCTTACACCTCACTTCATTATATTCTTCATTCTATTCTATTCATGTTGGGTTGAAAAACAATGAGAATTACTAAAAAAATAATCAAATAATATATTTTTAGCAAGTTTGTGGTCCTGTATCTTCTTTTACATACATTTTTTTTTTTTAAATGCTAAAACACGTAACTCTTTATTTTATTTATGTAATCTACGTGTACAATTTCAAGGTTCTGGTGCCACCCGTTTTTATAAACCATAAAATCCCCTGTTTGGGCCCCTTCCGATGCGAATTTTGATAATTCCGTTCTTAGTCTGCGGTTACGTAATGTGACGAATCCACTCTCCAAATTGCAAGTCTCTAGGGTCAGTGGTTTAGGTTGTGCGTTGTCTTTCAATCAGTCAGTCAGGCAAGTTTGTAGTCCTGTATCTTCTTTTACATACATTTTTTTTTAAAATGCTAAAACACGTAACTCTTTATTTTCTTTAAGGAATCTACATGTACAATTTCAAGGTTCTGGTACCACCCGTTTTTATAAGCCATAATACCCCCCTTTTTGGACCCCTTCCGATGCGAATTTTGAAAATTCCGTTCTTAGTGTGCGGTTACGTATTGTGAAGAGTCTACTCTCCAAATTTCAAGTCTCTAGGGCAAGCGGTTTAGGCTGTGCGTTGTCTGTCAATCAGTCAGTCAGGACTTATCCTTTTATATATATAGATTGTGCTAGCGTGCCTACTGTGTATATTTAGCACCAACTTCAATAATATTTAAATTATTTTATGCTTTTTAGTGTTATTTTTATACATAAAGATTGAACCATCGAAGACAGTACCTAAAATTATCCAGGTAGGTTATGATCACATTATCGTCTGCATAGTTTCTTACATCGTTCATGTTTCTTCAGGAACAATTTATCCGGTCTTAATGAACTTTGCATGAAATCATTATAGTAGTTTCCTCTTTCGAATAAAGAATCATCGAAATCGGTTCATATTTGCAATAGAGAACATCAATTTTATGGTTTTTACCAGATCAATTCCTCCACATCGTTCATGGTTCTCCAGGAAGTTCTTATCCGGTTGTGATAAAATTAATAAGTATAGTTATTCATGATAATGATTCCTTCTTTCGAATAAAAAAGAATCATTGAGATTGGTAAGCAATTGCCAGAGTTATGACCATTTTTGTTCCTAAAAAGCGACGAAGAATGTCATCTTTTAGGCGTATTTACAGATTTTTCTGACGCGCCCTTCTTGTTCTTTCAGGAACTACTTATTCTTAAGTAATAATTTTTTTATGTGACCCAATGAGGTTAATAATTGCCAGAGTTATGCGCAAACATACTACATAAAAAATAATATATACCTATACAGTAGAATTGAGAACCGCGCCTTTTTTGAAGTCGGTTAATAAAAATACATACCTAAAATTTATACATACCTACTTGTTAGGTGGTCGGTTCATTATTTAAAATATACTTTTTGTTACAAAAGTAACCATAAAATTGTCTGCTTTTATGTTTAATTTACTATTCCCGCTCGTCGTTTTGAATAGGTACTTTGAACTCACTCATATACGTATACAATATTCTTACGTTATAATAATCAGAGTACCAACTTGACAGTGATAACAACCAACAAGTATGTAACAAATAAATGAAACGGAACTTATCCCGCTGTGCATTGCAGTGTTTGTTCTGATTCCCGCTGTGTGTTTTGGATTTAATAATATTGATGACAGGCTTCATGCAGCAGACGGCAGCAGACGGCAGCAGACGGCAGCACTCCAAGCCGCCCGATGATAACACCCAGCCATCTATTGAAAGTGTAGATTTTTTACTACACAGTAGGTATGTAGTGTACATTATGTGGTTGAATAAGTGAGACGCGGACCGGAGTCCACCGCGGCGCCCGCCGCACCGCCCCCTGCCCTCTGCCCTCTGCCCTCAGCCCTCAGCCCTCGGGCCGGTGCTTAGTGTACAATTTGTTTAATTTGTTTGTCTGTTATGTTTGTCGTGTAATTGTTGATGTGGCACCGTTATTAGAAACAGTTAATGACCGGCCGCGTCGTTCTCAAACAACATCGCACTCATTATAATATTATAATGACCACAATTAAAACCGTCAACGAACAAATGTTTATTTAGAACCTACCACTGCCGGATAACATTAATTTAAAATTAGAAATGAAAGAATACATAATGGCAGGCAATAAAATACAGTAACTTATAAAGTTTGTACATAATTAGGTATATTTTCCCGACTGCCTCAGAAGTTTTATATTTTTCGAGTGTACGTTAGTATCAATACAATTATACCTACATGACATATATGTTATGTACCTAACTCATGTGTCAAATATAGGTAAGTACAGTTTTTATCCTTATTTGCACCAGCAATACCTGAATCCGATCTTGTATTGCTAGTGCAAATTAGAAAAATTATAGATCCAATCAGTACATACATTCGATACGTTGAAACTGTACTTGACAATATTATTAAGTAAAAAATAATAAAATATACAGAGAGTCTGGCCGGCGAGCGACCACTCGCCCAGTCGCTGGCATGTGTCAGGCAGAAGACCCTCAGACCCACGACAACAACAATACACTGAGCGCACAGTAAGTACATCTTGTAGTGTACACACATACACACTCCACTCGTTTATGAATGCAGGTATTTTAGTAATGTAATGCCGGAAAACGCAGGGATACGCCAACGACAGTTTTTGTGACAGGCACATTTTTAGTTTTATTTTTGGTCTCGGTGGGGATATGCCCAAAAGGGTCACACGATATTGGTCAAATTTTATATTAGTCAAACCGAGAATTCGTCAAATTTGATATTGGTCAAATTGGTAGTTCGTCAAATCGTCGTTTTGTCTAATTATGAAATTCGCCACATACGACATTGGTCAAGTAATTTAAGTACAATTAACTACAAAAATGAAACAGTTTCAATTTCAAAATCAGCGATCTGGTACTGGCCTAAAATCAGTTTCTTCAATATCCAGGCAATGTTTTGTGGCTATCGTTCATGGCGATACAGTGTCATAGGCCGCCTCTGGAAACGCTATCGTAGCACAGGCAGCGTGGCCGAGCGACATGGAAGACAATCTCGCATCACCACTCGCAGACAAGTCCGGTACATCCAAACTACTGGTCGACGGAATCATACCATGATCGCTATGATGTTGGCTACGAGGCTCCTAAGCTCTTCACGCTTGCTGATAAGCAACTAAACCATACAAAATCCTTTTTTTGAAGTGGGTTCCACCTATAGCAACCAATTTGACCAATATCAAATTTGACGAATTCACGATTTGACTAATATAAAATTTGACCAATATCGTGTGACCCGCCCAAAATCTGAAACTCACTAACCCACTAAAACCCTCACAGCTGTCGCATAGGCACATGACAGCATGACAGGGGGGACCTGGGCATTCCGTTGGAATCTGCACCGGGCTCCCCAGTGCCTTGCTTTTGAGCCCGCCGCCGGGGGGCGCATTGTGACCCCCGAGGAACCTAACACGGTGCTCACGGGGACGGGTATAGCAACCCTGCCGCTGTCCTCCTCGAAGTCGCCGCCTAACTTCGATGGACGTCTAGGGTCTACATCCCAAACGTCCAGCAACTCCGAAGTCGTCAGACACCTAGCATCCCATTGTAAGTGTACATCCCACCTATTTATTATGCAGGTGTGACTGTGTACCTAGCTGTACATACAACACTGACAAACAGAGAGATTTGAGACACGTACATTAAAAAAAAAGTAATACCAAATCCCAAAGTAATGACCACAATGTAAATAATTACAGTACGAACAAAAGGCTTTAATCACACCTATTTACTAATTACGCGCGAGCGATGCAGCGTTGATAATTACCTATTTGTCTACAATATGTAATGAAATGTTAATCTGTCATCATGGTACACAGTATCTTATTTCATGTGTAAAATCAACGTTACATTTGAATCCTCGGCAGCGAGGGAGGGCCCGGCTCGGCGGCCATGGCTGGCGAGGAGCGAGGGCTGACTAACCGCGCCGGAATGCCCATGATAATGCCACAAAAGACGCACTTTCGCAATTACTAATTTTAGTTGCCCCGCCGCTATTGTCCGCCGGTCACCTTTTGTCTTAGCGGGGACCCTTGCTCCGGTGACGAGACGGCCATGTTCCACATCGCATTTGTAGGAGACCTATTTGTTTGTTTCTGTGATCCAATGTGAGGAAAGTTACGAGAATATAAACGGAATAATATAATATAACTTTCCAAATGAGAGTGCGATGCACATGTGACTCTACGCATGAAATCATCATGCATCTCTATATGAAATCACTTATAATATGTACAACATGTATAAAGAAAACAAATGTTCTTACGGGATTCATAATAAGTAGGGACCGGATTTATATGTAAATACATATTAGCAATTTTATGGTTTTTACTCAGTATGTTGTTTTCTTCACGAATCATGACATTTGGAATGAGAAAATGCAATTTTTATTTTCCATATTGTTCCATATTTTAGCATATTTCAAAGTCCATATTTTAACAAAAATGAATATATTTCTGTAAACAGGGTAGCAATTAGATGTACTTATACGAAACAAAGAACTTACGATAAGAAGTACCCACGCTTCTCAATCACAAAAAAAAATGTCATAAGGAGTAGGAACAATTTGCGAATGAGCAAAATATTTATTTTTCTGTAAACGTGTCACATCGCAGTCACGGGTCGTTACAGTAAATTTTGGGCGCTGAATTTATTGTACTTTCCTCGTATACACCTTATAAATACATCTTTAAAAAATCACTGTCGTGAATAGCGGTCCGTCAGATTCGAACCCGCGACCTCCGGTTTGCAAAGCAAGCGGTTTCCCAATGCGCCACTGAGGCTTCAACAGGAGGCCAGTCACATACTGCGATGTTGAAAGTTTATTCAGCCAGAACCAAGCATTATTTTGACCAAACAGAACGTCCTTGAATTTTCATCCATCCATTCGATAGGAACCTACGAGGCCACAGACAGACACTCTCTGTCTGTACATAAGCGTACACTGCGCAGCGTTCAACATGACTATTTTGCATTGGGGGTTACAAAACATTAAATCCGTGAACTGCAACGACACAAATACTGAAAAGAACTGCCAAATACCTGAAACTTATGGTTATTTTTTACTCCATATTTTTCCATATTTTCCATTTTCTCGCTTTTTAGTCCATATTATCGTTTTTAACCGACTTCAAAAAAGGAGGAGGTTCTCAATTCGTTTGTATATATATTGTTAGATATTACCGATTAGTATAAAATAAAATGTAGGGTAGAATAAAATAAATGGAGGGTAGAATGGTGGAATGACCGACCGAACGCGTATATAAGGCGCTGCTCTGGCGGTGCAAGCGACATTCATTTATTAGATCTCGTGCAGAACGGTTGTGCGAGTAATCGTATAGGACGGTCACTCTGTCATTCTGTCACTAGAGTTGTTATAATGTGATAGTGCTGGTTAATATTCTTGTGGTTATCAATTGGTGTGTATTAATAACGAAGTTATCATGAATCTGTACTTCCTATCAAGTGTAAGTTCGATTAAAGGAGCTTTGGTATGTAAACACTGTTCGTCTCTATTTATTGTTTTAATATTTCTACTTAGGGTTTTATAATATCAGAAGTGGGATTGGATTCTAGCCTATTTGCTTCGCTTTCTGATGCATTTTGTTAAATTTGTTCCATTATTTTCATGTTTTTATTTTTCAAAAAGAAAAAAAATACATATGCGGGTAGTTGATGTTCTAATAAAAATTAATAGCGATGCCTACAGATTGTACAATTTATGTCGGTATTGTCAAGGACTTTGATGGTGATAGTCAATGATATTTTATACATCAGTGATTTTTAGTAAAATATTATTGGTGATAGTGGTCACAAAAACAAGAATCTGATATTTAAAGTTTTTATTGGTCACATTCTAGTACGATCTAATTAATGGTGTTCTTTTATTGTTGGAGTATGCTCTCAAAAAATAATAGACCTTGCTTAAATTTAGACATGTTGTGTGGGTGTGTTTAAACCTCAGGTTTAAACATTCAGTACTTGGTTTTGATTTATTATTTAGATGATTCGTATTATTTTAAGCAGTGTGTAGATTTGAGTTCCGACTGCTAGTTATAATAAAGTGCGATTGATAATAATTTTCGCAGTGAAATTGTATTTTGCTAATGATTTGCATTATTATAGTTTGGTCATTGCAATTTGTAAAGCGTTGTTTTGGCTTATTGTGTATTTTCTCGGTCGATGACTAATAATCGTAGTTAAAATCTGATTAGATCTGGATATGTTTTGTAAAGGAAGGCCGAGCGGTTATAGTCCGGTGGGTTGTACGGGCCTAATATATTGATGAGTGCTGATTGTGTTTATGTACTTAATGATTTGACTACCTACCTGATTTTTACTACCTTGTCAAATTTTTAATTCGGTTTCTGTAGTTATGTTCACAGAATGTCTAAGTGCGACGCGCCAGGGCGATTGTGGCATTAGTGGCTGCATTGTAACGCTGGCCGCCGCTGCACGAGTGGTGTTGGGCGCTAAACGCAGAGCTGCTGCCCTGACGGTGGCGTGGCTGCCCTGACGGTGGCGTGGCCGCCCTGACGGTGGCGTGGCTGCCCTGACGGTGGCGATGGGCCGCGGCATGAGTGGCTATGGGCTGCCACACCGCGGTGGCGCCGGGCCGCCACACTACGGTGGCGATGGGCCGCCACACGACTGTGGCGCCGTGCCACCGCTCGCTACCGCTTACATCGTTGGTCATCCTGAGGGCTCTGACATACATTTAATTTGGAGACAAACTGCGGTCACTGTCTCGGGCAACCTGCGGGCTCTGCCACTGTAAACATTTAATTTGAGACAAACTGCGGTCACTGTCTCGGGCAACCTGCGGGCTCTGCCACTGTAAACATTTAATTGTGAGACATACTGCGGTCACTGTCTCGGGCAACCTGCGGGCTCTGCCACTACAAACATTAAATTTGAGACATACTGCGGTCACTGTCTCGGTCATCCTGAGGGCTCTGACATACACACGGTGGCGTTATTCGTCGGGACCGAAGTGCGATCTATCGATGGTCGCTGCGCTCCACATTGGCGTTGGTCGCTGCGCCGTGGTCAAGATGAGTAGACACCGAAGTAAGAAAATCAGCTGCAGTTTGGACTGTGGTAATGACAGCCGCACTGGCGTAAGTTGCACACTGTTATTTGGTAAATGTAAGATTTGAGGGTGTGTTCTTTGAAACTGTTGATAGGTCGGGAGTAGACTGTGGGAGTAGGTAGTACTCAAACAATTGTATTTACAACATTTATATTTGTAACATGTATTCATTCCAAGCGGTGCTCAATGTAATTCCGAATCCAATTCACAATTTGGATGAACTTGATAATCGCTAATTATGATCGGTAGAGGCTTGCTTGCCGAATTTGGGTTTTTGATGTGCTGGTATATACTGTTGTGGAGGACTGGATCTCTTTACTTGACATGGTATTGTGGTCGCTAAAGCTTGGGTTCGATTCCCGGGTTTGGCAGTATTGTTAGACGTACTAAAGTTGCGAAATGCCGTAAATGGCAGGTGTCGTTGCCTAGTATAGTGTCATTGACCAAATTTGTGATTGGGGCTGTGCCGTTATGGTGCTGTGGCCAAGCGGAGATGCTTGTGTTCTAATGTTCTGTTCACAGTATAAAAATTCACTGTTCGGCGCTTGTCGTGACGTGGTCGAAGTCGAGCGAGTGGTGTCCCGAAGCGTGTGCTACAGGATCCAGTTGGCGCTTGTCAGCAAGCCGACTTTCGCGTTGGTGTTTGTCGCCAAGTCTTCGCCTTTGCGTTGGGAAGTATTTGTTTGATTTCTTAGTATGTACATGGTGTTGAGGTGACCACAACGCGTAAGGGTAACTGGTTGCGTCAGCGGCCCAGACTGATTAAGATACCTGTGTAAGGCTTGAATTTTCATAGGTTTCGGGGTGACCTGTTAGACCGATGTAAAGCCTAGTTGCACATAAGGTTGCGCAGGAAGAGACTCTATGAAAGCCTGACTATTTGCTTTCTGATATTAATTGATTGTGTGTGATTATGTGAGCGCTTATTGCTCGCTGCTTATTATGTTTGTCTTAGCCGCGTGGCATGCCACGCCATGCTGACAATGCTGCGGGGCGTGTCCTGGCGTGACCTGGTCTCCAACAGCGAAGATCTGCGCAGGCGGAACTGTATGACTGATCAAGACCGTGCAGTGGGCGCACTAAAAGAAGCACAAGGATATGAGTAACAGGACCCATCTTTTTATTTATTACTACCTTCTTTAAAATTAATGTTTGAGAGTGGCTAAATGTTAACCGTTGTGATGCGAAACAATCCTTATGCACTACTTGCGTGCGACACTGTAGAGTGGTGGTAACGATAAGTCTTGCATCTGAATATCAGCGGGATACACCTTAACATTTCATGTTATGTGCGTACTTTGTTTGGGTGTTGTGTTTTGTGCAGGACGAGTCAACGTAGCTGGTCTGTGTCGTCGCAGCCGTGACTTCGGGATTTCCTGTGAACGGTGCATGATGGAGCCTGGCTCTTCGTGTTCCCTCGGAAAACAGTTGTGAATATTTAGCGAGCCCGAGGACGGTCTCGTGTCAGGAGAGGCCGTGTTAGATATTACCGATTAGTATAAAATAAAATGTAGGGTAGAATAAAATAAATGGAGGGTAGAATGGTGGAATGACCGACCGAACGCGTATATAAGGCGCTGCTCTGGCGGTGCAAGCGACATTCATTTATTAGATCTCGTGCAGAACGGTTGTGCGAGTAATCGTATAGGACGGTCACTCTGTCATTCTGTCACTAGAGTTGTTATAATGTGATAGTGCTGGTTAATATTCTTGTGGTTATCAATTGGTGTGTATTAATAACGAAGTTATCATGAATCTGTACTTCCTATCAAGTGTAAGTTCGATTAAAGGAGCTTTGGTATGTAAACACTGTTCGTCTCTATTTATTTTTTTAATATTTCTACTTAGGGTTTTATAATAATATATATATTTTTTTTTTATGTATGTTCGCGCATAACTCTGTCAATTATGAAACGATTTGAAAAAATCCTTCTTCCATCCATTCTTCAATCCATTGATTGGGTCCCATAAAAAAATTATTGCGTAGCAATAAGTATTTCCTGAAAAAACAAGAATGGTGACTGCGCACTGAGAGCTGCAGGAAAGCCTATATCGATGACTTTGTCGCTTTTTAAGGACAAAAATGGTCATAACTCTGGCAAATATTTACCAATTTCAATGATTCTTTTTTTATTCGAAAGAAGAAACCACTGTATTAAATCTGTATGAATTTTATTACAACCGGATAAGAAGTTCCTGGAGGACCATGAACGATGTGGAGGAATTTATCTGGTAAAAACCGTAAAACTGATGTTCTCCATTACATTGCTCTGACAATTATGAACCGATTGCGATGATTCTTTTTTTATTAGAGAGAGTAAACTGCTATGATGATTCCATGCAAATTTCATTACGACCGGATATTTTTTTCTGAAGAAACATGAATTATGTAAAACTATGTAGACGATAATGTGATCATAACCTATCTAGATAATTTTACGGTTTTCGATGGTTCAATCTTTATATATGAAAATATCACTAAAAAGTTTAAAATATAATCTTTAAAAAAAAAATTGAACCGACTTCAATATCACTGAAAAGTATAAAGTAATTTAAATATTATTGAAGTTGGTGCCAAATATACACACCAACAGCTAACACCAACTTCTTTAATATTTAAATTATTTTATACTTTTCAGTGATATTGAAGTCGGTTCAATTTTTTTTTTAAAGATTTTATTTTAGTCCATATTATATGTACAAATTTTGGAATTTTAAATACATATAAATCCGGTCCCTAATAATAAGTAATACATGGCTGTATGTGCTATCTTCAGCAGTCAGCAGTCAGCCAGACGACCGCCACCGACCACGGCCGCGGCACATCGCGCGTAGTGATACATATGTGACCTGCGCATGCGGCGCTGCACATTGATTGATAATTCGCACACATCACTTACCACCTGCCACCCACGCACCTTACACTCATATCACGAAATACAATATTACTAACTACCTTACCTACCTACCTACCACCTTGGTAGAAGTGTGGGCACCGCTGCAAGCAGCGTATCTATACTTATAATTAAACTGTAACAGGTCCAATTCTGTACATTGAAGATATTTTGAAAATTATTTTTGGATCTCTATAACCGATACTGAGGCCGAAAATGTATTTTTTTTAATTTTTGTCTGTCTGTCTGTCTGTCTGTATCACGGCTGAGCATCACGCCTAAACTACTGAATGGATTCAAATGAAACTTGGCATGATTTGAGATCTTACTACGAGGTAGGACATAGGATACTTTTTATCCCGTAATCTAGCACGGTTCTTTTGGGAGAGGGGATTAAAGTCAAAATGGGTACTTGGTTATACGCTTGGTCAGATTTTATCAATTTTTCTTTATAATATAATAAATATTAGTAAGGGAACACTCATAGAGAGTTGTTATTAAGGTTTGGTAATCGATCGGGTTAAGCAACGTTAGGTAAGGTCAATAATAGATGGGTGACCGTTTAACGCCATTTGAACTAAACGGGTCCGTGCTTCGGAGAGCAAGTAAAAAGTGGGTCCCAGCTTTTAACCGACTATAAAAAAGGAGGTTATGTATTCGATGCGAATGTCTGTTATTAAAAGTTTAGTTAACGTAAAAATAGCGCAGGCGGAACTGCGTGGGTCAGCTAGTTAATAATATGTGCAGCTATTGTACGAGTATTTTGTGAACTACATATTATATTATTATTTATTCTGTGATCAACTATAAAATCGAGTATGCATTATAATATTTAATGGAGGAGGAGCAATGGCTATTTATATTGTTATTCTACCTACAAGCTGAGTCTTCTCGTATTATTGTTAAGTGTAAAAGTGTTTGACCTCATAATATTTCACCTCTCTGGCTCATAACTTGCTATCGCGAACAACGCCACGATAACGGCTTGTTTGTGAAATATTGCTACACATGTTCATCTAGAACACTACTCCCGACTCCTAGGGAAACACTGCTTTTGATACCAAAACAGTGGTAGAAGAATATATGTGTACTGTACAGTGTACACATCTCACAACGTTGAGGACATATAAAGGCAACAAGGCAATAATGTAGAGTCAGTCAGTCAAGATTTCCGTCATTTGTTTGGTGGTTTGGTTTTAGAATTGTAAAAATATTATTACCATATTATAAGCCACGCATTTAATTATAATTCACACTAAAAATAAGAATAATTCGTAGAATAGGTACCGTATATGACTTTTTGGTATAAACAATGTATTTTGATGCACATATTATAGCCGCAGGCGCAGGCCTCCTTGTTTATGAAGTAGTTACCTACTTACCTATACCTATGTTAAGTTTGCCCCTTACATGTTATTGCGACACGGGACTACGGCTATGGGCTGCACACTACTCTACCTACTTTTTGTGTTGATTCGAATTAGTAAAATAACAATAAGTATTTTCTGTAGACCTATCACTCCCGGTCGTCTCAGATTTTAAATTGTTTCTTTATCATTTACTTAACATGCAAACCACCTTTGTGCAATATAGCTCAAAATACTAAAAGGGCTGTTGTGGTTGTGATTTAAGACTGATAACAGTGATAACCTAGCCGGCCTATTTTCGGCGAGGAAGCTAGTTTTTTTAAAGTAGGTAGATATTGTATACTTAATTAGAATGGTCGATGGATGTCTAGATGGTTCAACAAATAATGATATTAATATTTTTTAAGCGCAGAGGCCGGAGGTCGTCGGTTCAGCGTTATCAGCTCGCTCGTCAACAGTGTGCACGGACCGCGCCCCCCCTCCTCCCGCGCTCTCCCCCGCGCTCCCCCGCGCACTCCCTCGCTCACTACCCCGCGCTCCCCGCGCTCCCCGCGCCCCGCGAGCGACTCTACAACGCTAACAATAAAAAAGTAATATTAAATTCAGTCACAGCACAGAAACCCAGCTTGTTCACGATCCGATATCATGGTTCCCCGCGACGCTGGCTATCGTGATATCAATAAGAATGATGCCGACCCGACTTGAACAAATCGGATGGGCCGCAACCACTGCGTGTAATCAACCAGGCACTAGTAAGTATGTAGGTAGATTGGGACTTTCCGTTTCTATCATACATTTCACTTGTTACCAATAGTTTCCTCTAGGCGTTAGTACTGAACATCTATATCTATGATTCTATTATATGTACCTACTCACTTACGTTGCAATTGTTAAGTGAAGCAAAACACGGAAGCTTTATCTTAACCCATTATATAGACATCCCTCGAGATTACGCTCTGATAACATAGAACACTGGGACGTCCTTGATGACGCACGTTGCGTGACTCGACTCATATCATTAACATTATAACTATACGCATGAGAAATTGGTCTAGGTCTTTCGTAGACGTAGGCGCAGAGCAGTCCAGAACACTGATCGCAGGCCGTTACCTGGGCCTGTACCATCACCTCTAATAACAATATTATTTTCACCTTACTTTTTCGATACAAAGTGACAGAGCCATAAACTACGTATATTGGCGTGAGTATATATGTATATCTGAACCAGCTAGTTTCATTTGAGAACAGGCAAGAAAAAGAGAATGCCTGGAAGAGCTACTGGCACGCTACGTTCCATCGCCTGCTGTAAGTTGACCGATCGCGTTCGAAGTATAGATATACGTTCCCAAGCGGGAATTGCCGATGTAGGGAAAAAAGGTGCAAGGCTCAAGTGGGATTGGGCGGGACATATTTGTCGTATGAAGGCAGACAGATGAGCCAAGGTTATCGCAATGGCTGCCGGGGGATGGACGTCGTTGTCCGGGAAGGCCTAAAAAGCGTTGGCGTGATGACTTAGACGCATTTAAGAAGGATTGGTCTGAAATGGCTCACGACAGGGAAATGTGGATGGTCATGAGGGAGACCTTTGCCCAGCAGTGGGACAGTATATGTTAGAAAAAAAAATGTCGTCTCTACCTCGTGTCAAGTAAGATGATAATAATGCTGCTAATAGAGGTGGTGGTGGGGCCCCTGAACTCGCTTGGCGTACATCTTGTTATGAATTTCAGAACAAACACGTCCACTGCTGAACATAGGCATCCCCCTTCGAACGCCACAATGAACGACAATTGACAATTGGCTATCTGCATCCACCGGTTACCTGCGACGCGCAATAATGTCGTCGGTCCACCTAGTGGGAGGCCTGCCTACGCTGCGTCTTCCGGTTCGTGGTCGCCACTCTAGAACTTTTCTTCCCATCGGTTATCGGTTCTTAAAGCGATGTGGCTTGCCGATTGCCACTTCAACTTGCAGATTTTGAGAGCTATGTCGGTGATCTTGGTTCTTCGGCGAATCTAAAAGGCTAGCAACACAGACTCCTAGCGACAGGCCAAAGCTGTATAACATTACCGGCCTACTTCGGCATTAGGTATCATTTCACTGGTAGATGCATAAAACAATAATGAGCGCACGTAATAGGTACACGTATTACGTATATGTACAAATGCACGTAAGTGTGTTCTCCACCATTAATGTATTATTTACAGTCATATTGTGCGCGGATCGGGCATTACCTACTGCGGCGAGCAATCATTACTGTCGGCGGTACACCGAGCCATTGTGCCGACACGCATCGAACCGTGTCGACCGACTATGTAGTAGCGGCGCGCTCTGCCCGTGCCCGTGCCCGTGCCCGTGCCCGTGCCCGCGCCCGCGCCCGGCCCGCGCCCGTGCCCGTGCCCGCGCCCGGCCCGCGCCCGCGCCCGGCCCGCGGCCGCCCGGCGCTGGTGCGCGCTGTTGCTGTGCGCTGTACCCCGACCCCGCGCCGCGCCCCGCCTAGTTCTAGTAGCGTTCTAATAGTTGTATGCTCATTACATGCTCATTACCAGGCACATTAAATAGTTTGCGTGCTGCGAGAGTAAACATCAGCCGTGGACGGCGCGGCCGCACGAGCGCACGAGCGGTGACGTGGCCGCGCGAGTGCACTACTGTTGTGATACTTCACCGAGTTTTACAACAAAATACGACTTATAATTTGGTATGAGTTCGAACATCCACTAAAAACTACTAGTGTACTAGTGTACGGAAGTGGTATGAGTCTTGGTCGTCCTTCCACCGCATTTGTTAGTTTCGTTAGGTTCACTGCACAAAACCTTAGCGTGCAGGTTAATTCACTTTAAAGTGTGGCTCGTTCCATCTGTGGCCTACTTTCGATTGTATTCGTAAAGTTGGCGGGCCGTTTAGCACGAGCCGCTAGATGTAACCCTGATTTCCCAGCTTGACTAGGATTTAACCTGAATGTGCTGTAAAAATGTTAGATGTCCTCGGGAAAATAAAGAGTCATGTCATGATGAATTCTATTTATTCTCCACCAGGAATGTTGTTGGCTAGACGTTTTAATTGTATGTTCGATATATTGAGCTATTTATGCCGTTTGTTTCTCTTTATCTATATAAATAAATTTGCCGTTTCATCATTTATACCTAACGCAAAGAGCGATCGAGTGAAATATCGGTGCTCTAATTTTCCATTAAACAGAACCTGAATATTTTTAACTTCCGAGTGAAACTTCTCAGCAAGTAATGCGGACATCCATACCATCGTTTTCAATGGTCGGGAAGATCTCTGCACGTTTAATGCGATACCAAATTATCGAGCTTGTATTGAGCATATTTTGGTATTGATTGGTTTCATTTGGTACGGTTCCATGGGACGTAACTTTGAGTGTTTAAAATTTCTGCGTTTGCAGTTTATGGTCGCGTGCGCAATAAAAGTGTAGTGTTATAGCGGCTCGGCTCGCACACACGAGCACACACGAGCACACACGAACACACACGAGCACACACGGGCAGGGCGCGCGTGTTGCAATCCAACGTATCGATCGATTATCGAGATCTGCATACGTCACGTACCGATACGTCCAGCGATTTGGAAACATGTTCACCGCGGAGGACTGTTCGGCACGTCCGCGCGTCCGACGCCGACGCTACGCAGAACCTACGCCGCGGCCGCGACGCCGGCGGTGGCGGCGGTGGATTCATTGCATGCGGTGATCAGTGGAGCGGCGGCGGCCGCGGGGAGGACGCGGGGAGGACGCGGGGAGAGCGCGGGGAGGGCGCGGGGAGCGCGGGCACCGCGGGGTCGCCGAGGGCGCCGCTTATCGCTGGCGGTCGCCGCGTCTCTACTTCTCTAGCACTATTTGCATTGACAGACAGAACAGAAACTTGAAAACTGTTATTATCTGAATAATAAGCTTCACCAGTTATCGCGACTTCGACATTATAAATAATATCTTAACGTGTCGCGTCGTCTTGAATTGTACGAGTAGCTGTACCTACTGCGGGACGTCGCGGTGGTAGTGAATGTAGTCACAGGATCGACGATAAGTCACGTGATGTGTTCGTTTCATAATACTTACTTAATCGAGCCTTGAACGATTTGGCATACTAGAAAAGTATACCCTTTTTACAAGTTAATTGTCACCTGAAAATCACGAATTTTAATGTGGATAAAGACAATTGAGTGAAGGGGCTTTACAGCAGGAGTGTTACGCTGGACTTAAATATGGGGAGCGCAAATTCCCAGCGATTTATATACTGATACTTAAGACGTTAATCTTTTAGTTTAACTTAGACTTTGCCATTAGAAACAGTTTAGTTTAGTCATCTTATAAGTTTGAATAGCTACAAATGCTAGAAGTAAATCTTTTAGTAGAGAACAGAGCAGCAACGAAAATATTTGAATAGTACATATTTCATGTACAATTTGGCCTAAGTTTAACGCACTTTTACAAATACCAAACAACTAAATATTTCAGTTAGAGCCAACCTCTCTACGTCGTATCTCAAAACTGACTCGGTGTGGTTGAATTTGGTATAGATACCGCATCCGCAGTGACCCATCACACCGACTGTATTTTGCATAACTGAGCTAATGATTTACTTACTGACCATAGTTTTGCAAAACAATCAAGTTTTATAATTTACTTTGACCGAGATCTAGATTTATCTTTATCCAACGACGAGATTTGATAAGCAACACTATTACAGACACGAACACATAGATGTGCAAAAGATACCGGCTCCACATAAATGTATGAAATGATAACCCGTAACAATTATCTACCATGGGTCCATCAAGAGTTTTAAAACAAAAAAAGATAATATAATTTCAATAGAAAATCGTCAAGATATTGCTAGCTGTTTTTACAATAGATCACACCGAGAAAAATAATTACGGATGAATAATACATAATGATAATATACTGTATCAAAGCACTAATGTCTGACATTTTATTTTTCCCATGACAATAGTGTTGTATTGCATTTGAATTGTAATCAGAACCTTAAAAATGTGTAACAAACTGCGACACCTATCCATATAAAATAGTTTTATTGCAATGTATAAAGTTTTCATGTAAATAAATGAAGCCACTATCTTAAAACTTGTCTGAGGGTTATATAGACGACCGCGACGTTGCTCGCATACACCTACATATGTACATACATATATACAATAAAATGGCTCTACTCTGCGGATCCGTAGGAAAAATATACAGGGGAAACATTAAGTGCAAATAGACGATACTTGCACGGCGGGCTCAGTGGCGTGCTATGGGGGAGGCCTATGTCCGGCAGTGGATTGATGTGGGCTGATGATGATGATGAGACGATACTTTCGTAAATCATAGGGATATTGCAAATAAACTATTTAAAAAAAAAAAAAACGACTTCAAAGTAAATTATCTAAAAAGCATAAAATAACGAAAATATTATTGAAGTTGGTGTTAGCGTACCTGCTGTGTAGGGTAGGGCGGGTCTAGTTGAGCATAGGGGCAAGTTGGGCAATCGAAATATCTCGAAAACTATTCACCGCACGCGTATACATCATATAGCGGAAAGAAGGGGTCGCGGAAGGCGAACACATCGCGCGACTGCCAGTGGCGGCTCGATGAGCGAGAGAAGCATAAGTGCGCATTGTTTATTTTGTGACCAAAAAGTAAAAAAATCGTTTACGGTAAGTTTTCGTCTGTATTAGTCAAATGTTGTTTGTTTTCAATCAGGTAAGTGTTAATCTCCTATAAATTTACTGTACTTTTGATATGTATAAAGGTTCTGGGTATAATTTTTACCGTTTTTTCATATCCTTACTTTTGTTTCAAATTTTCGGGTTGGGGTTAGTTGAGCTAAAGTTGTTCAACTAGCCTCACGGCTTAGAACAAAAGTAAAGTATGTGTTTTAATTTATTTTTTCAGGATGCGAACTTATAATATAAAGACTACAAGATGTTCTTACACTGCTCAAGACTTAAATAATGCAGCAAAGGCGGTCAATGATGAGAAAAAAAGTCTGAACGGCATTCACAGTCAAAGAATTTGGTATAAAACGAAGGACTTTGCAAGAGTAACAACGAAGATTAAGTTTCTAAGATCTCATTAATATTTTCTTTTAAGATATAAGTCATATTGATAGTAACATAAATATTTCAGTCTGATTGTAAACAGATAGACTGAATCTAATCCTAAAGTTAATCTTAAGATACGTTGATGTTTTGTTAATTCTATTTCCTGTTTATTAATCAAAGAAAATTACTTTAAGTTTTGTTGTTTTGTCACTAAAAAGACTTTAAATAAAGAGTTGATTGTCAAACATAAATTTTATTTCATCTCTAGTAAACATTGAACCCATGGTTTGGCTAGACATTCTAAGTGCTCAACTTACCCCACTCCCTTGCTCAACTTACCTCACCTATGGGGTACGTTGAGCATGCTTGACTTTCTGCATTTAAACCCCTGTAGCTCTTAAATCGAGCTTAGTAGAAATAAATTACTATGACACTTTTAGAAAAGGATAAATTACTAATCTATCAGGTTGCGTAACAACCCATTGAGACTTATCGTTGAGGAGCTATATCCGCTCAAGTGAAAAATTGCTCAACTAGCCCCGCCCTACCCTATATTCTGCACCAACTTCAATAATATTTTCGTTATTTTATGCTTTTTAGATAATTTACTTTGAAGTCGGTTTTTATTTTTTTTTAAATAGTTTATTTAACACTTTTTAGTGACTTACTTTACCAAGATAGGTATCAGCATTATCACGCAACTCGAACGTCTACATTACAGTAACTTACTGAAAACATAAAAAGTTTATATCTCTTAAACCACTGGACCGATTTTGATGAAATTTGTACTCTGCCCTAAGTTGAAAGATACTCTAACTATTGCAAAAAGAATTTTCGAAATCGAACTTGTAGTTTCTGAGAAATCCGTGGACAAACCTACATACATACATACATACATACACTCGTGAAATTTGGTAAATTCGTTTAGAAGCCCACATAGACTAACATATATGAATATTACGCATTTTTATTAATATTACATACATACGCGTCGAATACAGAACCTCCTTTTTTGAAGTCGGTTAAAAAATGAAACAGACATAGAAACTAGGTGCACCAATGAGTAAAATAACATTAATAATTTATTATAAAAAAAAATTGTTTTTATTAAAGTTGTCCATACTTTTAGTACGACTTTGAATATGCGGAAACTCTACCTTAATTATAAACGACTAGCTGTAGCCCGCGGCTTTGCCCGCGTTTACTTTGTTACTCAAACGTGTTTTGAATTATGGATCGAGGTTTTTTTTAAATATTGTTTACACTAATGCTGTCTTATAATTACGCGAATGCTACACATTGAAATCAAACTACTTTTACGGATTTAATCGCGGTTTATTTTAGCTTTTACTATCCCGACATTTCGAATGCTTTGCAGAACCTATGGTTACGGGAGGAATGAGATGTTGAACGTCCATAGGTCATAATTATGCTGGTGTACCCTCAGGTCTTCTTAGTTATTATTGTTGGTCGGATCTTCGGACGATCGATTTCTTAAATTTTTACTTCTTTATTTAAAAACGTACTGTAGGGTGGTGTGGTAGCCAATGAACCAGGAGTACCCTATGAAAATAGTAGGTACAGACCAAACGTGACGTTGCCAGATTGTACAATTGGACGCGTTCGAACCGTTTCGCCGATCAAAGCTTTCCTACTTAGTCGACGGCCGTTTGTTGTAAGGAGTGGCCACGTTAGACTCGTCTGTTCGTTTTCGGCTACAAAAACGACGAAAAAAATGTGAGTTAATTTTTGTTACTAACTTTTCTTTTGTGGTTATTTTATGTCATTCATGGTTTTAATCCGGCGATGATGTTCTTATGCTTGTTAGCCAATATAATTTGTGAGCATAGTGTATTTCTATCAAAAGTAATCTAACCTCAAATTTTAGGAGAGGCGGGTGGTTTTCATTGAACCATTTGATCGAAGTAGTCAATGAACCATGGTTCATTGAGTACTGCTTGTGGTATTGTTCTGTGGAGTACTGCATCTGGTTCACTGGGTACTAGACTCTTCAGGTACCTAATAGCATTCTTAAATGGTTATAAAAAACATTGGTAGGTATGTTATTATTTTCAGTATGGGGCGAAACACAGAAGGCAGAGTTTCGAAAAAAAGGAGCTCACACTCCAGACGAAGTAAAAAACGGTTGACCTTCATCTTAAGGGACTGAGCCTCCGAAAAGCCGCAAAAGAGGCAATTTTACCTTATTACCAAATTTAACTTATCTACGCTACGTCGCTACGTTTTGAAATATAAGCCTAATAAAGCCTAAAAACATGATTTTTTGTTTTATTTGGTATAAATGTAAGCATAAATTAGATATATTCAGGACAATGATTCATTGTGTACTACATGGTTCATTGGCTACAATCCCCCCGGTTCATTCTATACCAGTGGGTGTACGCATTGAACCATTTACCATTATTTTTAAAAAACCTCCGTAGCGCGATCGTATTAAATATAAACCAAATTGAAGTATTCATAATGAAAGTTAATTAATTTACCTAGGCCCCAGACTAAAAATATTTCTACAATCTCTCATAGAAATAGTGATACAGCTCTTAAAACTTTTGGTGGTTCATTGGCTACCACATCACCCTACTTATTTTGCAAATTATTGTTAGATGCCCTTAGTGGTTGATTTTCGAAAAATGCTGCAAATTAGTTTATTCAATAGATTTGTTTAGTTCATTCACTGAGTTTCATTACCATAATTGCATTATAGCATTAAATGGAGAACTTTTTTCACGCAAACTTTAGGGTTTTTCGAAGAATGCCGGAAACGGTTTCTTAGATTCTTGTATGCAATACATAAAATATACTCAAAAACCGTGCTAAAACCCCGTTAAGGGTTGATTTTCAAAACAAATGTGTTAGACGTGTTTCTCAATTTTTTGATGAGTACACTGACAAAGTTTCGTGTCTATGAAAAAATTTTTTTTCCATAAACTTTGATACCTCATTTGTCCCACGGGTTGATTTTCGAATAAAACATTGCACACAACACAACAGAAAAAGAACCGACTTCAACAACACTAAAAAGCATAAAATAATTTAAATGTTATTGAAGTTGGCGTTGACGTACTTTCGCGGTCACGAACGGTGTACCATCTTTAGGACTACAATCGCTTGTATGAGTCGACCCAAAATACGTGCGAGCGGGGTAAGCGCACGTAAAGTTGTTTAAACGATTTTGATTTAAAACTGGTATACCGTTCGTGTCCGCGATAGTACCTTCTGTGTATATTTTCTTCAGGAACACTTTATCCGATCCTAATGAAATTTGCATGAAATCATTACAGTAGTTTACTATCTTGAATAAAAAGAATCATCAGTTCATATTTGTCAGAGTAATGTAATGGAGAACATTTACAGTTTAATGGTTTTTTAACCGTCTTCAAAGAAGGAGGAGGTTCTCAATTCGTCTGTACAATTATTTTTTCTTTGTATATTCGCGCATGACTGGCAATTATAAACCAATTTCAAAAATTCTTTCTGGTACGGATAGGCCGCTCCACGGGTAGGGTCCCATAAAAAAAAATATTACTTACGAATAAGCAGTTCCTGAAAAAACAAAAATGGTGACTCCTTTTTTGAAGTCGGTTAAAAATGCTGAAAATTAGTTTGTTTAATTGTTGTGTTCAGTTTACTTACCAAGTTTTGTGACTGTAGCTGCATTATAACTTAAATGGAAATCCTTCTGAATACAAACTTTGAAACCATTAATCAACCTTAGGGGTTGTTTGTTGATGAATGCAGGAAACAGGTTTCTTATATTCTTATGTGCAATACATAAAGTCTTGTGACCGTAGGGTAAAAAAAACATGATTTGGAACACAATTACTCCCTTTTGAGGGTCAATTTAAAAAAATTATAGATTGCACATGGATTTCTTTAATTTCATGAATGCATCCGCAGTGTCATCAGTGCAGCATGCTTTTTTTCCGCATTCATTCTCAAAAACCGTGCTAAAACCCCGTCAAGGGTTGTTAGTTAGATTTAGATGTCGCTGAATAAATGTTTTTCTTTCTTTCTTTCTTTCTTTTATTCAAAACAAATGTCAGACGTGTTTCTCAACTTCCCTTGATGACAAAGTTTTGTGTTCGACTAATGAAAAATAATTTTTTGCAAACTTTGATACCCTATTTGACCCACTTAGGGGTTGATTTCCGAAAAATGCAGAAAATTAGTTTGTTGTTATGTTGAGTTTATGTAATGAGTTTTGTGACTGTAGCAGCATTATAGCTAAAATATCCTTCTTCATGAAAACTTTGCAACCTCATAAAATGACCTTAGGGATTGTTTTTTGAAGAATGCCTGAAATAAGTTTCTTAGATTACTGTGTGCAATGCATAAAATAAGTCCTGTGACTGTAGAACAAAAAAACATTTTTTGGACCCAATTGGATCCTTTTAGTTGGGGTTGATTTTCAAAATAAATTGCTTTAACTTGATGAATTTATTCACAATGTTTCATCAGTGCAGCATGATTTTCTTTCCGCTTTTGATACTCAAAAACCATGCTAAACCCCCTTCAAGGGTTGATTTAAAAAAATAATGTGATACATGTGTTTTTTTATCAGTACACTGATAAAGTTTTGTTCTGATTTTTTTCAATAATAACTTTGATACCCCATTTGGCCCACTTAGGGGTTGATTTTAGGAAAATGCTGAAAATCAGTTTGTTAAATTGTTTTGTTGAGTCTATGTACCGAGTTTCGTTACTCTAGCTGCATTATAACATTCAATGGAAATCGTTCTACGTGTAAACTTTCCAACACCAGTATATGACCTTAGGGGTTGTTTTTCGCTAAATGCCGGTAATGGATTGAATTGGAAATGAATTCTTAGATTCTTGTGTGCAATAAATAAATTAAGTCTTATGACTGCAGGTCGAAGAAAATTTTTGGACCCTAATTGGACCCCTTTAAGAGTTGATTTTCAAAAAATGATTATTTATACAATAATTGCTTTAGTTTGATACATATATTCGCAAAGTTTCATCAATGCAGCATATTTTTTTTCCACGTTACATACATAAAAAGCCATGCTAACACGCCTTTACGGGTCGAATTTGAAAAAGTTGTGATACACGTGTTTCTTAATTTCTTTGTCTTAGTACATTTACAAAATTTCATATCCGTGTGATGAAAATATTGTTTTTCCATACACACTTTGAGAACCTATTTGACCCACTTAGGGGTTGATTTTAGAAAAATGCTCAAAATTAGTTTGTTTAATTGTTGTTTTGAGTTTATTTACTGAGTTTCGTTACTCTAGATGCATCATATCATGAAATGGAAATCCTTCTTTGTGCAAACTTTCCAACCCCTTAAAATGACCTTAGGGGTTGTTTTTCGAAAAATGCCGGAAATGTTTCTTAGATTCTTGTGTGCAATACATAAATTAAGTTTTATGACTGTAAGTTGAATAAAAATAGTTTGACCCCAATTGGACCCCTTTAGGAGTAGATTATAAAAAAAAAATATTTACACATAGATTGCTTTAGTTTAATAAACGCATTCACAAAGTTTCATCTATGTAACATTAACTCTTTTATTCGTTTTTAAGAAGAAAGAAGAAGAAAAACATTTATTCAACGACATAAATAACCAGTCTAGTATACTTAAGCTACTAATAAAAATGCCGTTGAAGGGTTATCCACTCAGCATATGTCGTTGCTCCTAGCTGGCGCAACGACGCTGATCTTCCGTGGACACCCGTCAGCGAGAGCGCGTCTGAGCGCAAAAGCATACACCGCAACACAGGTTACACAATTAATAAAAAACATCTTATGCAATAGAAATTGACCACAAGAAATTGACAAGAAGAAACATGGCATGCAAAATTAGGCTAAAAGTAATCTAATTATTATCCTCAGTCTACACTGTAGGTATACCATTACAACTAAATGCAGATTCCAAATAAAAAGTAAATCCAGTGTTTAAATAAATGTGATATGTGTGTGTGTAGTGTGTGAAGCACAGTACTGCTATTGGGCTATTTTTTGCTGTGATAAAAGATGCATTTTGTACTTGTTTTTAAAGGATTTTACAGTGGGCAAGTTTCTGAAGGGTGGAGGGATGTTATTCCAACATTTCGTGGCTAGGTAGCGAAAACTGCCACGAAACGCAGCCGTACTGTGCCTTGGACATAATAAACGCGTAGCCAGTCTAACTGGACGTTCTGAGAAATTGAGTTTATCATAGAGATACATGGGATTCTTTTTTTGAATAACTCCAAACAAAAGACAGGCAAAATGAAGTGAGCGTCGGGATTCCATGGAAAGGAAATTACCTTGATTAAGATAGGGAGTGATGTGGGATCTAGGGGGCACCGGGAAACAGAAACGAATACATGCGTTCTGAACGCGCTGAATCAATTTCTTAGTATGACTAAGAAGGCAAGCACCTATGACAGTGTCTGCGTAATTCAGTTTTGACAGTATTAAAGATTCACAAAGATTAATTCTAATATCCACAGAAAGAAACTTACGTACCTGATAAAGAATTTTTAACCTATAAAAACAATTCTTGACTACACCTACGACGTGATTATGAAATCTTAGACCACCATCCATTACAATACCCAAATTTCTGGCTTCTGCGACTTGTTCGATTACTTTATTACCAATTTTGACCATAGGAACATTACTCTTAATGTTAGCAATCTGTAATTTGGAACCCAATACAAGAAATTTTGATTTTTGTGGATTCAGTACTAAGCTATTTTTATTTGACCATACAGCTATTCTCTCTAAGTCTTCATTAAGTCTATCAACAGCACTAGAAACTTCATTAGGTTTGAATGAAACATAAATCTGAATATCATCAGCATAAATATGGTATTTAGCATTTTGTATGCAACTTATAATGTCAGCGCTGTATAATATAAACAGAATCGGACCCAAAATGGAACCCTGTGGGACACCTCGACAAACGGATGAGTTTTCAGAAACAAATTTTGTACCTTCCTCATTAATAATCTCTACTCTCTGGGAACGACCACTAAGGTAATTGGAGAACCACTTCAATGAAACGCTATCAAAACCATAATATGCTAGCTTAGAGATAAGTAAGTCATGATTTATGGTGTCGAAAGCACGGGAAAAATCTAATAAAACCAAGATGGTTCCTTCTCCTGCATCAACTCCTGCCAGAATATTATCGATGACATCAAGAAGCGCCGTCGATGTACTGTAACCAGCACGGAAACCAGACTGTTTTTGAGGTAGAATTTTATGATCATCTAAAAATTGAACAAGCTGTTGGCAGACCACCTTTTCGAGTATCTTAGATAAAAATGGCAAAATACTTATGGGTCGAAGGTCCTTTACATCATTGAGGTTATTATTTTTCGGAATTGGTTTAATCAAGGCTTCCTTCCAACAAGATGGAAAGACACCTGTTTGGATGGATTGGTTAACAATGGCCGTTATAACCGTTAGTGTTTGAGGTAGTGTTACCAGGATCATGTCTCGTGAGATACCGTCAATCCCTTGTGCATTAGTAGTAATGTTCATTATGATTTTTGAGATTGTAGCTTCATCTACTGTATGGAGACTAAAGCAAGCCGAGCTGAAACGGTTGTGCTCAAAGTAGGTGAGGTCTGAGATATTAACAAGATTATTACCAGGCACATTAAGAAAATGACGATTAACAAGGTTCGGATCTGTCAGATGAGGAGGAAAGTCTTTTTGTACGGTTTTAAAATCAACGACGTTCCGTTTGATATTTTTCCAGAGTTCTCGTGCGTTAGTAGACTTATTGTTAATGTTATGACGAAAATATGCCGCCTTTTCGGTAAACAAGGCCTGACTCACAACCCCTTTTAATTCTTTATAATACTTTTTATTGGACTCTTGTTTTGTAATACGGCTTTTGCTATGAGCCTCGTCTCTTAACTTCATCATTTCTCTGACAGTTGGAGTTATCCAAGGGTAATTATGATGCTTAATGATGGACGTTTTTACTGGAGCATGTAGATCGAAAATACCCAAAATGCAGGCATTAAATAACCATAGCGAATCGTTAACATCATTTCCTAAAATCCGATCCCATTCAATGTTATTAACGTGCTTATTCAATTCCACTAAATCGATATCTTTAAGCGGCCTGTACGTTATCCGTCGAGGAGGCAATTTTGGTTGTTTCACACATAGCTCACAGGAAAGTAAAGCATGACTACTAAGATCCGGGATATAATCAATATTGATATCTGAAACTTTGGCGTTGCTACAAATCACATCTAGTAAAGTCTCCGAGTGTTGAGTAAAATGAGTTGCCTGAGTTATATATTGTTTTAACTGCATACACTGAAAAAAAGCTATTAATTTCTTAGCGTTCGGATCATCGACACAAAGTAAATTTATGTTGAAATCGCCCATGAGTACGATGTGATCAAAAGTAGCAAATGAGCTGACCGACTCTGTCAGAGCATCAAGGAAAGTATCAACATTCAACCAAGGAGGGCGGTAGGCAGTACCAATGGCAATTTTAAGACCGCTCACTGTGATGCTTAGCCACATCTGCTCCACCATGTTCGTGTGAGGCGGATGGATTGCACGAGCGTAGATCCCCCGTTTGAGGTAAAAACCAACCCCACCGCCACGCGAGCGAGTACCACTAGGACGTGGAATATGCCGCAACCGGTAGCCCGGCAGTACAGGTGCACGCTTCTCCTCACCTTCCTTCAACCAGGTCTCATTTATTGCCAATATGTCTATGGGGTGTCGTTGCAAAGCCACTATGAATTCTTCATGATGAGTGCCAAGTGAACCGGGATTGAGAAAACCCAGGGACAATTTACGATTTTTAACAAATTCAATAGCAAACGAGTATAAAATAATAATGTATTTAGAGTTATTCAAATATCTCCTTAGAAAGGTTAAATGGCGTTGATTTACAAAAATGTGTATGTTAGATATATAAGTTGCAGTTGTATTGTGTTGTGAACATCTATGTGGAAAACGATTTTTACAGCAATAATAGTATACCATAATTTGGACGTAAAACATAGGACATAAATACTTAATATGCAATGCCTTAGTGGCGTTCATTAGAAAATAGACCAAGAATATAAGAAAATATAATGCCCGACACCAGAAGAACAAAAAACAGAAAATACAGAATATATTTCTAATGCAGATACCGTTCTTGCTTGATAAATGAATCAAAACTATTAAAAAGTGAAATGACAGTATTTTTACGATTATAGTGATATGATAACTATAGTTGTCCAAGTTGGCTCTTATAGAAATAATCAGTAACACCGCTATATATATTTCATTGTTATCACAAATATTATACTCGTAAAGGTTTTCACATAAAACATAGTTGTCTTTTAAAATCATGATTTCAAGTTTACATAATAAACAATGTGTAACAAAACAAATAATAAAATATAATAAGCTAATTTTGTATAGGTTTGACATCACCAACCACATCTTTACCAAAAACCTTAATAAAGTCTACCTCTGACCGAAGTCTAAAGCGAGCTTTACCACCGTCCTGGCGTACAAAAATTCTACCATCACGTGACCATACATATTTCCATCCGAGACGATTTTCATACTAAAAACCACGTTAAAACCCCATAAATGGTCGATTTTCAAAAAGTTGTGAAACACGTGTTTCTTAATTTCTTTTGCTTTAGTACAGTGACAAAGTTTCGCGTCCGTGTGACGAAAAAAAAAATTTTTTTCATACAAACTTTGAGAGCCTATTTGACCTACTTAGGGGTTGATTTTACAAAAATGCTCAAAATTAGTTTGTTCAATTGTCGTGTTGAGTTTATTTACTGACTTTCGTTACTCTAGCTGCATCACAGCATGAAATGGAAACCCTTTTTTGTGCAAACTTTCCAACCCCTTAAAATGACCTTAGGGTTGTTTTTCGAAAAATGCCGGAAATAAGTTTCTTAGATTCTTGTGTATCTATACTTATAATAAAACTGTAACAGGTCCAATTCTGTACATTGAAGATATTTTGAAAATTATGTTTGTATAACCGATACTAAAGCCAAATTTTTTTTTTTATGTTTTGTCTTTCTGTCTGTCTGTTTGTCTGTCTGTCTGTCTGTCTGTCTGTATCTCGGCTGAGCATCACGCCGAAACTACTGGATGGATTGAAACGAAACTTGGCATGATTTGAGTTAATACTCCGAGGTAGGACATAGGATACTTTTTATCCCGACATTCGGCACGGTTCCCTTGGGAGAGGGGACTAAAGTCAAAATGTGTTGGTTGGTTATACGCTTGCTCCGGTTTTAACACTTTTTCATTATAATTATAATAAATATTTGTAAGGGAATACTTATAGACAGTTGTTAACAATGTTTGGAAATCGATCAGGTTAAGCAACGTTAGATAAGGTCATTAAATAGATGGGTGACCTTTTAACGCCATTTGAACTAAACGTATCCGTGCTTCGGAGGGCAAGTACAAAGTGGGTCCAAGTTTTTAACCGACTTTAAAAAAGGAGGTTTTGTATTCTATGCGAATATCTATTATTGAAAGTTTTTTTAACGTAAACACAGCGCGGGCGGAGCGGCGTGGGTCAGCTAGTAATATATAAATTAAGTCTTATGACCGTAGGTCGAAAAACATTTTTTGGACCCCAATTGGACCCCTTTAGGAGCTGATTTAAAAAATATATTATTTGTACTTGGATTGCTATAATTTAATTAATGTATTCGCAAAGTTTCAGCAATGCTGTATGAATTTTTTTTCCGCATTGCATACTCAAACACCAGGCTAAAATCCCTATAAGGGTCGAATTTCAAATAGTGTGATATACGTGTTTCTTTATTTATTTTGTTTAGTACATTGACAAAGTTTCATGTCCGTGCGACGAAAAAAAATTATTTTTCCATACCAACTTTGGGAGCCCATTTGACCCACTTAGGTATGGAATTTCGAAAAATCCGTTCTTATTGTTCACCTAGACTATTTGAATAATGTTGGTTCCAAATTTAAAGATTGTACGTTTTTGCTGTATCGTGATTCCTAGAAAACACCCTGCTCTTTTATTAATATAGATATTATACTAAAATGTAAACTTATATCAAAAGTAGGTATTCTAATGATTAAAATAATATGCATATTGTTATGAAAGGTAACCTTCCTTGAATTTTTGCAGTTTAATGAAAGTAGCCTTAATGGGGAACTTGCACGAAAAATATACTTAACGATATTTTTTTATTTATTTATTAGAAACCAACAGTTTTATAACAAAAATTAAACTATATCTTACTAATAAGTACGGCCAATAAGGTTTCCCTAAATTTAACATAAGTTAATGAGCGTTGGTACATATGATAAAGAATATAATTTAGAAAAAATCGCTGAAAATACAATACTAAAGCCAAATATTGTAACAATTGTATTATTACAATTCAGTTTATGCCTATCTATTGCTTACATTACAAAAGAAAAAAATGTTAATTTAGTAGTGTATTTATTTGTTTTTATTGTGTACTAGCTGACCCACGCAGCTCCGCCCGCGCTGTGTTTACGTTAACTAAGCTTTCAATAATATACATTCGCATGGAATACAAAACCTCCGTTTATAAAGTCGGTTAAAAACTTGGACCCACTTTGTATTTACCCTCCGAAGCACGAAGACGTTTAGTTCAAATGGCGTTAAACGGTCACCCATCTATTTGATGACCCTACCTAACGTTGCTTAACCTGATCGATTTCCAAACATTGTTAACAACTGTCTATGAGTGTTCCCTTACAAATATTTATTATAATTTTAATGAAAACTTGTTAAAATCGGAGCAAGCGTATAACCAAGTACACATTTTGACTTTAGGCCCCTCTCCCAAGGGAACCGTGCCGAATGTCAGGATAAAAAATATCCTATGTCCTACCTCGGAGTATTAACTTAAAACATGCCAAGTTTCGTTTCAATCCATCCAGTAGTTTCGGCGTGATGCTCAGCCGAGATACAGACAGACAGACAGACAGACAGACAGACAGACAGACAGACAGACAAAAAAATACATTTTTGGCTTTAGTATCGGTTATAGAATGCCCTCCAAACAAAATTTTCAATATATCTTCAATGTACAGAATTGGACCTGTTACAGTTTTATTATAAGTATAGATTTATTTGTTTTTATTGTGTATTTATTTGTTTATATTTTTTATTTTGTATTTGTATGTTTTCTCAACATGCTAACAACCCATTTTTTAAATAAGTGTTTTGTACCTACAAGTACAAGTATAAATTATGATTATAATTTAATAAAAGTAGTTCTAAAAAGAGCATTGCTAAGAGATTATTTCTAAAAATATTATTTTTAAATAAAATATTTCAACTTTAAAATGGAACGCAATTTGAAATACTACCAATCACGCGTGACCTCTAATAGTCGGCCATGCCAATGAATTTTCAAGACAAAATCTTTATGTTTTGAATAAATTGTTTTATTTTTTTAAAATGAAGAAAGGTTTAATTATAGCGGGCTTTATTTATCTATACTCTATACTTATAATAAAACTGTAACAGGTCCATTTCTGTACATTGAAGATATTTTGAAAATTATATTTGGAAGGCATTCTATACCTGATACTAAAGCCAAAACTGTACTTTTTTTCTTTTTTGTCTGTCTGTCTGTCTGTCTGTATCACGGCTGCGCATCACGCCGAAACTACTGAATGGATTTAAATGAAACTTGGCATGTTTTGAGGTAATACTACGAGGAAGGAAACACTCATAGACAGTTACTGTTGTTATTGATGTTTGACAATCGATCAGGTTAAGCAACGTTAGGAAAAGTCATTACTTAGATGGGTGACCGTTTAATTCCATTTGAACTGAGCGTCTGCGTGCTTCGGAGGGCATTTAAAAAGTGAACCCCAGTTTTTACCAACATTAAAAAAAGGAGGTTATGTATTCGCCGCGAATGTATCTAATACTATTAAAAAATAAGGAGACACTCATAGACAGTTGTTTTCAATATGTGGCAATCAATCAGGTTAAGCAGCGGTAGGCAAGGT
Organism: Furcula furcula; assembly: GCA_911728495.1. Classification (NCBI taxonomy): domain Eukaryota; kingdom Metazoa; phylum Arthropoda; class Insecta; order Lepidoptera; family Notodontidae; genus Furcula; species Furcula furcula. The sequence continues at coordinate 32,378,429 of OU452243.1, forward strand.
CAATACATAGATGGGTGACCGTTTACTCAGTCAGTGTGCCAGTTTTTAACCGACTTTAAACAAAGGTTATGCATTCAACGTAAACGGATGCTATTCAAAATTTAGCTAACGTAAAAAGAGCGCGAGCGGAGCTGCGCGGGTCGCCTAGTTTTAAGATAATAAATACTTTTAAAAAAAAAATTGAACCGACTTCAATATCACTGAAAAGTTTAAAATAATTTAAATATTATTGAAGTTGGTGTTAGCTTACTGGCTGTGTATATTTGGCACCAACTTCAATAATATTTAAATTATTTTATACTTTTCAGTGATATTGAAGTCGGTTCAATTTTTTTTTTAAAGTATTTATTTTAAACTTTTTAGTGATATTTTCATATATAAAGATTGAACCATCGAAAACCGTAAAATTATCTAGGTAGGTTATGATCACATTATCGTCTACATAGTTTTACATAATTCATGTTTCTTCAGAAAAAAACATCCGGTCGTAATGAAATTTGCATGGAATCATCATAGCAGTTTACTCTCTCTAATAAAAAAAGAATCATCGCAATCGGTTCATAATTGTCAGAGCAATGTAATGGAGAACATCAGTTTTACGGATTTTACCAGACAAATTCCTCCTCATCGTTCATGGTCCTCCAGGAAGTTCTTATCCGGTTGTAATAAAATTCATACAGATTTAATACAGTGGTTTCTTCTTTCGAATAAAAAAAGAATCATTGAATTTGGTAAATATTTGCCAGAGTTATGACCATTTTTGTCCTTAAAAAGCGACATAAAGTCATCGATATAGGCTTTCCTGCAGCTCTCAGTGCGCAGTCACCATTCTTGTTTTTTCAGGAACTCCTTATTACTAAGCAATAATTTTTTTATGGGACCCAATCAATGGATTGAAGAATGGATGGAAGAAATATTTTTTCAAATCGGTTCATAATTGACAGAGTTATGCGCGAACATACATAAAAATATATATATATATATATACAGACGAATTGAGAACCTCCTCCTTTTTTGAAGTCGGTTAAAAATATAAGCATGTCTGTTTACAAAATGTAAGTAAGTAATAAGTTTATTAATATCCTAACACCATCCACACACGGTCATCTGATACTAAACTAGGCAGAGCCTGTATTAAGGTGACCCTAGGTGACCATACAACTGAAACAAATACTCATATTACTTTTTTGTAAATACTCATACACACGCAGCCGGGCGGGGAACGGGGGGACTGGTGCCCCGCAACATATTTTATTATGGCTATTATAAATTTTCTCCGAAATGATAACTTTAGGGGATCATTTTATCATTCTGATTATATTAGTCGTCAAAAGATTAATGAGAACATATTATTATCAGTCGTAATTCCTTCATTCACCCGCCATGAAAATTTACTTACCCGTACTTCAAATTAAAATAATGACGTCACGACTGTCAGTTGGCGTTTTCGTGCCAACAAAGTCAACTTTTGATTTGCATTTTTTGTTTTTGGTATTTCTAAGCGACCCTAAAATCTTTATTATATGAACACTAAAAAACAATAATTGTGCAAGTTCCCCATTTTCATAATATCCACGTTCGTTACAATACTTTTTTATAGGAAAAAAATAGGCGTATATCCTTGCCAAACTTGCCTAAAGAAAAGGTAAAAAGGTAAAATTAAAAAAAAAACGGTTATACGAGATGTATCATCATCAGCAGCCGAAACGTCCACTGATGAACAAAGGCTTGGAAGGGAGGGGTTACCATAATCCCCACGCTTGGCAGGCGGCTTGGGGATCGCAGTATAGGTGGTAGGTGATCCAATAAAAAGACGCTGCTGCCTGTCTTCTTGTTTTCCCTTAGTCATCTTTTACGAAATGTATGGGCGACTTTAATTCAAAATTTTTGATATATTTGACTGTTAGTCTAGCGGTTAGACGCCCTGGTCGCTACCCGATAGGTCGTAGGTTCGAATCCCACCAAGCGTCTGTGTGTTATTTATCTAATAAAACAAGTATACAAGTATTATTATCAGTCGTCTGATTTCCATAGTACAGGCTCTGCCTAGTTTGGGATCAGATGAATGTGTGTGGATTGTCCCAGAATATATATTTTTTTTTCTTTTATTTTCTTGGGTTTCCATACCCGGACTCATACCCGGTTTAAAAGGCTTGCGTGGCTACGAATCTAACACGTAGAGGCCTGTTGGGAGAAATTAATTATATGGAAGACACCTGTCAGGATTAACTGCTGGAAATAAGATATGGACAGCAGTTGACTCTGTCAGGTGTAGGGACTATTATGGGTATGTGGAAATATTTCTAGATGTTTTTTAGTGGGCATTTGGGGAACTGAACACTGGGCTATTCAAATTTTTCTATTAGGTATATTTTGACAAGTAGTGACTTGCCACCCACTAGATGGGCTCTCCATATGGCCGTCAGAAGACGCCGGAGTGCAACACCTGTGTGAGTGGCTCAGGGGTGTCAAGAGTTGTGCTGCGCTTTATCTGAAGTTACTCGCAGCATTATGCCCTTTTTAACACTTGTACCCCTGGAGCATATAGCTCTAACAGCTCCTCTCTGGACGGCCAATTAAGGGAAGCCAGAGCTAAGAGTCCTGCGGGTCCTGCGGCTTCGGTTTCCACTCGGCCGACGAAGACATGCCGAGGTGGGGGCCCTGACCGACTCTCTGGAAGACTCGGGTCCGTGGTGTGGTTACGCACCTAAAGCTCGCCACAAGCTGCCCTGCGGGCTTATTATTACTATCCTGATTCTTTTTTATCTAGTAATTAATGTCTATCAAGTAATTAATGTCATTTTGCTCACCTGTTTTTATATATCAGAGGAATTAATTAAAACATCTCGTTTATGGACACTATATACAGGTAGTGACATCGACACTCTTCGTGGGGACATTCTCTTTGCACTCTACTTCTTCTATTTGATACTCTACCGCAGACTACTTATCTATCTATCTATCTTCTATCTATACTATAATAAAACTCAAAGAGCACTTTTTCTGTACATTGAATATTTTTCCAAAATTTCTATGTGGGGATACTATACTATCGACATAGAGGGCAAAACAATTTTTTTTGGAAATATTGTCTGTCTGTCTGTCTGTCGTTCTGTTCGTCCAGGTATCATTTGAAAACCCGTGGATGGATTTTGATAGGACTTTCACTGATGTATTGTGTAGAAGTCAAGGTGTAAGTTGGTATATAAAACATCACGCTATGTTTCATAGGGGCTAAGCAGTGAAACATTACTTGCACATATTACCACGTAATTTCCTTTGTATGTGAATAGGGTAATTATAGACTGATCAGTTAAATCATTAAGATATGTATTATTACGCTATATACAATAGGGACAGAGCAGACATTTAGTTTGCATAAGATATGGCATTGGCGAAGGGTCAATTTTTGTAAGGGGTAAGCCGGTCCCGTACACCCAGGACATTTTCATTAGATTTCTGTATTGTTCTAAGTACTTTGCTGATAGCAATATGACATTATATCTTTGAAAAGTTAAAATCTGTAAATCCCGAGCGGTTCCAAACTAGATTATGCATGTATTACAGTCGCAACAATAAAAGATGCGGAAAACTGAAAACTTTCATTATCGAATATCATTAGACAGTAATTTACGATGTTAGCGTGATTTACATTATAAACAGCGCTATCTATCGGTGAAATTGAACATACAATAACTATAGAACTTTAATCTATATATTTTAACAAAGAAAGTCGTGTTAGTTACACTATTTATAACTCAAGAACGGCCTAACCGATTCGGCTGAAAATTGGTGGGGAGGTAGCTTAGAACCAGTAAACGGACATAGGATAGTTTTTTATCCCGGTAGGTTAAGGTTAAGCAACGTTAGGTAAGGTCATCAAATAGATGGGTGAACCGATTTGTATGAAAGTGTGCATATCGGGGAGGTCTGAGAATAGGTCATAAAGTATATCTAATGCGGCTGATACCATGATTGACGAGGATATATAGAACGAGAGGAGGGTGCACGAGATGAGAAAGAGGGAGAGGGGATTCGAGAAGGGGGCGATGGGGTGAGGGATCGGGGGAGTTAGGTGGAGTAAGGGGGGAATGAGAAGGAGCAAGTTCGTAGAAGAGAGAGGGGGAGAGGGTTCAGAGAGGGGATAACAGGGTAGGAAGAGGGGGAGTGTGACGGAAACCGAAGCGGGAGGGGGAAAGAGAGAGGAGAGAAAGAGCATATAATTAGATTTTTTTTATAAGAGAGAGAGATATGGAGAGAGATAAATCTAGGGAGGAGGGAGAAAAGGGGAGCAAAATGTAATAAAAGCGCGGGCGGAGCTGCACGGGTCAGCTAGTACTTATAATAAAACTGTAACAGGTCCATTTCTGTACATTGAAGATATTTTGAAAATTATATTTGGAGGGCATTCTATAACTGATACTAAAGCCAAATCTATACTTTTTTTCATTTTTGTCTGTCTGTCTGTCTGTCTGTATCACGGCTGCGCATCACGCCGAAACTACTGAATGGATTTAAACGAAACTTGGCATGATTTGAAGTAATACTACGAGGATGGACATAGGACACTTTTTATCCCTTAATCCAGCACGGTTCCCTCGGGAGACGAGATTAAAGTCATATTGGCACTTGGTTATACGCGTGGCCCGATTGTATCCATTTTCCATTGTAATTATAATAATAAAATAATAATAATATCCTGGGACAATTCACACACGGTCATCTGATCCCAAACTAGGCAGACCCTGTACTATGGAAACCAGACAACTGATACTAATATTTATATACTTTTTTTTTGTAAATACATACTTATATAGATAAAACACCCAGACACTTGGTGGGAATCGAACCCACGACCTGTTGGGTAGCAGACAGGGTCACTAACCACTAGACCAACGGGCGTCGTCATAATAAATAATAATAAGGAGACACTCATAGACAGTTACTGTTGTTATTGATGTTTGACAATCGATCAGGTTAAGCAACGTTAGGTAAAGTCATTACATAGATGGGTGACCGTTAAATTCCATTTGAACTGAGCGTCTGCGTGCTTCGGAGGGCATGTAAAAAGTGAACCCTAGTTTTTACCGACTTTAAAAAAAGGAGGTTATGTATTCGCCGCGAATGTATCTAATACTATTAAAAAATAAGGAGACACTCATAGACAGTTGTTTTCAATATGTGGCAATCAATCAGGTTAAGCAACGGTAGGCAAGGTCATTACATAGATGGGTGACCGTTTACTCAGTCAGTGTGCCAGTTTTTAACCGACTTTAAACAAAGGTTATTCCATTCAACGTAAACGGATGCTACTCTAAATTTAGCTAACGTAAAAAGAGCGCGAGCGGAGCTGCGCGGGTCGGCTAGTTAGAATTAAAAATTATGTAACGTTCGCTCTACGGATCGCATTTTCTAAAGTAGGGCCAATTTTATAGATCACATTTGACGCTTCATCAAAATATAACAACGTAACCTTGTAAAGGCGGGCATAAAATATTATTAATTGTTTCGACGTTAGATAGAACTGCACAATTGCCTAACTTTTTTTCAATTACGATTACGTATTTATTGTAATAATGACAAAAGAAGGTAATTTTACGATTTACTTTCACTGATAAACCATTTAAACATAATAAACTCAGTTCTCTGACTCGTTCATACATCAGTTAATTTTAAGTGGAAACTTAACTGATATATGAACTTTATGTAATAAGATCCCGTGACCACCTTCCTGCTCCATCATCAGACCCTGATCACCATTTTTCTAGCAACTACTCGTCGATACCTATCCAACGAGCCCAAACTCGATGGGTCTACTTTTATTAGGGCCGAGATCCTGTTACCACCTTCTTGCTGATCATCATCAGACCCTGGTGAAAGTTACCATTTTATTTAGTATCATTTTATTCAGATCTTTCGGACTAATAGAAGTTTTTTTTTTTTTTTTCCTAATGCTGTACCCTAAGGTAACACCATATAAATTACAATCTAGCCTAAAGACTAATCAGTAATATTAATTTGACCTAAACGAATAAATTAAAATAGTTTAAGAATGTGTCCAATGGCACTTTTCTTATTGTCTCTATTAAGGCGAAGACACTTTGTTATTGTGTTCTACACTGCTCTTCACTGCACTAATTTAATATTTACACTAACGCAAAAGGTTTTGTCCTTTTCAGTCTTCTCACTATGTCCGTGTTGTCGAGGAGCTGGATAGCCTCGACATTCACATGGTGATGAAGCCGATGTTGGTGAGCTTCAGCATAATCCTTAATAATTTTGGCAACGAGGTCCACTTTGAGGTCCCGATGGAGTTCGTTAATTCTTATGTACCAGGGCGCATTTACAATGCCTCTGAGTACTTTGTTCTGGAATCGTTGTATTGTCTGTACGTTACTTTGTTTGGTACAGCCCCACAACTGTATACCATAAGTCCATACTGGCATCAGGACTTACTTGTATAAAAGGATTTTGTTTTGCACAGACAATAGAAGTAGTGAAAAATGTCTATTGTATACCAAAAAATATCCCTACCTCGACTCGGAAAAGAGCTGATGGTCTTCAAACGGCTGGACCGAGTTTCATGAAACATAGCTAAGAACCATCTCGCCTAAACGTTCAAATAAAAAAAAACCGCATTCAAATCCGTTGACTGGTTGGACCGGCTACGATGTCACAGACATACATACAGACAGACTTCCGGACATAGGTGTCAAACTCATAACTGCCCTCGGTTTTGGTGGCGGGTTAAAAATACTATTTGATCAAAGTAGGCGCTTCAGTAGGTATACGCCAATAACATGCCAAAAGACGGAGAGAGAGTCCATCGGTTTCAACAAACTCACTCAATATGATGCTACGAGAGATTTTTTGGAAGTTACTACCCGGGAACCAATACTCAGTGAAGTTGGAAGTTACTACCCGGGAACCAATACTCAGTGAAGTTGGAAGTTACTACCCGGGAACCAATACTTAGTGAAGTTGGAAGTTACTACCCGGGAACCAATACTCAGTGAAGTTGGAATTTACTACCCGGGAACCAATACTCAGTGAAGTTGGAAGTTACTACCCGGGAATCAATACTCAGTGAAGTTGTTACTACCCGGGAATCAATACTCAGTGAAGTTGTTAAGACAAGAAAGCGAAGTTAGTTCAGTGAAGATACATACTCGTATATGGTTCGTAGCAGGAAACTGGTTGCTATGAGGGGGGGTCGCGGTTTCAAATCCCGCGAGGAGCAGCAATTTCGTGCAGTTGTTCCTTATTGTCTAGAACCTGGGGGCCCTATTGTCGCCTCTAATAGCAGTATCATTGTAATCCCGCCAAGTGTCTGGGTGTTGTTTATCTATTTAAGTATGTATTTACAAAAAAAAAAGTATATAAGTATTAGTATCAGTTGTCTGGTTTCCATAGTACAGGCTCTGCCTAGTTTGGGATCGGATGACCGTGTGTGGATTGTCCCGAGATATAATTTTTTTATTTTTTTTTAATCTTACTTTCTCTATAGAAAGTGACAAAACCTATAAACTACGTATATTGTCGTCTTTACCTCGTGTCATAGCAAGATTATATTAATATTGCTTAATGCCGGTGGTAGGACCCTAGATTGTCTACAAAATAGGATAATCCATGCACCTCTCCCGGTCGTGTCAGTTTTCCGTCCCATCGGATTGTGAGAGTAAAGGAAGACTGCACTTGTGTATACGCAGAAAGTACTCATTGCAAAGCGGAACTTCGTCGTAACAGCTAGCTGGAATACCAACGAGTGGGGCGCGGTGCTGTGCGGGAGCGTTATCGTCCGCGGCCGGAAGTGCCCCCGCGCCCACGCGCCCACGCAGCGCGCGCTCGCCGCACTCCGGCGACAACTCCGACACTGCTGACTCGCGAACTATGTTCATACGGCACCGCGGCCGACGAGCCGCATACGATCGAGTCTCGCTCGCAACAGGGAAGGTACAGGCACAGGGCACAGGTGCGCGACGCGACGGTGAGCGGGTGACGGCGGCGGCGGCGGCGGCGCGCGGTCAACACTCGATAACAATAACAAGGAAGACGGCGGTCGACACGGCCGGCACCGGCGGCGGGCCGGGCGCGCGGCTGCCTACTGCGGCTCGTGGCTCGCGCCGCCTCTAGCTTTATCTAATCGCATAAGATAAAACGCTCCGACTCCCGCGTGTCTCGCGGCACCGGCTGCGCCCGCCGCCGCCGGCGCCCGCCTCGCTCGCGCCCGCGCATGCACCTCGCGGACCTTCGCCTAACTGAAACGAGCCTTCGTGAGCTCTGACCGACGACAGGAGAGGTGCACACGTGTGACGCCGATGTGACTCACTAAATAATGTACTGAAAGTGTTGGCACCGTGTGCGCTGAAGCCGTCCTCAGCGCGCCCTCGCGCGTGCGGTACAGTGCCGCTCGCAGCGCGTGCGGTACAGTGCCGCTCGCAGCGCGCGCAGAGCGCAGTCTGCACTCGGAGCCCGCTCTGAACGCAGCTTGCACCTTTCACACGCTCGCCGCTCGGTACGTATGTCTGTATCTTCACGTTTTTGACTAGCAATGGTGTTGCTAACAGAACATATTTCGCACCACTTTTGAAGTGTAGTATGTACCCATACTACCGCAATCTTAATGATACAATACAAATACATACCTAATTTGTACCAGAAAGACAAGATCGGATTCGTTTTTCTCGAACAATTTAGGAAAACAATTCAAAAAATTAGTTACAATTATACATATATGTAATCTTATTATATAAAAGAGTAGACAAAAACCCACTCATCACGAAATCTCAGAAACTACAAGTGCTAGGAGTCTCAAACTTTGCATGGGGGTTCCTTTTAAGACGTAGGTGCACACTAAGTACTTACTATTTTTTTTTTACACTGAAGGTTTAATATTAATTGAATTTATTTAGAAGTTGTATCTATACCAAGGTCTCATCGAAAAAATACTGAAATGTACAGAGTCCACTTCTAAATAATACTGATCAAGAGCGAGCTGGATTTGCGCACCCAGGGTTAGTTTCCTATTCATCTAACACGTCAGGTAGCAAAAAGACCAAACCGCACAACTAAGTTTGTTTGTCAAAGATTTTTAACCATTTCTAAAAAAAAAAAAATGCACAAGTAGCGCATTTTCAAACATGTTTTATTTTGCCAAAAAAACATCAACACTTATTATTACACCAGTAATCTTTTCAGAATTTATGTCAATAATAAAAAAAAATGCCCAACCAATATTTTTTAGTGTTCCCAAGGTTTGTGTTCATACACACTATATACAAATCTAACTATCCCCTCCCACATCCCCTCATACAACTAAAAACTTAAAGTCCAGACTCTGTTAAGCATTGTGTACTTAAATAACAATACAACACAGCAGCCTGTAATGTTTTGTCTCTAATTTATTGATCCACGCTCATAAATGTAATATAGAATATGTTTGGCCACGTCCCTGAACAATTTTCGCGTGGACAATTGCTTACAATGTTAGCATATTTTTTTCCCCAATAAAAATACTGACTTCCAGCAAAATACCGATAAAGATCTTCAAAAACGACGTTAAAAAAGAGTGAAAAAGTATTAAAATACTGAATCTGGTCACATTGTATCATTCCATATAATATAAGGTAAATCTGGGATGTAATATGCTTACCCCCCGGTGGCGGACTCAGAGGTCAGGCACTCAGGGACACCTGGTGACACCTGGTGCAGATCCCACCCGAGAACCCAGGTTTCCCTCTCATGTGCCGATGTGACAGCCACGAGATTTTTAGTGGGTAAGAATCCCAAACACCCAGTTTGACTCCCCCACGTGATCCCGGGGACATATTGGATGTTTCCCCCGCTACTCCCTTAACTGTGACAACGGTGACAGATTCCCGGAGGGCTATAATGCGCCCCCGGCAGCGGTTTCAAAGGCCCTTGCCTTGCACTGAGGGATACACGGTGCATACTCTTTTGTGTGGACAGCCGTGGGGGACACATACTATATACATACATACAGTTCCTACTCCTCCTACATAACCCGGTTGACCGCCAACAGGGTCCCGGGGACCTATGGAAGGCTTCGCCCCTGTAACCGTGAGCACGGTGACAAGTTCCCAGGTGGCTTTATTGTGCTCCCCGGTGGCGGGGTCAAAGGCAAGCCACTGTATCATGATGCAGATCCCACCGGATAGCCCAAGAAGGGGTTCATATGTGCTGATTGCACTGCCGTTGGGGGTTTAGTGTATAAGAATCCTACATACCCGGTTGACCACCAACAGGGTCCCGTAAATCCCATTAAAGGCTTCCCCGTGCCCCTGTAACCGTGAGCACCATGACAGGTTCTCAGGGAGCTATAATGTGCCTTTCCGGCGGCGGGTTCAAAGTCAAGGCACTGTGTGTCAGCTGGTGCAGATCCCGACAGATAGCCCAGGTCTCTAATGTGCCGACATGATAGCCGCGGGGGTTTTAGTGGGTAAGAATTCCCCGACTGACCCCCGTTTACGTCTTAACGATGAAACCGAACAAGGAAGCCCGTATTGCTTCCATAAATTGGTTTTAAAGAAATTGTGTCCTGTTCCTGTCCTTAATCCACCCAAATTGTGCACCGGTACACGTCTGCAGTTTATAATAAAATTATAAATACAATTAACAAATCGCAAGCTCAGAGATTCAACGTTGCAGGCTTAAACCTAAGCATTGAGTACTTTGCCCATGGACAAGCAGCTATACGTAGCCCTTTCACGCGTCACTTCTATACATAATTTGTTCATATTGCGTTACGAAAAGTCAGCTACAAACATTATTTAACAAGAAATTCTATAATCAAAGGCAGTAACTTTAAATTATTCACTTCTTTTTTTTCTCAATTACACCCGTGCGAAGCCGGGGCGGGTCGCTAGTCTATCTATCTTATCTATCTATATTAATAAAAGAGCAGGGTGTTTTCTAGGAATCACGATACAGCAAAAACCATATAACGTACAATCTTGAAATTTGGAACCAACATTATTCAAATAGTCTAGGTGAACAATAAGAAAGGATTTTTCGAAATTCCATACCTAAGTGGGTCAAATGGGCTCCCAAAGTTTGTATGGAAAAAAATTTTTTTTTCGTCACACGGACATGAAACTTTGTCAGTGTGCTAAACAAACGAAATAAAGAAATACGTGTATCACACTTTTTGATAATCGTCCCTTATAGGGATTTTAGTATGGTTTTTGAGTATGCAAGGCGGAAAAAAAATTTCATACTGCATCGCTGAAACTTTGCGAATACATTAATCAAATTATAGCAATCCAAGTGTAAATAATCAGTTTTTGAAAATCAACTCCTAAAGGGGTCCAATTGGGGTCCAAAAAATGTTTCTCGACATACAGTCATAAAACTTAGTTTATATATTGCACAAAAGAATCTAAGAAACCTATTTCCGGCATTTTTCGAAAAACTACCCCTAAGTTCTTTTAATGGGGTTTCAAAGTTTGCACAAAGAAGGATTTCCATTTCATCCTATGATGCAGCTAGAGTAACGAAACTCGGTAAATAAACTCAACACAACAATTGAAGAAACTAATTTTGAGCATTTTTATAAAATCAACCCCTAAGTGAGACAAATGGGCTCCCAAAGTTTGTATGGAAAAAATATTTTTTTCGTCATACGGCCAAGTAACTTTGTCAGTGTACTGAGCAAAACAAATAAAGAAACCCGTGTCTCACAACTTTTTGAAAATAGACCCATAAAGGGATTTTATTATGGTTTTTGAGTATGCAACGCGGAAAAAAAAATTCATATGCATTGCTGAAACTTTGCGAATACGTTAATCAAATTATAGCAATCCAAGTGAGAATAATCATTTTTTGAAAATCAACTCCTAAAGGGGTCTAATTGGGGTCTAAAAAATGTTTCTCGAGCTACATTCATAAGACTTAGTTTATGTATTTCACACAAGAATCTAAGAACCCTATTTCCGGCATTTTTCGAAGTACTACCCCTAAGGTCATATAATGGGGTTCCAAAGTTTGCACAAAGAAGGATTTCCATTTCATCCTATGATGCAGATAGAGTAACGAAACTCAGTAAATAAACTCAACACAACAATTGAAAAAACAAATTGTGAGCATTTTTGTAAAATCAGTGGATCAAATGGGCTCCCAAAGTGTAAAGGAAAAAAAAATTTTCGTCACACGGAAACGAAACTTCGTTACAGTACTGAGCAAAAGAAATAAACAAATACGTGCATTACAACTTTTTGAAAATCGACCCTTAAAGGGGTTTTAACATAGTTTTTGAGTATGCAACGTGAAAAAAAAACATTCTTACTGCATTGACGAAACTTTGCGAATATATTTATCAAAATAAAGCAATTCATGTGTAAATAATCATGTTTTGAGAATCAACTCCGAAATGGGTCCAATTGGGGTCCAAAAAATGTTTTACGACCTACAGTCATAAGACTTAGTTTATATATTGTTAAAAGTTTGCACAAAGAAGGATTTCCATTTCATCCTGTGATGCAGCTAGAATAACGAAACTTAGTAAATAAACTCAAAACAACAATTGAAAAAAACTAATTTTGAGCAGTTTCTTAACCCACTACAAATGGGCTCCCAAAGAAGGCATGGAGGAATTTTTTTTTTCATCACACGGTTATGAAATTCTGTAAATGTACTAAGCCAAAAAAATTAAGAACCACGTGTATCACTACTTTTTCAAATTCGTTTCCCGTAAAGGGGTGTTAGCATGGTCTTTGAGTATGAAACGCGGAAAAAAAATCATGCATGATGAAACTTTGCGAATACATTTATCAAACTAAAGCAATTATTGTATAAATAATATTTTTTTGAAAATCAATCAATTCTTTAAGGGATCTAATTAGGGATCAAAAATATTTTTCGACCTACAGTCATGACTTAATTTATGTATTGCACACAAGAATCTAAAAAACCTATTTCCGGCATTTTGCAAATAATAACCCCTATGGTCATTTAATGGGGTTGTAAAGTTTACACGTAAAATGATTTCCATTTAATGCTAACACAGCTAGAGTAACGAAACTCGGTACATAAACTCAATAAAAATATTGAATAAACTAATTTTCAGCATTTTTCGATTTCAACCCCTAAGTGGGTCTAATGGGGTCTCAAAGTTTGTACGGAAAACAATTTTTTTTTCACCACACATACACGAAATTTTGTCAACATACTAAACAAAATAAATGAAGAAACACCCTTATTACAACTTTTTGAAAATCGACCCTAAAGGGGTTTTAGTATGGTTTTTAAGTTTGAACCGCGGAAAAATATTATGCTGCATTGATGAAACTTTGCGAATACATTAATCAAACTAAAGCAATCCATGTGTAAATAGTTTTTGAAAATCAACTCCTAAATGGATCCAATTGGGGTCCAAAAATGTTCTTCGACCTGCAGTCATAGCACTTAATTTGTGTATTGCACACAAGAATCTAAGAAACCCATTTCTGGCATTTTGCGAAAAATAATCACTAAGGTCAGGTCATATAATGGGGTTGAAAAACACGTAGAACGATTTTCATTAAATGTTATAATGCAGCTAGAGTAACGAAACTCGGTACATACGTACAACATACATACATATTTCGATTTTTCGAAAATCCACCCCTAGGTTGGTCAAAAGTTACTATGGAAAGAAATATTCATCGTATGGACATGAAAATTTATCAGTGCGCTGATAAAAAACACGTGTGTCACATTTTTTTTAAAATCAACTCTTGAAGGGGTTGATGAAACGATTTCATTTCAAAAAAATATTACCTACTTACGAAAAAGCAGTTCCTGAAAAAACAAAAATGGCGACTCAGAAAAAACTGTAGGAATGCCTAAAAGATGATGTTTTTTTAATAATCTCTGGCAAATATTTACCTATTTCAATGATTCTTTTTTATTCGAAAAAAGGATAAGAACTTCCCGGAGATTCATAATTGATTTAGAAGAATTTATCCGGTAGAAAAAAAAATACATACAGACTAATTGAGAAACTCCTCCTTCTTTGAAGTCGGTTAAAAAACCATGAATCTGATATACTCCATTACATTACTCTGACAAATATGAACCGATTTGATGATTCTTTTTTTATTCAAGAGAGTAAACTACTGTAATGATTTCATGCAAATTTCATTAGGACCGGATAAATTGTTCCTGAAGAATATATACACAGTAGGTACGTCAACTCCAACTTCAATTATTAGCTTTTTAACCGACTTCAAAAAAGGAGGTTCTGTATTCGACGCGTATGTATGTAATATTAATAAAAATGCGTAATATGCATATATGTTAGTCTATGTGGGCTTCTAAACGAATTTACCAAATTTCACGAGTGTATGTATGTATGTATGTAGGTTTGTCCACGGATTTCTCAGAAACTACAAGTCCGATTTCGAAAATTCTTTTTGCAATAGTTAGAGTATCTTTCAACTTAGGGTAGAGTACAAATTTCATCAAAATCGGTCCAGTAGTTTAAGAGATATAAACTTTTTATGTTTTCAGTAAGTTACTGTAATGTAGACGTTCGAGTTGCGTGATAGTGCTGATACCTATCTTGGTAAAATAAGTCACTAAAAAGTGTTAAATAAACTATTTTTAAAAAAATAAAAACCGACTTCAAAGTAAATTATCTAAAAAGCATAAAATAACGAAAATATTATTGAAGTTGGTGCAGAATATACACAGCAGGTACGCTAACACCAACTTCAATAAATTTTTTTAAAATTGTTTTAGTGTTGTTGAAGTCGGTTCATTTTTTTTGTTGTGTTGTGTGCAATGTTTTATTCGAAAATCGACCCGTGGGACAAATGAGGTATCAAAGTTTGTATGTAAAAAATATTTTTACAGACACGAAACTTTGTCAGTATACTCATAAAAATATTGAGAAACACGTCTAACACATTTGTTTTGAAAATCAACCCTTAACGGGGTTTAAGCACGGTTTTTGAGTATCAAACGCGAAAAAAAAAATTCATGCTGCACTGATGACACTTTGCGGATAAATTCGTGTCTTTTTTTTAAAATTAATCCCTAATAGCGTTCAATTCAGTTCCAAAAAAATATTTCATTCCTACAGCCATACGACATATTTTATGCATTGCATACAAGATTCTAAGGAACCGGCATTTTTCAAAAAATCCCTACAGTTTGCGTGAAGAAAGATCTCCATTTAATGCTATAATGCAACTATGGTAGGTATGGTAACGAAAATCAGTAAACGAACTAAACAAAAATAAAGAATAAACTAACTTCCAGCATTTTTCGAAAATCAACCGCTAAGGGCATCTACCAATGGGGTTACCAAATGGTTTCCATTTAACAAACTCAAAAGTTTTTTAATGAAATTGCAAAATAGGTACTGTATCTTTTTAACTAAAGAAGTCAATATTTAAGAAATGGGAGCTATGATAGCTTACACAAAAATACAGGCTACATACTCGGTACCGATTAGATCAGGGTTAATAAAAGTGTGAACAATATTGAAATCGATCGTCCGAAGATCGGACCAACAATAATAACTAAGAAGACCTGAGGGTACACCGGCATAATTGTGACATAAGGACGTTCAACATCTCAGTCCTCCCGTGACCATTGGTGCTGCAAAGCATTCGAAACGTCGGGATAGTAAAAGCTAACATAAAATTAGTTTGAATTCAATGTGTAGCATTCGCGTAAATAAAAGACAACATTAGTGTAAACAATATTTTAAAAAACCTCGATCCATAATTCAAAACGCGTTTGAGTAACAAAGTGAACGCGAGCGAAGCCGCGGGCTACAGCTAGTATATTAATAAAAGAGCAGGGTGTTTTCTAGGAATCACGATACAGCAAAAACCATTTAACGTACAATCTTGAAATTTGGAACCAACATTATTCAAGTAGTCTAGGTGAACAATAAGAACGGATTTTTCGAAATTCCATACCTAAGTGGGTCAAATGGGCTCCCAAAGTATGTATGGAAAAAAAATTTTTTTCGTCACATGGACACGAAACTTTGTCAGTGTACTGAGTAAAAGAAATAAAGAAACACGTGTATCACAACTTTTCGAAAATCGACCCCTAAAGGGGTTTTAGCATGGCTTTTCAGTATGAGCCGCGGAAAAAAAAATTATACTACATTGATGAAACTTTGCGAATATATTTATCAAATTATAGCAATCCATGAGTAAATAATCATTTTTTGAAAATCAACTCCGAAAGGGGTCCAATTGGGGTCAAAAATTTTTTTTTGACCTACAGTCATAAGACTTAATTTATATATTATACACAAGAGTCTAAGAAACCTATTTCCGGCATTTTTCGAAAAACAACCCCTAAGGTCATTTTAAGGGGTTGGAAAGTTTGCACAAAGAAGGATTTCCATTTCATGCTATGATGCAGCTACAGTAACGAAAGTCAGTAAATAAACTCAGCACAACAATTGAAAAAACTAATTTTGAGCATTTTTGTAAAATCAACCCCTAAGTGGGTCAAATGGGCTCTCAAAGTTCCGTATGGAAAAATAATTTTTTTTCGTCACACGGACACGAAACTTTGTAAGTGTACTGAGCAAAAGAAATTAAGAAACACGTTGTTACGTTGTAACAACGTAAAATCATTAAAATAGTAAAATAAAAAACTTTACGAACTAACAACCGCAATACCATATTTCTATTATCGTACGGAAGCCGCGCGACGCAACTAGTATTAGCGCTCACAGCGCCATATATGGAATTATTCAGTGTCAATATCCAGAACAACTCTCTAGAAACCGTATCAACGATCTTCATTATCTTTAGTTTCCAGTCCTTTCGATGGATGCTCCTTCTCGCTCGGAAGCATCATTGTTGTCTATTTCCTATCTCCGTCGCACATGTTATGTTGGCGGATAGAAAGAATCGATATCGGAATTTATTCTAGATCGCGTCATTCGCTCCTGTGCCGCGAATCCCCACCCGTGTGTTTTGACTTTATTTTAGAGACCTTAGATTTTGGTTCTAGAGCAATTTTTAGAGACTATAGAGTTTTAATTTTATTAGTGAAAATTTAACTTCCTGCCGGTTTAACGTATTTATTTATTGTCGATTCAATAAACAACTTGTAATTTTACTTGTTGTTCTTATTTCTTGTACCTAGCCGTCAGGCGAACGTAACAGTGACGCCCAACGTAACTGTTGGCGTAATAACGTGTATCACAACTTTTTGAAAATCGACCATTTAAGGGCGTTTTAACATGGTTTTTAACCGACTTCAAAAAAGGAGGAGGTTCTCAATTCGTCTGTATATTTTTTTTTTCTATGTATGTTCGCGCATAACTCTGGCAATTATGAACCGATTAGAAAAAATCTTTCTTCCATCCATTCTTTAATCCGTTAATTGGGTCCCATAAAAAAATTATTGCTTAGTAATAAGTAGTTCCTGAAAAAACAAGAATGGTGACTGCGCACTGAGAGCTGCAAGAAAGCCTATATAGATGACGTTTCGCTCGCTGATGACGTTTCGCCCGTGAGTCGCTCGGACTCGCTCGGTCGGACAAAAATGGTCATGACTCTGGCAAATATTTACCAATTTCAATGATTTTTTTTTTATTCGAAAGAAGAAACCACTGTATTGAATCTGTATGAATTTTATTATAACCGGATAAGAACTTCCTGGAGGACCATGAACGATGTGGAGGAATTTATCTGGTAAAAACCATAAAACTGATGTTCTCCATTACATTGCTCTGACAATTATGAACCGATTTCGATGATTCTTTTTTTATTCGAGAGAGTAAACTACTATGATGTTTCCATACAAATTTCATTACGACCGGATATTTTTTTCTGAAGAAACATGAATTATGTAAAACTATGTAGATAATGTGATCATAACCTACCTAGATAATTTTACGGTTTTCGATGGTTCAATCTTTATATATGAAAATATCACTAAAATGTTTAAAATAAAATCTTTTTAAAAAAAATTGAACCGACTTCAATATCACTGAAAAGTATAAAATAATTTAAATATAATTGAAGTTGGTGCCAAATATACACAGCAGGTACGCTAACACCAACTTCAATAATAATTAAATTATTTTATACTTTTCAGTGATATTGAAGTCGGTTCAATTTAAAAAAAAAAGATTTTATTAGTATGAAAAAACTAATAAAAGAGTTAATGCTGCATATATGAAACTTTGTGAATGCGTTTATCAAACTAAAGCAATCTATGTGTAAATAATATATTTCTTAAAATCAACTCCTAAAGGGGTCCAATTGGGGTCAAAACATTTTTTTCAACCTACAGTCATTAAACTTAATTATGTATTGCACACAAGAATCTAAGAAACATATTTTCGCCATTTTTCGAAAAACAACCCCTAAGGTCATATAATGGGGTTGGAAAGTTTACACGCAGAACGACTTCCATTGAATGTTATAATGCAGTTAGAGTAACGAAACTCGGTACATAGACTCAACAAAACAATCTAACAAACTAATTTTCAGCATTTTTCGAAAATCAACCCCTAAGTGTGCCAAACCTTGTCATCAAAAGCAACACGTCTGACACATTTGTTTTGAATAACCACCCTTGACGGGGTATTAGCAGGGTTTTTGAGTATGAATGCGGAAAAAAAGTCATGCTGCACTGATGACACTGCGGATACATTCATGAAATTAAATAAATCCATGTGCAAATTATTAATTTTTTAAATTGACGCCCCCCCCCCCTCCCTCAAAAGGGATTAATTTGAGTCCAAATCATGTTTTTTTACCCAAAAATTTTCTTCGACCTTCAGTCACAAGACTTATTTTATGTATGTACATAAGAATCTAAGAAACCTGTTTCCTGCATTCATCAACAAACAACCCTTAAGGTCGATTAATGGTTTCAAAGTTTGTATTCAGAAGGACTTCCATTTAAGTCATAATGCCGCTACAGTCACGAAACTTGGTAAGTAAACTCAACACAACAATTTAACAAACTAATTTTCTGCATTTTTAACCGACTTCAAAAGAGAAGTCACCATTTTTGTTTTTTCAGGAACTGCTTATTCGTAAGTAATATTTTTATTATTATGGGACCCAACCAGTGGAGCGGCCTATCCGTACCACAAATAATTTTTGAAATCGGTTCATAATTGCCAGAGTCATGCGCGAACATACATAGAAAAAAAAAATGTACAGACCAATTGAGAAGGAGGAGGTTCTTCTTTGAAGTCGGTTAGAAAACCATTAAACTGTAATTTTTCTCCATTACATTATTCTGACAAATATGAACTGATGATTATTTTTATTCAAGAGAGTAAACTACTGTAATGATTTCATGCAAACATTAGGACCGGATAAAGTGTTCCTGAAGAAAATATACACAGTAGGTACTATCGTGGACACGAATGGTATACCAGTTTTCAATCAAAATCGTTTAAACAACTTTACGTGCGCTTACCCCACTCGCACGTATTTTGGGCCGGCTCATACAAACGATTGTAGTCCTAAAGATGGTACACCGTTCGTGACCGCGAGAGTACGTCAACACCAACCTCACTAACATTTAAATTATTTTATACTTTTTAGTGTTGTTGAAGTCGGTTCTTTTTTTCTTATGTGTTGTGTGCAATGTTTTATTCAAAAATCAACCCGTGGGACAAATGAGGTATCAAAGTTTGTATGTGAGTAAAAAAAAATTCAGAGACACGAAACTTTGTCAGTGTACTCATAAAAAAATTGAGAAACACGTCTAACACATTTGTTTTGAAAATCAACCCTTAACGGGGTTTTAGCACGGTTTTTGAGTATCAAACGCGAAAAAAACATTCATGCTGCCCTGATGACACTTTGCGGATACATTCGTCATATTGGAGCAATCCATGTAATTTTTTTAAATTAACCCCTAAAAGCTGAACGCTTTTGAGTTCCAGAAAATATTTTATTTATACAGCCACACGACATATTTTATGTATTGCATACAAGAATCTAAGAAACCGTTTCCGGCATTCTTCGAAAAAGCTCTTTAACTTTGCGTGAAGAAAGTTCTCCATTTAATGCTATAATGCAACTATGGTAACGAAACTCAGTGAATGATCTAAACAAAACTATTGAATAAACTAATTTCCAGTATTTTTCGAAAATCAACCACTAAGGGCATCTACCAATGGGGTTACCAAATGGTTTCACTTAACAACCTCATAAGTTTTTTAATGGAATTGCAAAATAAGTACAGTATCTTTATAAATAAAGAAGTAAAAATTTAAGAAATGGGAGCTATGATAGCTTACACAAAATACAGGGTACATTATTATACTTGATACCTATTAGATCAGGGTTAATAAAAGTGTGAACAATATTGAAATCGATCGTCTGAAGATCGGATCAACAATAATAACTAAGAAGATCTTAGCGTACACCGGAATAATTATGACATAAGGGCGTTAAACATCTCCGTCCTCCCGTGACCATAGGTGCTGCAAAGCATTCGAAACGTCGGGATAGTAAAAGCTAAAATAAACCGCGATTTAATCCGTAAAAATAGTTAGTTCGATTTAAATGTGTAGCATTCGCGTAAATAAAAGACAATATTAGTGTAAACAATATTTTAAAAAACCTCGATCCATAATGCAAAAGTCGTTTGAGAAACAAAGTAAACGCGGGCGAAGCCGCGGGCTACAGCTAGTTGATATATATTATTATGATACATATCGATACTGATACACCAAATAACTAATAAGTTTTAAAACTAAAACCCGACTACGGATAAAATCGCATTCTAATAATGTGATATTAAATAGCCTATAACCAGCGGACAATCAAGACGCTTCTAACGACACCCTACTTGTCAAATTATGTTAAGTAGATTAGAAGATATGCGGGAACAGGTATACATACCATACATACACATTCTTGTTAAAATCATAACCCTCCCGCCGTTCCGTAGTCGGGTAATAATATACCTTCACGGATCGGACACCAGTTTTTTAACCGGCTTCATAAACCGGCTTTAAAAAGAAGGATATTAAAGACAGTCGATTAAAGATATTCGACGCGTACGTATATAATATTAATAAACATGCGTAATATTTGGGCTTCTAAACAAATTTATAAATTTTTACGAGTGTGTGTAGGTTTGTCCACGGATTTCTCAGAAACTACATATCCGATTTCAAAAATTGTTTTTGCAATAGTTAGAGTATTTTTCAACTTAGGGAAGAGTACAAGTTTCATGAAAATCGCTATAGTAATTTAAAAGATATAGACTTTTTATGCTTTCAGTAAGTTACCTAGTGTAACATAGACGTTCGAGTTGTGTGATAGTGTTGATACCTATATGGTAAAATAAAAGTCACTAAAAAGTGTCAAACAAACTATTTAAAAAACCGAATTCAAAGAAAATTTTCTAAAAAGCATTAAACAACTCAAATAATTATATTGAAGTCGGTGCCAGCTGGTGCTAGAGTTAGTTATAATGATGTGCTAGCAACGACTTCAATATATTATTTTCGTTATTTAATGCTTTTTAGTTCATTTTGTTTGAAGTCGTTTTTTTTTAAGTAAGGTTCAATTTTATCACTGTGTAGGCAAAAAACGCTAATAGTTTTGATAAGTAACATCAGTATACATTAAGGCCGCGTTCCACTTGGGGACCACAATGATCACGCTCACGACCACAGTTTTTCCCGTTCCACTTGTTTGTGAGCGTTACGGTCGTAAACTCAAGTGGAATGGATTATAGAGCGTTTTGAGCGTGGAGGTAAATAATACAAACGGCGAGTTTATAATAAACTATTTAAAAAAAAACGACTTCAAAGTAAACTATCTAAAAAGCATAAAATAACGAAAATATTATTGAAGTTGGTGTTAGCGTACCTGCTGTGTATATTCTGCACCAACTTCAATAATATTTTCGTTATTTTATGCTTTTTAGATAGTTTACTTTGAAGTCGTTTTTTTTTAAATAGTTTATTTAACACTTTTAGTGACTTTTATTTTAGCAAGATAATCAGCACTATCACGCAACTCGAACGTCTACATTACAGTAACTTACTGAAAACATAAAAAGTTTATATCTCTTAAACTACTGGACCGATTTTGATGAAACTTGTACTCTACCCTAAGTTGAAAATTACTCTAACTATTGCAAAAAGAATTTTCGAAATCGGACTTGTAGTTTCTGATAAATCCGCGGACAAACCTACATACATACATACATAAACTCGCGAAATTTGGTAAATTTGTTTAGAAGCCCACATAGACTAACATATATGAATATTACGCATTTCTATTAATATTACATACATACGCGTCGTGAGCTTCGCGTGAGCGTAAGTCATGACGTCATGAGTGCCGTTTTCGCCGCGACCACAACGACCGCGGTCGCTAAGTGGAACGACTAAAGGGGCGTTTTGATCGTTGTGGGCCTCAAGTGGAACGCGGCCTAATTATATCACTCGATGGCCTGCTGTCTACCTGTCACAACAGCCACCTGAGACCCCTGAGACAGCCACGTAGACCATAGATTTTTAGCTCTTCACTTTTTTTTTCACTTTTTTGCACAAAATATTTCTGCAATACCCAGAGGTAGACTATTAGGAAATGCCTAAAGCATTAAGTCTGCCCTGTACATTTTGTGCAAAAGTTTAATAAACAAATAGACCATACTACAGCTGTACGTACAAACTTAAATACAATTATAATGGGTGAATTTTTCTAGCGGGTGTGGATGGCCAAAGGAGTCTCGATTTTGATAAAGACTAAAACTGCATCAATTGATTTTTGAAAATTCAATATTCCTATAGCTCCTTCCACAAAGGTTGTCTGGAAGAGATCGCTTTGAGCGATAAGAAACACATTGAAATGTTACTGATTCATGTAAACTGTCCTATAAAATCTGTGCAATAAAGAATTTATCTATATATCTAGGAATAGTCCTAGCCGAGAATTGAACTCGGTGATTTTGAAAAAAGACATCTCTATAATAGGATGTAATATAGTAGTAATAATCAAATTCAGGAAAGTAATGACATAAAATGGAAGGCGCTTGTTTTTATGTTTTTTTACCCCTAACAATTTTGTTTCATAAAAAGTATAAATTAATGGTGGCCTCAAAGATATTACTGGGTGGCCTACATTTAACACAGCTACCTATAGAACAGTAAAAAACCTAAGCATTTTTACATCGTAAATGGTTCTGAGACACAGTACCCGTCTCAACAAACATCCTGCCGGAAAACGCTGAAAACAGGCCTCCTCCTTAGAACGCCACAATGAACGATTAGCTATTTGCATCAGCTTGCCTGCGGCCTTTCTTTCCCATCAGTTATCGGTTCTTCGAGTGATGTGGTCTACCAATTGCCACTTCAACTTGCAGATTCTGAGAGTTATGTCTATGGTGACTTCAGTTCTTCGACTCTCCGGAGTTCATCGCGCAAAGAAACTCCGAGCATAGCACTCCATGGCTTATTATGTCACTGAGCGTCTCTAAAATGCCAGCAGTTAGGGACCACGTCTCAGTATCATAATATGGCATCACTGGCAACACACACTGGTTGAAAACCTTTTTGGACGACAAGATATCGCGTAGTTTCCCGAACGCTGCCCATCCAAACTGGATTCATCGTGAGACCTTTTTATCGAAGTTGGACCTAACTGGATAGTTTGTCCTAGGTAGTTTGTACTCATCGAAATTGTTGACTTAAGTGGTCAACAACTTTGAGTGTATAGTTTAGGAACTATAGTAGTAGTAGTAGTTGGTAGTAGTTGGGACATGATTTTCGTCGCCCTCCAATGCGTTCGTAAACAGTTCGGAGAAATAACGTCTCCTCCGCCTCCGCCTTACAGCTCTCTGCAATTGGATTGGTTTTGTGTTCTCGTCACGGGAGTCGGATCAACATAGTGGCGTTACTGTTGCTGTACAAACACTTTAACACTTCGATATATCTATAGTCAATGTGGCACCGCTGGAGGGACTGCAATACTGTCCAGGTCTCGATCGAATCGAAGACATTTTCGTAGTCCACAAACGCTAGACATACTGGCCGATGCCTTTTCGGACAAGCCGGGTGCTTGTTCGGAAATGCGATAATTCATTGAAATTAGTTTAGACAACACACACATATAGAGAAAATTTAATAATACTGATATGATAACGTCACATCAATCCGGCAAGACCACTGCTATACTGCTGATATTTTATATTGCTGCTTGTTGGCTAGGATCCTTCACTGCGAACGACGAACAAGTAATCGCCGCTTAAATACATACTACATTATATTTGTAATAGTTAACTCGTAGAGTTTCCTATAATGTACCTACTTACATTTGGCATTTTCCTAATTTGATTTCCAAATGTCAAAGTATTCTAACATTTGTTGAGGGGTCTGTTTAGTCTGTCTTTCTCCGAGTGAAGTGCGGTCCACCCGAGAGAACGATACACAGGGAATCGGAGCGGAGACCGGTACAGAAGAATTATGATTCCGGAGAAAACAATTTCGATACAGTTCAATAAAATCCAAGTGTTTATTTTCCAGTAAGAAAGTATTAATAACTATCAACTCTGGACATCGTCTTTTCTAATACGATTCAAAGCTGCGCAAACTTGGTTATAAATTTTGCGGCTAGTGCGTGTGTGTGTGTGTATGGGGTGGCGGTACTCACCGAAGTGGTACTCGTTCTTGGTGTTGGCCATGGGATGGGGTCCTCGGTGCGTGGGTCTCTCGTGTCGGTGGTGCTATGCGCAGTGCGCGGGCTGCGTCTCCGGGCACATAGTCGCGGGGTCGCGGTGCGATGCGGTGGCCGGCGGCGCGTGCGCGCGGCGGTCGATAGCGCGCGAGTCCGGCCGCCGCGGCGCGCGCGCAGCCGCCCCGCGCCCCCGCCCCGCACCGCCCCGCGCCTCACACCCGCGGCCCTCCGCCGTCGCGCCGCCGCCGCTTACGCAACCGAAGACGTCGTCGCCGACACGCCTGACCCCGCGGCCGCCGCCCGCCGTCGCCCGCCGCCGCCGCCCTCGACCCTCCGCTCCGGTACGCCTCCACTTCGCACCATATTGTACGGGGACAGAGAGTCCTCCTAATCGACCTTTCTTAATTCTTATTAACACATTCACTGCGTTACGGGAAGTATTTGGTTGTAATTGAATTTTGCTCTGTGCGGCAGCTAGATGTCCTTGTTTTACTCGCCGTGCGGAGGTGACTTTTTCAAGTATTCGTACAAGTAAAAAAGAGACACCTATATTGCCAGTGTCCTTACTTGCAGTGTATTCAAATTTACGAATAAAAATGTACGGGAATTATTTTATCGTAACGCACAGAAAGGTAATTATTTTACAATAGTGCGATACGGGAACTATTTGGCCGTAAACCTAAACCCCGTACCGCACTGAAAGTGCGCGCGCGGAGCTTCAGTTAAGCTGTAGTGCTGTGCCCAGTTAATACGTTTATACAGAACGCGATAAGCGTAAGTAGGTAAATTGTACATAAACAAAACATTCACGTAAAAACTTATTATGGGAAAAGGTATAAAGACAAAAAGTGAAGAGGCTAGAAACATTATTGTGCATAGTAGTGGTTCCAGTTTATCGAATCCCTAACCATCTAGTACAAAAAAAAACCCATAGGACCATCATAAGTAAAATAAATAATAATATAAAATAAGAAGTTACTGTTTTTGTTAACATAGTTAATTATTACTTTTGTTTTAAAATACTTTCCGTTGATTGTGTACGACCTGATTAAACAATAATAAATCTGAAACAGAAAAATATTTTCATCGATATAATATATAAACTAGATAAACATTCACGAACAAAATGACATCTAAAATCTGGTCGCGGAGGTTGCAAACTTATCTGTGCGGGTGGCGAAAACGTGAACTAACGATTTTATAATGATAATGACTTGTAATTTGACAGTTTCATATAGACAGTAGCGACACTCCTATCGGCAAAAATAAATTAGTCAGGATGTGGCTTGTAAAGAAAATAGCGACACAAGGGCGCTATTTCTCGCTACCACTTTTTGAACCGTGACACCAAATCTAGTTTATATATTATATCGATGAATATTTTACTTATTACACCCCGTCACTAGCAATATGACTGTTGTGTGCGCCACGACAAGTATTTTCCCGTAAAATCAACCATTTCCAAAAATACCTGTAACTTTTAAGATATTACTTAGAACCCCGTGCGACTGCAGCTGTGTATACACAAGGATGTAACCTATTGATTGGTACAACAAAAAAAACCAGCTGTGGAATTTCCATGTCTCTGTGGAGGTTTGAAGTTAGGACTGCGTACGGGAAAATAGACGTCGTAACGCATATCAGGCATTCTTGATACGGGAAGTATGTGACGTGTACAGCACTGGAAGTAAGTCTTAATCTAGCGCAGCCGCAGGGAACGTGTTAATACCTTTATACGCTCACGTATACGTATCGTTCCCAACGACTACCGGTACGGGTGCAACATGGACATTAGACATGATCTTCGTCTTGTCCATGTTCATTTTAAGACCCACTCGTTGGGAAACGCTACTGAGGTCGCTGAGCATCGTATTGAGGTCCTCCAGCGACTCTGCCTTAATGACTATATCGTCGGCAAAACGAAGGTGAGTGATGTATTCGCCATTGAGATTGATGCTGAATCCGTTCCAGTCCAAGAGCTTGAAAACGTCCTCCAATGCGTTTGAGAACAGTTTCGGAGAAATAACGTCTCCCTGTCTCACACCTCGCTGCAATGGGATCGGTTTCGTGCTCTCGTCCTGTAGTCGGATCGACATGCTGGCGTTGCTGTACAAACACTTCAACACTTCGATGTACCTATAGTCAATGTGGCACCGCTGGAGGGACTGCAATACCGCCCAGGTCTCGATGGAATCAAAGGCTTTCTCGTAGTCCACAAACGTTAGACATAATGGCCGATTATACTCCTCGGCCTTCTGTATAATCTGGCGGAGCGTATGTATGTGGTCTACGGTGCTAAAGCCTTTTCGGAACCCGGCTTGTTCGGGAGGCTGGAAGTCATCAAACCTGCGTTCGAGACGGTTCGTAATGACTCTCGAAAACAGCTTGTATACATGGCTCAGGAGTGAGATAGGTCTATAATTCTTCAATAAGGTATTATTACCTTTTTTGAAGAAAATAACCACCACACTCCTGTGCCATGCTTCTGGCGTCGTACCCTCGAGTAAGACGGAATTAAATAACTTCAGATCCCTGACCCGGGTATTGACCCCAGGTTCCCCAATAACAAACGAAGACTTGAAAGATTATACAGTCGTTTATTCTCAGATCACATTCGTAACAACTGTTTACTTTAAAGACAACAATCCAGAGGGGACTGCTCAAAGCATCCGGCGACGGCGACTGTTTTCACCCAATATGGCGATTGCGCCGGCCGGCCCCTTTGTTTTGTTAGCACGCGCAAGTCACGCCGCCTGACGTCTACTCGCGGTACTGGCCTCCAAGTAAACCAGCCTTCTTGATTCTTCCATATCCCGACATATATATATTTTATTTATTTATTTTATTTATTTATTATTTTTTATTATTTAAAGGTTGCCTGGAAGAGATCGCTTTTAGCGATAAGGCCGCCCATTGTTGCATGTTTTATTAATTTGTGTCTTATTGTTGCATGTTTTATTAATTTGTCTCTTTTTGTATCTGTTTGTTTGTGCGCAACAAAGAATTGTCTATCTATTTACAACGGGTTATTCAAAATTCAGTTTATAAGGGTGTTAAAAGAAATTCAAAAATGTTTTAACTATGGTAAAATTGATAGGGGAAATCTTATTCTACGAAAATCTACTGTAGGTAGAATTATTCTTTACACATATTATAATTTAAACATAACTTTTTGCCACCCGTGCGAAGCCGGGGCGGGCCGCTAGTTATCAGTATAAAAGTACTATCATTTATGTGGTAAAATACAATATTCATATCTGCTATTGACTGCATTGACGTTTCTTTATTACTTTCAAAGCTGCAATATTATGGTCTGGATCACAAAACGTTGCAGTGTTTTCATAGTTACCTAAGTGGCAGGCAGCAGCTTGTCGAGCTGAAACGATGTGATGGTAGTAGTCTAGCTTCTGAACCCGCTGCTGTGAGCAAAGGCGTCCCGCAGGGCTCTATTCTTGGCCCTATACTTTTCATACTGTACCGTGCTGATATGTAGAAATTGTCGCTACCACATTTATGCGGATGACGTACAATTATATATCTCATTTAAACCGGATATGTACGAAGCTGCTGTTGCTGATCTTAATAGTGACTTAATCAGAATAAGTGAGTGGTCAGAAAGTAACTGTCTTGTAATTAACCCAGCAAAAACTAAGTATATGTTGTTTGATACTAAGCAGCAATTGGTAGCATTGCCACCATCGCTTAATGTTGCAATCATGGGACAGCCTATTGAAAGGGTGTACGAAGTTCGAAACCTTGGGTTGTGTTTTGATAGCCAATTAAGGTTTGAGAAGCACATTTCGAGTACAGTGCAGAGTTGTTTTTACAGGCTAAAAATTTTATATAGAATGAGACCTTACCTTTCAGAAGCGCTGCGTGTGCAGCTCGTAGAAACGTTAGTATTGTCTAGACTAAATTATGCCGACACAGTATATGGGCCGCGTCTATTGGCAAGAACCAGTCGTCTTATTCAAAGATTACAGAATGCATGTTGCCGATTTTGCTTTTCAGTACCCCCTCGGAATCATGTAACACCATTTTTAAACCAGCATTGTATGCTCAAAATGAAACTGCGTCGCAAGCTTCATCTGGCTGGTCTCTTGTTCGGGGTTGTAAAGTATGAAGAGCCATCCTACTTATACAATAAGCTCAAATGGATCACGAGTAGTAGAGAATGTTCAAGTAGACAGTGTGCGCAGCAACTGTGTACCCCTAGACACAATTCTGCAGCGTTTAGAGGGAGTTTCCGTTACGCTGCGGCCAAAATCTGGAATAACATTCCACCCCCCATAAGGCAAATAAACAACATCATCACTTTCAGGAAGCATTTGCGTGAACATCTGATAAGTGCGCAGCGTGATTTCGGTGACGTAAACATTCATAATTTATCGGTTATTTAATTATATTATAATTCAGAGATTATTGTAATTATTAATCTTCTAATATTTAATAGTATTAATTTTAATACAATAATGTTTAGTAATTCGCTACCTACCTACTATTTAAATAATTATTCATATTATTAATGATTATTTTATTATATTTTCGTTGATATAATGTGGTTAAGGCCTTAATAACTCTGAACGACCTTGAGCATTCGAGCCCGCGGAACCCCGCCGCCGACGTCAACGCCATCTAGCGATTTCACTCGGTACTGCTTACACAAAGTCTAAATTTGTCCGAAGAATATGAAAATGCAGAGAGTACAATCATTTTAAGTAGGATATTGCCTATTATTGTAACGCATCACTGAGTCTTATCATGTACACACGATTTAAAGCGTTTTTAATTCCAATGGACGGTTTGCTGCTGGAGCTTACAGTAGGCTATCATGCAAGTGTCTGTGCTTGATGTGTTTTTTTTTAATATGCACAGTTTAAGTAATTTAAATTGTGTAATATTCAACCTAGTGGTAGTATGTCTTTATTCAACCTAGTGATGAGAATAACAAGATGTTCGCCTGATGGTAAGCGAAACGTCTGCCTATAAACAACTGTTATTCTCTTGAGCCCATTAATTTCCACCAGCTACAGTGCCATTCACACCGGAACAAGGCAATCTTTACACTATATGATTTTTGACACTGCGATTGTACATTTCTACCGGATGGTCTCTTGCACAAGGGACCTACTATCCTACTAACAACATAGTTTTACAGAGTAATTAGTAGTATTAGTAAAATAAAGTATAGTAGGTAAAAAATATGTTCAATTTGTCATTTTGTAGTGTGTGTATTTGGGAGCGTTTAGTATGAGTGAGCTGAGCATGAACCTATGTCTAAAGAACGTATGAGAATACATGATATGCAATGCAATGCAATTCCGATTGTTTGTTATAGATATTTATGATTCATACAGATCGGATAAAATAATTTGGAGGAACATAAACGATATGGAAGAATTTAACTGGTGAAAACTCTAACGAATATGAACCGATTTCAATGAGTTTCTTTATTTGTGAGGCTAATCTACTACAATGGTATCATACCAAGTTCATCACGACGATTTATGAAGGAAAAATGACTAATAAATTATTTAAAAAAATTAACCCGACCGATTGTAACCGATGGATGCAAATAGCCAATTGTCGTTCATTGTGGCGTTCTAAGGGGGAGGCCTATGTTCAGCAGTGGACGTCTTCCGGCTGATGATGATGATGAACCCGACCAGTATACAGGTCACTAAAAAATATAAAATTATTTGGTGCTAAATTTATACAGTAGGTATGTACGCTCGCGGTCACGAACGGTGTACCACCTTTAGGACGAGAATCGCTTGCACGAGCCGGCCCGAAATACGTGCGGACGAGATAATCACACATAATGTTTGTCAAACGATTTTGATTGAATACTCCGTCCGCAATTGTACGTACAACTAACACCAACTTTAATCATATTTAAAATACTTTATACTTTTTAGTGTGCTGTCTATTGAAGTGCTGTTTTTGATTTATTTTTATTGTGTTTTTTAATGTTCTATTCAAAGGCTAATTGAAACCCCCGACCAAAACGAGGGGAGTTATAACTTTGACACCTATGTCTGACTGGAAGTGTCTGTCTCTCTGTATGGCTGGCTGTGGCATCGTAGAGCTCCAACCAGTGGATGGATTTGAATGCGGTTTTTTTAAAGCTAGTTTAAGCGAGATGGTTCTTAACTATGTTACATGAAAATCGGTCCAGCTGTTAGAAGACCATCAGCTCTTTTCCGAATATAGACATCTTTCATTATTTCTATAAGTCCAAAAGATCTGAAATTTAGTACATACACACATCAAAAGTGTCTAGGGATCAAGCATTTTTGGGCAAAAAAATGGGCAGAAGAACAATGGCGTTTCGTGTGCTTTTCTGATGAGTCTCGTTTTGGTATGAGACCGGATACAAGACGTATACGACACTGGAGAACCCCTGGACGCCAACAGCGATTAAAATCCTGCCAGGAAGTCCATCCTTATAGTGGTGGAACCATCATGGTATGGGCGGGTATTTGGATCGGCGGAAGAACTGAGTTGATTTGGATCAGAGGCAACCTCAACGCTCAAATTTATGCTGAGACGATTGTATCAGACGTCATCGTTCCTCTACAAGTGCAAATCGGTCCCTTATTTCAGTTAATGCATGATAATGCACGACCGCACACCGCAAGAGTTGTAAGACAGACTCTCGCCGCAGCTAACATCAATGTCCTGCCCTGGCCTGCTCAGTCGCCAGACTTGAACCCGATTGAGCATGCATGGGATATGCTACAGAGAAGAGCTCTGCCGAATATGGAGGGTATCCAGTCGCAAGAAGACCTTTTTTTGTTGTTGCAACGAACATGGGCGGCCATTCCACAGCGTGATTTGGATGAACTCATTTTGAGTATGCCAAACCGATGTTCTTGTGTTGTTAGTGTTCGCGGTAGAAACACGGATTATTAATTGTTTAAGTTACCCAATAAAATTTTAAAGAAAACTGTTATTTCAGTCTTTTTTTCGAACTTTTGTGTTAGTGGTTCAAATGTCAAAAATCCCTTTATTAGGAAAATGGCAAATTTCTTTATTAATGCAAAGGTGACTTGGTTTATCGTTACTGTGACAAACGAAAACACTTTATTTGATGAATCCTTAAAGAAAATTTTAATTAATATCAATCAGGAGAAAAGTTATTGCAAAAATATATGTTGATCCCTAGACACTTTTGATGTGTGTATATAAATCCGATAATCTATACTTATAATAAAACTGTAACAGGTCCAATTCTGTACATTGAATATATTTTGAAAATTATTTTTGGAGGGCATTCTATAACCGATACTGAGGCCGAAAATGTATTTTTTTTTAATTTTTGTCTGTCTGTCTGTCTGTCTGTCTGTCTGTCAGTCTGTATCACGGCTGAGCATCACGCCGAAACTACTGAATGGATTCAAATGAAACATGATTTGAGATCTTACTACGAGGTAGGACATAGGATACTTTTTATCCCGTAATCTAGCACGGTTCTTTCGGGAGAGGGGATTAAAGTCAAAATGGGTACTTGGTTATACGCTTGGTCAGATTTTATCAATTTTTCTTTATAATATAATAAATATTAGTAAGGGAACACTCATAGAGAGTTGTTATCAAGGTTTTGTAATCGATCGGGTTAAGCAACGTTAGGTAAGGTCATTAAATAGATGGGTGACCGTTTAACGCCATGTGAACTAAACGGGTCCGTGCTTCGGAGAGCAAGTAAAAAGTAGGTCCCAGTTTTTAACCGACTATAAAAAAGGAGGTTATGTATTCGATGCTAATGTCTGTTATTAAAAGTTTAGTTAACGTAAAAATAGCGCATGCGGAGCTGCGTGGGTCAGCTAGTAGTAAATAAAATGGTAACCTTCACCAGGGTCTAATGATGATCAGCAAGAAGGTGGAAATAGGATCTAGGCCCCAATAAACGAAGACTCATTCAGTTTGGGCTCGTGGGATAGTTCTCAACGAGTAGTTGCTAGATGAATGGAATTCAGGGTCTGATGATGGAGCAGGAAGGTGGTCACAGGATCTCTGCACCAATAAACGTAGACCTACTGTGTTTAGGCTCGTTGGGCTGGTCTCGATGAGTAGTTGCTAGAAAATGATGATCAGGGTCTGATGATGGACCGGGAAGATGGCCAAAGGATCTCTTCACAAATAAACGTAGACCCACCGAATTTGGGCTCGTCAGATATGTCTCGACGAGTAGTTGCTAGAAAAACGGTGATCATTGTCTGATGATGGAGCAGGTTGGTGGTCACGGAATCTCTGTGTCAATAACTGCATTTGGGCTCGTTGCGTACGTCTCTACGAGTAGCTGCTAGAAAAATGGTGATCAGGGTCTGACGATGGAGCAAGAATGTGGTCACGGTATCTTTGCACGAATAAACGTAGACCCACCGAATTGGGGTTCCTTGGGTAGGTATCACGAGTAGTTGCTAGAAAATGGTGATCTTTAGATGGGGTCTGATGATAGAGCAGGAAGGTGGTCAAAGGATGAGGTGACGGGCCCGTTGGTCTAGTGGTTAGACTCCCTGGCAGCTACTCGATGAGTTGTGGGTTCGATTCCCCCACGAAGTGTCTGGGTGTTATTTATCTATTTAAGTATGTATTTACAAAAAAAAATATTAATATCTGTTGTCTGGTTTCCATAGTACAGGCTCTGCCTAGTTTGGTATCGGATAACTGTGTGTGGATTGTCCCAAGATATTATTGATATTATTATAAAGGATCTCTGCACCAAAAAACGTATGCCTACCGAGTTTGGGCTCGTTATGAGTTATGTCTCGACGAGTAGTTGCTAGAAAAATGGTGACGAGGGTCTGATGATGAAGCAGGAAGGTAGTCACGGGATCTCTGCACCAATAAACGCAGACGCATTGGATAGGTTGCTATGAGTAGTAGGTAGAAAATAATGATAAGAGTCTGGGGATGGGAGCAAGCAGGACGGTGGTAACAGAAACTCTGCTCCATAAAATGTAGGATCCATCGAATTGTAAATCGATAGTTAAATCTTGCCGAGTAATTACTAGACAGACATCAATCAGAGTAATGGCGCCGGAAAGTCATTTTAAGAGTTCGTTCACCCATGTCGGGGTTTATTAAAAAGTTTAATTTATACTTTAGCCTGAATTAAGTATACACATACATACTACAAAGTCTAGTTAGGTACTTAACAATAACAATAAATATAAAAATATAAAACATTAAAGTAATGAATTTTATCTATACTCATATCGTAATATTTAAATTATGAATGCAAAACTAGTAAGTACTCTAATGACACACTTTATACACATGCAACTCCGTTCTAAAAACATTTTATTTTTTTATACACAAAAAAATGGGCTGCTGAGGGGCAAGACCGAAAAAAGTGTAACACTGTAACAATGATAAACGACACCAAAACTGTTAGTTATTTAAAAAGCTGCCTAATGTTTATACAGATTCAAACGGACTTGAACTGTATGTCAACGTATTAATGTCTCAATTTTCTTATAAATATAGACATGGCTGGTTTGATTATTGCATTACAGCTCTCGACTTGCTCTCCTAATAATATATTTGTTTCTGGCGACGGTACTATATTATGTATAATTGGCTCAGTGGCATATGAGCTTAACTAAGGTAATAACGTGATGTTAGACGTGGGTACAAATCCTAGCAATTCATTTGCTTTAATGTCTTTTTTATCATCCAGCAGCCGAAACGTCCACTGCTGAACATAGGCCTCTACCTTAGAAGGGAGGGGTTGCCATTATCATCACGCTTGGCAGGCGGCTTGAGGATCACAGTATAGGTGGCAGGTAATCCAATAAAAAGACTGCTGCCACTAGTTCTAGTTTTCTTCTAGTTTTTCCTTAGTCGCCTTTTACGGACACCCAACGAGAGGAGATGGGTAGGTGCTATTCTTACCCGGACACCCCACGGGGGTCTTTTTTGTATTTTACTGTTCTCATCATTTATTTCATAAATTGTTACAAAAGGAACATTTTAAGCATCTTTATTTTATAATTTTAATGTTTAAATACCCTTTATCTACACTCATATCGTAATATTCAAATTATGAACTCAAAACTAGTACTCTAATGACACATTTTATACATAATGCCTCTTTACAAACATCAAAAAGTTTTTTACGGTACACGTGTATCGTAAAAAAAACGTTTGATCAAAACGATGCCGTAAAATCTGCTTAAAAATATATTGTAATAGAGAAACTTTTCTATATCTGAATATTTTTAAGCCAATCTAGTAGGCCGCAATGTCATCTAGTAGTCCGCGATCTAATCCAGCAGGCCACGATACATTCATCGGGAGGGTGGGACCCAGTTGTACGCATGCCCTATGGAGTTATTTGAATGAATTGAGTGCCATAATATTATAGACTGGAATAGAATTTTATTCCACACAGATTACATACTATTTGGTACAACAAATTTAACTATAGTATAGAAAGCACGTCGTCTGTGTGAAACAGATCTCCCTCTGTCTGTATTATATGTTTTGTAATGTAGTTTGGCGGTATAAAATTGTATTTCATGAGTTTAGATAAAGTAGTGTTTGAAACTGCACATAATTAAGCATTAAAACACTCGTGTTTTAATAACTCCTATTGTGCAGCAGTTTCTAATACTTACTATTAACCAATAAACTATTTTAAAAAAAAAAACCCGACTTCAAAGTAAATTATCTAAAAAGCATAAAATAACGAAAATATATTGAAGTCGGTGCTAGCACATCATGTTAACTTATACTAGCACAAGCTGACACCGACTTCAATATATTTTCGTTATTTTATGCTTTTTAGATAATTTACTTTGAAGTCGGTTTTTATTTTTTTTTAACACTTTTTAGTGACTTATTTTACCAAAATAGGTATCAGCTCTATCACGCAACTCGAACGTCTACGTTACAATAACTTACTGAAAACATAAAAAGTTTATATCTCTTAAACTACAGGACCGATTTTGATGAAACTTGTACTCTACCCTAAGTTGAAAAATACTCTAACTATTGCAAAAAGAATTTTTAAAATCGGACTTTTAGTTTCTGAGAAATCCGTGGACAAACCTACAGACATACATACATACCTACATACATACATACATACATACACTCATAAAATTTGGTAAATTTGTTTAGAAGCCCACAAAGACTAACATATATTAATATTACGCATTTTTATCAATATTACATACATACGCGTCGAATAGAGAACCTTCTTTTTGAAGCCGGTTAATAATAATAAATAATCATGTCTGATTATTATACATGCAAGTATGTATCATCAAGCAGAGAATAAAAGAAGTCGGTTAATAATCACAAATTGACTTTTTTCATAGACTTTGGAAGTTGTATATCGCAGATATCTTCAAATTATAAAATGTCAAATTATTCAAAAATGGTTGATATTTGCAAATGATCTCTCCTACAAACCCTTAACGGATTGCTGTGATATTTACCAGTAACCCTGTATATACAGAATTCTAGATAATATGAATAGAACATTAAGTAAAGAACACAAAAATATTATGAACAAAAGATATATTATATACTAGCTGACTCGCGCAGCGCCTCCCGAGCTCTTTTACGTTAGCTAATTTTTATTTTTAATTAATAGCATACATTTGCGTTGAATACATAACCTCCTTTTTTACTTGCCCTCCGAAGCATGGAGACGCTTACTTCAAGTGGCATTAAACGGTCACCCATCTATGTATTGACCTTGCCTAACGTTGCTTAACCTGATCGATTGCCAAACATTGATAACGACTGTCAATGATGGGCTTCTAATTTTTTTATAGTATTAGATACATTTGTGTTGTATACATAACCTACTTTTTTAAAGTCGGTTAAAAACTGGGACCCACTTTTTACTTGCCCTCCGAAGCACGGAGACGCTTACTTCAAATGGCATTAAACGGTCACCCATCTATGTAATGACCTTGTCTAACGTTGCTCAACCTGATCAATTGCCAAACACTGATAACAATTGTCTATGACGGGCTTCTCATTTTTTTATAGTATTAGATACATTTGTGTTGAATACATAACCTACTTTTCTAAAGTCGGTTAAAAACTGGGACCCACTTTTTACTTGCCCTCCGAAGCACGGAGACGCTTACTTCAAATGGCATTAAACGGTCACCCATCTATGTAATGACCTTGTCTAACGTTGCTTAACCTGATCAATTGCCAAACATTGATAACAATTGTCTATGACGGGCTTCTCATTTTTTTATAGTATTAGATACATTTGTGTTGAATACATAACCTACTTTTTTAAAGTCGGTTAAAAACTGGGACCCACTTTTTATTGCCTTCCGAAGCACTGAGACGCTTACTTCAAATGGCATTAAACGGTCACCCATCTATGTAATGACCTTGCGTAACGTTGCTTAACCTTATCGATTGCCACACATTGATAACAACTGTCTATGAGTGGCTCCTTATTTTTAATAGTATTAGATACATTCGCGTCGAATACATAACCTTCTTTTTTATAGTCGGTTAAAAACTGGTACCCACTTTTTACTTGCCCTCCGAAGCACTGAGACGCTTACTTCAAAAGGCATTAAACGGTCACCCATCTATGTTATGACCTTGCCTAACATTGCTTAACCTGAACGATTGCCAAACATTGATAACAGCTGTCTATGACGGGCTTCTCATTTTTTTATAGTAATAATAATATCCTGGGATAATTCACACACGGTCATCTGATCCCAAACTAGGCAGAGCCTGTATTATGGAAACCAGACAACTGATACTAATACATATATACTTTTTTTTGTAAATACATACTTATATAGATATAACACCCAGACACTTGGTGGGAATCGAACCCACGACCTGTTGGGTAGCAGACAGGGTCACTAACCACTAGACCAACGGGCCCGTCAAAATCAAAAATAAAAGTCAGTATTAAATACATTTGTGTTAAATACATAACCTCCTTTTTTAAAGTCGGTTAATAACTGAGACTCACTTTTTACTTGCCCTCCAAATCACGGAGACGCTTAATTCAAATGGCATTAAACGGTCACCCATCTATGGTATGACCTTGCCTAACGTTGCTTAACCTGATCGATTGCCACATATTGGATAACAACTGTCTATGAGTTTCTCTTTATTATTAATAGTACCTATTAAATACATTCGCGTCGAATACATAACCTCCTTTTTTAATTTTAAAGTCGGTTAAAAACTGGGACCCTCTCCCAAGGGAACCGTGATGAATTACGGTATTTAAGACCGTTCCGAATTCACAAACCGACGTCACCCACCGGCGGCCCCAATGCATGGACATAGTTTTCTTAGTCTTTGCGTACTTAAAAAGTTAATTTATTTCCAAAAAAATATTTACCGTTACTAATGTATAGATATTAACTAAACTAAGTACTTCTATTAATTTCAATATTTATAAATGCGCATAAACTCTTTAAAAAATTAAACGAGTTAAACAATATTGCTCCAACACCGACGTGCAGTCCTCCCTCGACAACGCCGCGAAGCGGACTGAATCAGTAGTGTTATGCGCTAAGCAAAATAACCTCGAGTTAGACGCCGCGGCACCGGCGAATTGCGTTTTCGCATTCACTAACTTTGCTTACGCAGCACTAGCGCCACGAGAATTAACGGCGTTTTGGTGGAACTACTTGCGGTCGAATAATTTGATTGTTCGTAGGTGAAAATCGTATTCGTTAAGCAAAATTTGTCAATCGTCTTGCCCTCGACTTCGCCCATAGCCTCGACATAACTTGTCAAAATAGAAAGCTTGTATTTTGCAGCTTTTTGTAGGCGAATTTGTGAACGAATTGCCACCGCTGCTTTAAAAGTTTTTGAATTGTATTATTATACGTGGATATTT
The DNA here is from genome assembly GCA_911728495.1 of Furcula furcula. NCBI lineage: Eukaryota > Metazoa > Arthropoda > Insecta > Lepidoptera > Notodontidae > Furcula > Furcula furcula. The sequence continues at coordinate 32,416,931 of OU452243.1, forward strand.
ATTGTTTTTGTGTTTAGAATAGTGTTAAAGTAGCTGTACGTGTGTTGTGCATCGTAGATTTACTAAGAGCCAAAAAATCTGATGATTTCCTTAAGCGTCGTCAAGTTCGTGAATTACATAATTCAATTAAAGGCTTTTTGAAGATTTACTAATATTTCAACATAGAATAGAATACTCTTTATTTGCACACCAAAGTAAAACATACAGAAAACTTAGAAAACATAATTATCTACCTCGACATAGAAGATGACTAGTGCATTAACTAATAAATTGAAGGAAAGAAGAAAAAGGGTATCTATTTGAATCTCTCAATTCGTTTTCATATAAGTAACTAACTTGTCTCGTAACTAATTTATATTTTTCTAACTCCTATATATACCTGCTGTACCTATCTATTTCTTTGTTCCGTTTCCCTGTTGTTTCGTTTCCCTGGGACGTGCCGTGGGTTAAACCTCGGTGTCTTCAACTAGCTGACCCAATTGTTTATTTGTATTAGATATGTTATTCAAAATATTGTGCATAACCTATCTAATATAAATAAACAATACAATGCCAGTGAATACTTACTTATTAAATGCAAAAGTACCTAAATAACTTGTTTGAGTTGATTTATGTTATTAAAATAATTACTGTTTTCAGATTCTATATAAGTATCATCTCAGGCTAATGGAACGAGGAACTTACAAGATGCTAGTGGCCACAAATGTGGATTACTACCTATATATCGCAGTCCTCTCACACAAGTTATTCATGTTGTAAATGCAAGGCTAATATTGTAAAAAGGAATTCACGAAGTTTCTACAAAATACAGGAAAGTGGGTGATAGCCAGTTTCATTGTAATAAGAAAGAATTAATTTAATAAAATATTTAATATTAATTATGTATTGTTTTTTCAACAAATAAAATATTTAAAAAAGAACTTCATACCTTATTTGGAAACAAACAAACAATAGTTACATAAACTGGTAAAATTTGTTTCTTTACAAAAATAATATTAAAAAAATATATAACAGGTGAAACCGCAGGAAAAATCTTACCTATGGAGGGCAAAGTTTAGGATTGTAGAATTCATTAATTCCACAGATTACACCTACATACAAAAAACTACTTAGATTAGTATTAACAAACAAACAATTATTATTTACAATAAAACATTTATTAAAAATATTACACAGTTAGTAGACAAATACTTAGATTAGAACTATCTATGTAAACCCCTGTTTTTCTTTAGAAGATAAAAGTCAATAATTCATTTTCTTTCATCATTACACCTGTGTTCATACATTTATTGTGATATTGATAGCACCTAAACACAGCATGTTACAGTTGATGTCATTCTAAGATTATTTCTTATATCGACTTCCAGAGCCCGCAAAACCTGCTATGTTGTAAGAAATCCAGGCTGGTGTGATCGAAACTTTGAGCCATGCTCACCAAAATTTAGGCATGCATCAGTTCTATCGCTACACTGAATTCTTCCAATAGCTTTCAGTCAAACTAGCCATTTATAAATTTCTGAGCTGGTGCACTACGATGCAATAGTCGCCGTCCTGTGTTCCTTTACAGCTGTCTCTCAAATGGATTTCCTCCACTGCAACCGCCATCAATATATGAATATATCTCAATGAAGTTGACAAGGACATCCTTCTTATCTTCCCTGTACTAAAATAAATAAATTGTATTAGTTTAGTTCAGTGGTAAATTATACCTACAGTAAAAGATAAAGAATTATCAAAACACAACTGACCTTAGCTCATCGTTGTTAACTTTTAGTCTGTGACTAAGGTTTTGATGCAATCATAGTATTAGTAGTATTCAGGATTCATTTTTCCTTGAGTACGGTGTGTGGTATGAGGAGTACGAGCAAGTCCAGTCGCGAGAACCTTATGCTTTTCTAACGTTTCAACTCGTTCACTTCACATTTTAAGAAAAAAGTCAACTTATTGCTAATTTTATCGATTGACTATACTTTCAGTATATAATAATGTACTCTGTGGACTATACCATATCCGTTTTCCCAAAAAATTAAATGTAAACACATCGATATACAACAGTTACCTAGACAGGGTATCCAGGTCCTGCATGTGAAATTTCCCCAAATCAGGTTTTATTTTTCCCCAAAAAGATACATTTTTATACAATTTTCCCCAAATTAATTTCGTATCTAATCCTTCCTTAGCTATACCTAATAATTTTATAAAACTAAAAACGAGTTAGTTTCTTAGTTTATTTGTTACGCTTTCACGTATTTGGCTGATTTTTTGTCATATAGAGATAGATGGGAACTTGTACGTTAGAGGCTACTCTTTGGAAAAGAATTATTAAACTGTTCCAGAGGGACAAGAGGAACCAAAATTGACATATCTATACTACTAGTATGAGATGAAACTATAGCGGAGATTATTAAAATAAGATCTCTATCCATCAAAAAACACACCTTCCCCCGCCATTCTGACCATTAGCCATGAGTATTTTATTGTTTTACGTGTGATTCTGAAATATGTTTGATGAAACGATATAAAATGATATAAACTTTCTGAATTAGACTTTTGTTTCTCCACAAGCTTTCGCCAAGCAAAAATGTGTTCCCCAAAATTTTCCCCATAGTTTTCGTTTCGCCAAAAGTTCCCCGAAGTTTTTATTTTTCCCCAAAATGGGTAAAAACCCCCAATCTGGAGACCCTGTACCTAGACTAGATAGACACTTGGAACGCGACATTACATTGACAATGACAGTCAAAATGTCCTGCGTGATTTTTTGAATTAAAATCAAGCAAAGGTATCGACCACATACTGCCAAACACAAATACATATCAAGAAAAAACAATGTATAGTGCAGTGGTTCCCAAACTTGATTGGGCTCCGACCCACCTAACAAAAACTGCCAAATTCGGGACCCACCTCTTGGCTGTCTTAAAAAGGGCATACAATATTGGTAACGCTCAGATTACCAAGTCTCTGTGTTAATTAATTCGTCTTCTGCCTATTCAGCCATTTCGTCGATTCGTCGTGCAACAAAAAAGTATTATTAGACGTCGTGCAAAAGTATTATTTGACAGTGGTATGCACTCGATTTTCTTTAATTCTTTTTCTCCAAACATCGCTCCAACAGCATCTTTAATCGACAGTAACACTAAGTCTTCCCCAATGGTGTGAGTCTTTCCTGCTCTGGCGATCCTTAAAAGCTAATAAGGTACGAGGCGTACGAAGCATTTTCATTAATATTAGTAAAATGTGAAACATTGTTTTTTGACGATTTCATGTCCAATAATTTTGGTTTATTCCTCGTAGTTCGATTGGTAGTTCGATCATCGAACAGACGGGAATTTTTTCTGCTGTCAAAATTCCTGTCTGTCCGATGGCTTCCACGATCGAACTGTTAGGAAATAAATTTTGTGTAAATATTCCCAGTAGTATTTTCTTTGGAAAAAATCTACTGGTTTATTCGCAAAATGGGAATGCTTTGTTTCTATATGACGCGTCAACTAACTTGGTCGCATACTTTCGTTCGCTAATGTTTCGTAACAAATCACACATAGAGGACGCGGATCTAGCGTATCATGATTCCAAGTGAATCCTAGTTTCAGATATTCAGGGTCATATTTTCTTACAACTTTCCGTCGTTTCGATTCTTGTGAACTCGTTGAGGGAGCTTGGAAGTCAACTTCAGTGCCACTTCTGTTATTTATAAGAAGAACTTTTGTCTTTTCATCACTTTGTTCACAATCAAACGGCGGCGGCGACTTTTATTTGTTATTCGTTTTAACCACTTTTCCATGATTATCTTCAAATTTTAATTATTGTAAAATATTGACTTTAAAAAGATTATAAAGGCGTAAACTAACGAATACAACAAGTATAAATTTAAATTTTTTAATAAGCCCCGACTTAGGTAAACGAACTCTTAAAAAGACTTCTGTGCTATTATCACACCATGATCAGTATCTGTCTAACTACTCGTTAAGATTTTACCATAGATTTTTAATTCGGTGCGTCCTACATTTAATGGTGCCGAGTTCCTATTGCCACCTTCCTGCTTGCTCCCATCACCAGACTCTGATCAACAATTTTCTACCTACTAATCGCAGCAACCTATCCAACGAATCCAAATTCGGTGAGTCTACGTTTATTGGTGCAGAGATCACGTGACCACCTTCCTGCTCCATCATCAGGCCCTGATCACCATTTTTCTGGCAACTACTCGTCGAGACCTATCCAACGAACCCAAACTCGGCGGGTCTACGTTTATTGGTGCAGAGATCCCATGACCACCTTCCTGCTCCATCATCAGACCCTGATCACCATTCTTCTGGCAATTACTCGTCGAGACGTATCCAACGAGCCCAAACTCGATGGATCTATGTTTATTGGGGCCAAGATCCTGCTACCACCTTCTTGCTGATCATCATCAGACCCTGGTGAAGTTTACCATTTTATTTAGTATCATCGGATTTACATATGTTCTAAATTTCAGATTTTTCGGACTAATAGAAGTAAATTTATACAAAATATCCCTACCTCGACACCGAAAAGAGCTGATGGTCTTCAAACAAATAAAAAAAACCGCATTCAAATCCGTTCACTGGTTGGACCGCTACGATGCCACAGATAGACATACAGACAGACAGACTTCCATACATAGGCGTCAAACTTATAACTCCCCTCGTTTTTGGTCGGGGGTTAAAAAATATCACAAAAACAAAAGACGTCCGACTCAGGCTCACCACTTTATAGTGATGGGCGAATGCGAATGATTCATTCGAATGATCATTCGAAAGGGTAGTCATTCGAAAATGCATTTCGTGTAAAGTGACTTTACACGAAATGCATTTCACCGCCTGTCCCGACCCCCGCTCGCTCCTCTCCTCTCGCAGTCATCGAACGCGAGCGCCATGCCACCGCGCCGGGCGCGCGCGCCCGCGCCCGCACCCCTCCCTCAATGGCGGACCGGCTGTAAGCCCGATCGTTCGGGTTTTCAGGGCCCACTTAATATTCGCTCGCGACCCACCAGTGGGTCGCGACCCACACTTTGGGAACCTAGGGTATAGTGCATTCCTGTGCCTAAAACTGAAAGTATGATGTTCATTGAACCATCTTTTGCATCCAGAAATTTTATTATTGATGGCATTTCCATTAGAATCGTGTTTAAAATAAAAACCGATTTTTACCGAAAAAAACTTTGAGCAGTCCTTAACTCGCCTTAGATAACGGTAGCGAACGGCACGGCCTCCAGTTCGTCGTCGAGCCGAAATGTGATAGAGAATGCGGATTTATGCTCGACGTCGAAATGAAGACTAATTCGACATCGAGCTTGCTGTCGAGCGTAGTCACGATTGGTTACTTTAATGAATTGCATAGCAGAGCTCGGAGCAGGCATACTTGCGCAGATGTATTAAATTTTGGGAAAAATAGATATTTCTCTAGTAAAATACGGAATAAAAATAAATCTTTCAAGTAAAGACATTCGTATTTTCAAGACCTTTTTTCCTGTGTAAACGCCAACACCATAGCTTGAGCGGTTTTAGAGAACATTTGCAAATTATGACATAAATAGGTCCTTTTTAGATCTTTTTTAACCGACTTCAAAAAAGGAGGAGGTTCTCAATTCGTCTGTATATATGTATATATTTTTTTAATGTATGTTCGCGCATAACTCTGTCAATTATGAACCGATTTGAAAAAATCTTTCTTCCATCCATTCTTCAATCCATTGATTGGGTCCCATAAAAAAATTATTGCGTAGTAATAAGTAGTTCCTGAAAAAACAAGAGTGGTGACTGTGCACTGAGAGCTGCAGGTAAGCCTATATCGATGACTTTATGTCGCTTTTTAAGGACAAAAATGGTCATAACTCTGGCAAATATTTACCAATTTCAATGATTCTTTTTTTATTCGAAAGAAGAAACCACTGTATTAAATCTGTATGAATTTTATTATAACCGGATAAGAACTTCCTGGAGGAACATGAACGATGTGGAGGAATGTATCTGGTAAAAACCATAAAACTGATATTCTCCATTACATTGCTCTGACAATTATGAACCGATTGCGATGATTCTTTTTATATTCGAGAGAGTAAACTGCTATGATGATTCCATGCAAATTTCATTACGACCGGATATTTTTTTCTGAAGAAACATGAATTATGTAAAACTATGTAGACGATAATGTGATCATAACCTATCTAGATAATTTTACGGTTTTCGATAGTTCAATCTTTATATATGAAAATATCACTAAAAAGCTTAAAATAAAATCTTATTAAAAAAAAATTGAACCGACTTCAATATCACTGAAAAGTATAAAATAATTTAAATATTATTGAAGTTGGTGCCAAATATACACAGCCGGTAAGCTAACACCAACTTCAATAATATTTAAATTATTTTATACTTTTCAGTGATATTGAAGTCGGTTCAATTTTTTTTTAAAAAGATTTTTTTCCTAAAAAGTGGTTATCAAAAATAAATTTTTATTCAAGTAAACGTATTTATCGAAACTTTAACTAACGTTTTATATTTTTTCTATACAGATTAAATTAACAGTTTTTGTGAACATTTAACTTAAAATAACAAGAATTCAGGCATTTCACCGTTATTAGCGCCTTAAGTAATTGCCCCAAGCATAGTGCTCTAGATTTTAGTTGTGTTAAATTTGTGAATTTGTTAGTTTAGCATTTATTGAAATAAAACTGCTTTTACGGATTATATCGCGGTTTATTTCAGGTTTACTTTCGTAGCAGTTTTGTTTCAATTTGTAGTTAGTGGTATTTGTATTATTTTATTCATCGCATGTCAATTGTATTTTTTTTTGTTCATTATTCTTTGGTTCTTTTTTCAAAAATTGTAAAGTCATATCTTGAAAACTTATAACTTCATACCACTGGATGACATCCGTGGAACACAGGGCCCAGATGAAAACCAGCGTCAGGCATACGCTTGACAATAAGCTGATCTGGGACCCATTTGAACCTGCCTCTTTGTGGCACATAGTACCTACCTATTATATTTTTATTTAGTATTTAAGTAATAGTATTTTTATAATAAGTAATTATAAAAATACTATACCTAATAGTATTTTTATTTCTTTTTTTAATGTATGATTATTTGTCAGTTTTTTTTTAATTTCTCTTGTTTGTTAAAATTGTGCTACATTGTTTTGCGGTGTTCAAATAAATTATTATTCTATTCTATCGTACACAAACATGACAATTTATATTACATTAAAAATTTAACACTTTAGAACTATTACAATTATGTATTTTACATTAACTGTTTTACATTTTACATTACCGGTCGAGCCATCAGCATTCACCATCCACGGATGCGCGTGGCACGCTGTAACACAAACACACATGAACATTCGCGCGCGCGCGCTGCGTCGCGTCGCCTACATCTTACCTTGCGATTTTTCGGTCACGTGTCTTGACGCGAATTTAACATTTTTTCCCCATCAGAAAAAAGTGCACAGCGCCGCTAAAGAAGTTTTCACTTCAAAAAAATACAATGATTGAAGACGTTTCAGGCATTCGACATCCTTTATCAACTGCGGGGGGGAGGAGCAGCAACTTTGAGAGATATTTTTTGTAAGGAAATGCGACCGTTGCGCACCCAAACAAATTGCTATTTCTGTTCTTTTGCAATCTCACGTGTGGCCGTATGAAGCTTTTTGTTGTTAGGAGTCGTCCATTAATCACGTGAGGCTCGAAAAGGGGGTTGGGGAAGGGTTCCGAAAAAAACACGAAATATCACCAGTAGGGGGGAGGGGTATAATGAGACATCACGTGTATTTATTTTTCGTTGAATGCACGATTTCTAAACCAAAAAGCGGCACTTGGCCTTGACTCACCGTTGCCGGCAACGACTTCCCCTTCAAGATTTAATCAGTTACCTGTATTTAAAGATAATATTCCGAAAATTTCAATATAGTTTGTACAAAAACCTCACCACATATCACCAGGAGGGGGGAGGGGTTAAAAAGTTACTAAAAAAACATCACGTGATTAATGGACGACCCCTTAGAGGAGGTGCCCAAGTACATATTATTATATTTGCTGCTTCTTTCCTGATATTCCTAGATGTCCAGTGTTAAGTTTATCAGCTGCGTGAGTTTTATTACCTATACTCTTTTGGATGTTAATAAGCTGTCGCGTGATCGTTGTGTGGCTAGTTTTACCACTAGGTATATTGCGAGGTCATTTTGAGTCCGGGTTTTGTTTTGCAACTCTGTGGAAATTAACTATATCGGAGGGTGGAATTTTGCCTGAAACTGTCGTGATAAGTTGTTTTATGATCGTAAGGAGGTTTGAGGCTTTATGCTCAGGAACCCACTGAATTTCTACCTTGCAATCTTCTAGCTTGTTGCTGCAATCTTCTAGCTTGTTGCTGCAATCTTCTAGCTTGTTGCTGCAATCTTCTAGCTTGTTGCTGCAATCTTCTAGCTTGTTGCTGCAATCTTCTAGCTTGTTGCTGCAATCTTCTAGCTTGTTGCTGCAATCTTCTAGCTTGTTGCTGCAATCTTCTAGCTTGTTGCTGCAATTGGTTGACTTTGCTTTGAACGATATTCACCTGACTAATTAATGCACAGTTTTCAGATTGTAATCCGGACATCGCAGTTTCAAGTATTTTGTTTAGTGTAGTTTGATCGTGATGATGTTCAGATAGGTAATTAAAAAACTTGGAATTAATCTCATTTATATCGTGTTGAACCTTATTCAAGGTATATTGGAACTTGGTTATACTTTCTTGCTGGACTTCAAATTTACTATTCATATCCTTTCGAGACTACATATTTCGTTCAGAATAGCTCCGGTTTCCAGATTTTGTGAAGATACGGGCGGAGATGTGTTGGAATACTTTGATTTTTTTGTTGTGTTGCTGTTGTCGCCATCTTTTGGTTGAGTAGCTAAACATATGTGGCATATCCATTTATGTAGTGCGGGCCAATAAATAATCATTATACTTTACGCAGTCTGCATGGTAACTGAAAAAACAATTAACTTGCAAACATTTAATACGCTTTTGAGTTACCAGTATATTGGAATTAGGTACAAGCGGAGCACTGCACCATCTGAATTGACCTTTTTGTTGTATACTATATAAACAATGATATATTTTAAGTGAAGAAAGCAGCGTCCTCTTGCGGATAATTCAGCAGCGTGGTAGTAAGTAACAGTGAAAGAGTACAGCGGTGGTTCAAGTTAAAAGTTTCCTGTATGTGTCCTTAGTCTTGGGAATGCAGCATAGATGGCAGGCGAGCCAGTTCAATCTGATTTATTTGATTTCTGAACAACTTCACGGTTTTATGCAAAGATGACACTATGGCGTGTTATTGAATAAATTTAGAACTGTATATAGTAGTAATTCAATCGTCCAATTCTATACTTGCTTTTTCGACTTTACAGTTCACAACACATCACTTGAGAAAAACCATATTGATAATTCACATAGAAGTAGTTCGCATTGTTTAAACCTCCATGGATGTTTTGATTTCAGCGCTCAATTCACCAAGAATTTCACAAATAACACTTGTGCAGACTTACATACGTACTTGAAAACATAGTCCTATCTGCCGTAAGATGTCGCCGTTTTCCACCTTGCCCGTCAAGATCTTGAAAAGGTATGAGACGAGCATGAGGTCCTTACACTTAATTCACTGTATCCGATCCGACCATACCTAAGATGAACGATTGTGTGTGACGACTGGGAATAATCGAAGATAAATACCTAAGGTCGTATACCATAGTGGATAAAACTTCACCTCGTACTAAATAAATGTATTCTGTACTCTTTCAAGCATAACTCTATATTTTACCTCATGAGGAGCCCAAATGGCTATGTTATATTGAAGTAGATATCTGACTAGCGCATTGTATTAAGCATCACCATCATCAGCAGCAGCCGAAATACGTCCGCTGCTGAACAAAGACCTCTCCCTTAGAAGGGAGGGGATCGCAGCATATAGATGGTAGGTAATCCAATAGAAAGACGCTGCTGTCCGTCTTCTTCTTTCCCCTTAGTCGCCTCTTACAGAAATCCAATGAGCGGAGATGGGAATTAAGCTATCACTGCTTATATATTTGTGCAACCAAAGTACGAACTGTGTGAAGCAGGAAACCTAAAAGCTTACTTGTATATTTCAACAACATGATCACGATACGTTAGCTCAGTGTTAAAAGTTACCCCTAAATCCCTAACAGCTGTGACTCTCCTTATTGGTTTCCCTTCAATTTCACGTTTCCCAAGAATAAGTTTATGTAGACCAGAAAGTGATGGCTTCACACTTAGATACTAAGATATACTAATACTTAGATATTAAATTCTAAGTGGTTTTGTTTATCTTATTAATGCATCCTTCCTTCTGCATCTTTTTACAGTCATCAGCATTTCTGATATCTAGGGCTTTAGATCTTCAGCAAAAAGTAGGCACTTTGCGTCTTTTACAACCTTCGGTAGATCATTCACCATAATTGTGAACGCTAATGGTCCAAGGTTGCTACCCTGGCTTAGTACAGATCGTGTTAAATATGGTCATCCTCATGTAACCGGTGAAATTTTTCTGGGATTATTGGTACCTGTGGCCACTTTCCTGTTCTATCACCAGACCATGATCACCATTTTTAACCCCTGACCAAAAACGAGGGGTGTTATAAGTTTGGCGGCTATGTCTGTCTGTGGCATCGTAACGCTTCAACGAGTGGACGAATATGAACGCGTTTTTCTTTCTATTTGAAAGCTCATTTAATTGAGATGGTTCTTAGCTATGCTTCATGGAAATCAATTCAGCCGTTTGAAGACCATCAGATCTTTTCCGAGTTGGGGTGGGGGATTTTACATCTTCGATCATATAGTATTACATATACAATTAACGTTTTTCATTACTTCCATTAGTCCGGAAGATTTGAAATTTAGTACATACGTAAATTCGATGATACAAAAGAAAATGGTAAACTTCACCAAGATCTGATGATCATCAGCAAGAAGATGGTTACAGGATCTCGGCCCTAATAAACGTAGATCCACCGAATTTGGGCTCTATGGATAGGTCTCGACTAGTATTTGTTTAAAACATGGTGATCAGGGTCTGATGATGGAGCAGGAAGGTAATCACAGAATATCTGCTACAATAAACGTAAATTCACTGAATGTGGACTCTTTGGATAGGTCCCGAATAGTAGTTTCTAGAAAACTGATGATCAGGATCTGATTATAGAGCAGGAAGGTAGTCACAGGATCTCTGCACTAATAAACGTAGAGCCAATGAATTTGGGCTCGTTGAGTAGTTGCTAGAAAAATGTTGATCAGGGTCTTATGATAGAACATTAAGGTGGTCACGGGATCTCTTCACTAATAAACGTAGACCGAATTTTGACTCATTGGATATGTTGCGACGAGTAGTAGGTAGAAAAAAGATGATCAGAGTCTGGTGATGGGACCGGGAAGGTGGTAACTGGAACTCTGCACCATTAAATGTAGGACCCACTGAATTTCAAAACGATAGTTAAATCTTGACGAGTAGCTGTTAGACAGCATCGATATAAATATTATATCGATGGTAGACAGATACGGATCAGGGTCTGATAATGGTATTTTAAGAGTTTGTTCACCCATGTTGGGGATTTTTTTTTATTCTTACTTGTTGTACCAACTATTCGTTAAGACCTATCCGACGAGTACAAATTTGGTGGTTCTACCTTTATTGGTGTAGGATTTCTGTGACCACCTTCCTCTTCTACCATCAGACCTTGGTGAATATAACTAAATATTCTTTAATATCATCGGATTTACACATGTACCTACAAAATTTTATGTCTTTCGGACGAATGGAAGTAATTGAAAATGTCAATTGAATATATTCCTTCATAGATTTGGAAAAGAACTGATGGGCTACAAAAGGTTGGACCGAATTTCAATAAACATCTAAGAACTATTTTGAAATAATAGCATTTTGAAAGAAGGAGTATTTTAGTGATAGATGAGAATGAGTAATGTTATTTGTATAATTGCGTTTTGCGCCATCTGTTAGTTTTTCAAAAAGCTTTTAACCGACTACTGCAAATGTCCAGCACCATCTATGGCTTCGTACTGTGAACTTGTGAATATCTGGATACCGTAACCGTAAGGTACGAGTATATCACACATTCAGAGATTATGATGTCACGGCCGTCGCCCGTCTGTGATGTGAGGTCACTACTAGTAGTAGAGATGTCGAGGCCAGTCTATAATAAAAGTCCTGAAGCCAGTACGGAAGAGAAACATAACCAGTGACTGTCACCGCATTGACAGTTTATCTTTAATCTAGTATATTTAATCATTGACGGAGTTTTACCGTATGTATACACGCGTACGGTATACATACATATAGACACATATAAACAAGTAGACAGGTAGACAGTACTAAGTACAAATATAGTGATCTGTGGTAGACAGTAGCGTGAAGTGGTGACGGACGCTTGCGGCTAGCCAGAGCCAATCGACGCTGTGCTATGGAGGGAGGGGGAGGCAGCGAGCCGCCCGGCGAGGTGATCGTGCGCCGTGCCACGCGGCACGACATGCCACAAGTGCTGCAGATGATACAGGTCAGCAGACTGACACGCACCTGCGCGCCCTGGGCCTGTCCCACATACCAAGATACTCTATCTCATCAACTATAGGTACTTACATGCGGGATGCTCATATCCGAAATTATAAAGTGTAGCAAAAAAATACTCATAGGAGTCTCGAGCCTGACTTTGATAAACACAAACTGCATCATTGGATTTAAAAAATATTAAAAAAAAATTGACCGACTTCAATAACTCTGAAAAGTATAAAATAATTTAAATATTAAAGAAGTTGGTGTTAGCGTACCTGCTGTGTATATTTTGCATTTTCAATAATATTTAAATTATTTTATACTTTTCAGTGTTATTGTAGTCGGTTCAATTTGTTTTTTAAATATTTTATTTTATACTTTTTAGTGATACTTTTTCATTCATAAAGATTGAACCATCGAAGACGGTAAAATGATCTAGGTAGGTTATGATCACATTATTGTCTACATAATTCATGTTTCTTCAGAAACAATTTTTTTTTTTTTTTTTTTTTTAATTTATTATCAAGTAAAAAGTTAAATACAAACAAAATGTTTACATAGCACTGAGAAACCACTAAGGTTTATGGTAATGCTAATACACCTCAAGACACTACATACTAAAGTAACATATTCTGCAAGAAAAATTTTTTTAAAGTATACTTAATATTATTTGACTTAATATTATCACGTACATTTGTAGGTAGTTCGTTGATAAACCGAGGAACTAGGTAAGCAGATGTTCGCTCGCCATAGCAGTTATTTACGCGGGTGGTACACGTACAAAGTCGTTTCTGAGCGACGGCACGCGTGAATACAGGATGTTTAATTTCGACCCAATATTTTTTATTAAAAAAGTTTTCTTTTAGCATTGTATATTTAAATTGCAATTGTACTGGTAAAATATTACAATGCTTAAAAAGTCCATAGTCTTCGTCATTAAATTGTTTTTTAATTTTTGGTGATACTAGTATTTTCAAAATTCTTTTTTGGAGTATATATATATCATTTAAGTAAGTTTTATATGTACGGCCATAACTAGATAAACCATATTGAATATAAGCTTCGGCTAGTGAGTTATATAACATTAATTTAACCTTAAATGGGATACGGTTCTTCAGTATAACCATATTTGCTAAGAACTGTCGTAATTTATTACAAATATTATCGATATGCTTACTCCAGTTAAATTTACTATCAATAATTAAACCAAGATATTTTTGATTCTCAACGACTTCTATATACGGGCAACTACATGTGTTATTCCCTGGTGAATGCAGGCATTTATGGTCGTGAGCAACTAAAGGACGTATAAGAGGAACAGATTGCAAATAGGGTGATTTAATAATTAATAATTTTGTTTTAATTGAACAACAATGTAGCATACGGTTGTCGGGGAGGGTTCGGCGCATCCCGGTCCAGTAGGACCGTCATGGGGTCAGCAGGGGGTAGGCGCGCCCGAGCTGCAGCCTTAGCACGATGCGCAAGAAGTAGTCTTGCCCCACGCGACAAGACAGACTTTCTCACCACTTTCTCCCACCTTTCAGTTACATCATCAGGTCCAGGTCATTCATGGTCAAAGTGAAATCAAATGATGAACTCATTTTATTTCACTTTGACTCGATGTGTTTACTAGTAGCCATCCAAGGGTTCCCTCATCCACTTTCGAGTTCCATCATCAGATCAGCTCGATGATACGATACTATTGTATTGTCACCAGTTAGTTCTTGACGCAGGTGCAAAATTTAAAAAGATTTGAACGTGTAGAAGTGGGTGAAAATTGAGTCGCAAGATTCCATTACCATCATACATACATACAAGTGAAGCTAATATAAAAGTATGTTAACAAGATTCTCACGAATAGAGAACCTCCACATGTTATGAAGTCAATTAAAAAGGGGCATAAAAGTCAATTTAATCATTAGTTGTTGGACTTTAATGTATCTCAATCCATTATTTAGTCGATAGTATGGTTTTGTTGTAACATACAAAAAATTCAACCCATAGAAGAAATATACCCAAGCTTTCTGAGGAAAGTATATCTCAAATAAAAAGGAAACTTTTAAATTCTGTAATACCATCTTCAGAAGTCCAAACTCAGCATAATGCATTTGAGAGAGAAATTAGTCTTCTTAACAAGCAGTTCCCACCAAAAAGGAAAAGTGAGGATAATGTCGTGAACAGTTGTGTCAAAAAATTACTAGAGGAAAGAAGGCAATTATATACACAGGAAAGGACAAAGGATATAAAAAGGAAAATAACTCAAATAAAGAAAGACATAAACAGACAAATTTCAAAAAATAAAAACTTGTATAAAGCTACAATTCTAAAAACATACATCAGAAAATCTGGAGCAGTAAGAAAGGCATATAAAGAACTTCGTCAACCAAACCAATGGACAGCAGCTTTAAATAATAAGGAAGGCGAAAAAAAATCTAACAGACCTGATATCATGAAGGAAGCCACAAATTTCTACAAAAATCTATATACACCACAGAATACCTCTAGCACAGGTGAACAGTGTAGAGATATCAAAAACTATTACGACGAGTGCCCAATACCGAAAATACTAAAAACGGAGATTGCGTATGCATTAAAATCACAAAAAGACTGCAAGTCTCCTGGTCAAGACAACATAACGAATGAACTACTGAAATCTCTTTCAGATTCTTTACAGCACCCGTTGCAACTTTTATTTAACAACATTATCCAAACAAAGGAGACACCTCAATAGTGGTCGCAGTCGACTATCATTTTATTACATAAAAAAGGAGATAGATATACTTGTCTAACTACAGACCAATAAGTTTAATGACTAACATCTACAAGATTTTTGCTAAAATAATACTTAACAGAATATCGAGAACTTTAGATGAAAATCAGCCTCGGGAGCAAGCGGGATTCCGTAAAAAAATTTCAACTATAGACCATATTCATGTACTGACACAAATAATAGAAAAATCAAGGGAATATGGAAAACCGTTATATCTATGTTTTATTGATTACAAGAAAGCATTCGACTGTTTGGAACACTCCTCTATCTGGGAGGCATTGTCACAACAGGGCGTAAACAAAGATTATGTAGATATACTCCTCAGCATTTATTCAAAATTATCCGCAAAAATAAGACTAGAAAATGATGGCCCTAGCTTTCCTATAAAGAGGGGTGTGAGGCAAGGCGACCCACTTTCACCTAAAATATTTACATCAGTGCTAGAGATGGTTTTCAGGAACCTTAACTTTGAAAATAGAGGTATAAAAATTAATGGCGAAGAGTTAACTCACTTACGATTCGCTGATGATATTGTAGTGTGCGCGGAAGACTTCAAGTATTTAGAATCTATGCTTCAAGATGTCTTGAAGCATAGATTCTAAATACTTGACTAAAACTTACTATGTAGTAAGAGAAAGTAGTAAGGTGGGATTGTTGCTTAACACCTCAAAAACAAAAATTCTGACTAACAGCGCAGAAAGAGAAATTACAATACAAGGGGAAGTAATAGAATACGTAAAAGAATATGTCTACTTAGGTCAAGCTATTTCCTTTGAGTATCAGACAGAAAAAGAAATAAGTAGAAGGATTGCATTATCTTGGCGGAAATATTGGAGCTTAAAGGAAGTAATGAAAAATAAGGACATTGATATAGAAGTAAAAAGAAAATTGTATGAGGTATCTATACTCCCATGCCTGACGTATGGTTGCCAAACATGGGCCTTGAGGAAGCAAGACGAAGAAAGATTGGCTATCCATCAAAGAAAGATGGAGAGAAGTATGCTGAGTATCCATTTATCACAAAAAATTAGTTGTAAATCAATTAGAGAAAAGACAAAAGTTAGTGACATTATAAAAAGAATAAGACTTTTAAAATGGAATTGGGCAGGACATGTTTGCAGAATGACCGATGACCGATGGACAAAGAAGGCTACAGAATGGATACCTCATGACGGGAAAAGGAAGAAAGGCAGACCATTACGACGCTGGGATGATATTTTTAAGCAAAGAGGCGAATCAGATTGGATGAGGAAAGCACGGAATAGGGAACTTTGGGGGAAATTGGGGGAGGCCTACGCCATTGAGGCGACTTCCGTATTGTAGAATATACATATAAACAAGAATAATAAATAAATATTAAAAATAAAAAAATTATTTAGTAATGAACTTTATTGTAGTATCAAGTAGGATACTAATTATAATTATTATATTTGAACTAATATTATTGTATAGAATCATTTAAATTATATAGAAGATTGCATGAAATGATTTATAAATTAATTTAATGAATACGGTAGAATAAAGGCTTTTTATTTTATTTTTATTATGGTTTTGTTGACAGGAGTTGGCGGAGTATGAAGGTGTGCCGCGCGGGCCTCAGCTGACTGTCGAAGGTAAGCCTGCTGGCCGTCGCCGCGTCGAGCCGCAGCCGGGTATACACAAACAAATAATACCAATTATTACTAAAATAAACCTAATGGTACAGAAATAAATAATGTTTCCGATAATAACACGCATACAATTAGTGTGAATTATTAATGTTTTATGTAGTTTGCATTGGGCATAACTTAAATGTTGTATACTTTTTAACCGACTTCAAAAAAAGGAGGAGGTTCTCAATTCGCCTGTATATATATATTTTTTTTCTATGTATGTTCGCGCATAACTCTGGCAATTATGAACCGATTTGAAAAAATCTTTCTTCTATCCATTCTTTAATCCGTTAGTTGGGTCCCATAAAAAATTATTGCTTCCGAATAAGTAGTTCCTGAAAAAACAATAATGGTGACTGCGCAGGAAACTTGCAGGAAAGCCTATATAGATGACTTTATGTCGCTTTTTAAGGACAATAATGGTCATAACTCTGGCAAATATTTACCAATTTCAATGATTCTTTTTTTATTCGAAAGAAGAAACGACTGTAATGAATCTGTATGAAATTTATCACAACCGGATAAGAACTTCCTGGAGGGCCATGAACGATGAGGAGGAATTTATCTGGTAAAAACTATAAAACTGATGTTCTCCATTACATTGCTCTGACAATTATGAACCGATTTCGATGATTCTTTTTTTATTCGAGAGAGTAAACTACTATGATGAGTCCATGCAAATTTCATTACGACCGGATATTTTTTTCTGAAGAAACATGAATTATGTAAAACTATGTAGACGATAATGTGATCATAACCTACCTAGATCATTTTATGGTCTTCGATGGTTCAATCTTTATATGTGAAAATATCACTAAAAAGTATAAAATAAAATCTTTTTTAAAAAAAATTGAATCGATTTCAATATCACTGAAAAGTATAAAATAATTTAAATATTATTGAAGTTGGTGCCAAATATACACAGCCGGTAAGCTAACACCAACTTCAATAATATTTAAATTATTTTATACTTTTCAGTGATATTGAAGTCGGTTCAATTTTTTTTAAAAAGATTTTATTGTAATAGCGAAACTGGCAAGCGCTCTCGCTTGCCTTGGAAACAGGGTGCGCAGGTTCGAACTCCGGCTCGCACCTCTGATTTCTTTAATCTTAGAGCATAAAACCAACGCTCTAAGTGTGCGAACCATCTTTGTGCGATTGTTACTAGCTTTCGGTGAAGGAACACTTCGCGATGAAACCTGCATGCCTGAGAAAGCCTAACTAGTTTTTCGAATGACGTGCGAAGTCCGCCAACACTCACTTGGCCAGCGTGATGGACTATGGCCTGAGCCCCCTCATCATGAGGGTAGGTCCGTGCCCAACAGTGGGACAAAAACAGGGGCTGGTATTATTATTATACTTTTTGTATAGAATTATTATTATATACCTAAATAAGCCTAATATACCGCATGTGCTTCAATTTTTCTCGTACCCATCACGCCAGATATATAAAATAATTATTGCCCATTTGCCTTGCATTTGACGGACTCGTTGGTGGTGTAGTGGTTAGACACGCTGTCCGCTACCCGATAGGTCGTTCGTAGTTTCGATTCCCACCAAGTGTTTGCGTGTTATCTATCTACTTAGGGATGTATTTAGAAAAAAATAAGCTACACAAATACTTATAGTATGTGTTAGTTGTCTGGTTACCATAGTACAGGCTCTGCCTAGTTTGGGATCAGAGGAACGTGTGTAGATTGTTTTAGGATAGTATTATTATATTCGAGATCTACCACTAAATAAGTTTAAGTCAAAAGTCAAGTCAAAAATAGTTTATTTCAAATAGGCTTAACGCTAGCACTTTTGAAAGGTCATGTATTTTTTTTTTTTTAAAAAGCTACCACCGGATCACAACGCGGCCTCAACTGAGAAGATCCGGCAAGAAACTCAGCGGGCTTGTCATTTTATCACTTTTTTTTTTTTTTTTTTAAACAGTGTTTCATGTTACAGTTAGATCAGAGCGACAGTGTGTCTTGCCGTTCAAAAGATCAAATAATACAGGGAAAAAAAATAATAAAATACGACGAAAGTAGGTACAACAAACTAAAAAGCCAAAGGGATAGTAGTCGGACCAGTCCCCCCAAGCAGCACCCGCGCACGAGTTGACTCGAGCAGCAGCCATCACTCCCCTCAACCATATTGGAGGGAAGGGGGTGACCCGCCACACGAAGCCGCCACAAGCAAAGACCTTTCGATGGCGAGCATGACCAATCTAATATCACAGTGGCACACGTCTAACATTTAACTTCTGCTGTTAAGCAGTGCCTCGTCAGGCAAGACACAAAGCACTTTAACATATTATTGATGTCATCAATTAATTGACTAGTGCAGCAGCCATCAGTTATCCAACACTTTATATGGTGTTACAAATTGTAAGCCTTAAAATTCAAAGCTTGCATGAGTCAGGCAGTTCAAGCCCACGCAGCTTTATCCTCTAGGTAATCCGAGATTTTATAATAAGCCTTTTTCGACAATCGGCTTTTTATCAAAGGTTTAAATTTATTCAGTGGAAGATCTCGGATATCCTGTGGCAGTTTGTTATAGAAGCGTATACATTGACCCATAAAAGATTTGCCTGTTCTGTGGAGACGCGTGGAATGCAAAACAAGATCGTGTTTGTTCCGGGTATTAACACCATGAATATCACTATATTTTTTAAAAGATCCAATATTTTTCTGAACATAAACTAAATTTTCAAATATGAATTGTGAAACAACCGTTAGAATATCTATTTCTTTGAATTTTTCTCTAAGTGAATCGGTAGGAGCCAGATTATAAATGGCTCTCACAGCTCTTTTCTGCAGAATAAAAATGGCATTAAGTTCTGCAGAAGATCCCCACAGTAATATACCATAAGACATAATACTGTGGAAATAGCTGAAATAGACAATTCTAGCGGTTTCAACATTAGTTAAGCGTCTAATTTTTTTCACTGCATAAGCCGCGGAACCTAGTCTACCTGACAGTTTCTCAATTTGTGGGCCCCATTGTAGCTTAGCGTCTATTGTTATACCAAGAAACACAGTCGAAACCTCAAGGTCCAACGATGCTCCATTAATTTCCACATTGGTAGCCACCGGTCTTACATTAGGTGTTACAAATTTTATACACTTAGTTTTGCTCTCATTCAGTTTTAAATTGTTAATATTGAACCAGTGGACGACTTTAGAGAGGACGTTGTTCACTTCGTCATAATCATGGAGTTTACGCTTAACTTTAAATAAAAGAGAGGTATCATCCGCGAACAATACAACATTAAGTTTATCCCCCACGAAGTAGGGTAAATCATTAATGTATATTAAAAACAGAAATGGGCCTAATATTGAACCTTGAGGGACGCCTAAGGAAACCACAGATCCTGGGGATCTCTTACCATTTATATCAACCTTCTGAATTCTATTATTCAAATATGAAGTCAGAAGGTCTAAAGCTCTGTTCCTCAAACCATAGTGGCGTAATTTCCTGACCATCGTGTCGTGATCTACGCAATCAAAAGCTTTGGATAAATCACAGAATACACCAAGAGCATCATGTGATTCCTCCCAAGCCTGGTAAATATATTTTAATAATTCGACTCCCGCGTCAGTAGTTGATCGATTTTTTCTAAAGCCGAACTGTTTATCATGAATAAAATTGTTTTTATTAAAATGATCTAATATTTGATTTAATATAAGTTTTTCATAAATTTTACTTAAGGCTGGCAACACCGAAATAGGCCTGAAATTCGTAGGCTCAGCGGTACTGCCAGACTTAAATATAGGTACAATTTTGCTGTGCTTCATAAGGTCAGGAAACTCTCCACTCATAACACAGCTATTAAATATCACTGCTAATTGAGGGGCAATTACTTCAATTATTGATGCTATTACTTGTACAGAAAGTCCCCATATATCAGCTGTCTTTTTCTGATTAAGCTGTTTGAAAGTATTTATAATATCATTAGCAGTAACAAAACAGAATTGAAAGGCTGTGCCACACTCTGGTATGTTTTCTTTTAATAAAATTTCAGCGGAAATGGACGACGAATTCAGAGTTTTCGTTATATTAATGGGAACATCAGTAAAAAATCGTTCAAACTCTGTCGCCACATCTAAATCCGCTGTTACATCTTTATTATTCACATGTAAACAAAAATCATTATTGCGTACTGATGACCTACCAGTTTCACTATTTATAATATTCCATGTCATTTTAATTTTGTTTTCAGAGTTACTGATTTTTTGTTTTAAATAATTAGCTTTAGCTATGGAACAAGCTCGTTTAAATACCTTAGAGTATTGTTTTACATATTCTTTAAATAGCGGCGAGGAATTAACACATCTTTCATTATAAAGTTCGTACAATTTTCTCCGACTCGTATAGATACCTACCGTCGCCCAATCATTAAACGATACATTATGATTAATCGATAAAGTTTTAGGTTTAAATATTTTTCCAAAGCGATTATCGATACATTGGAATAACGAGTTATACAAAATATTTGGATCTTCATGACAGGGCAACACAGGCAAGCTGTCAGTCAGGGTGACTTTGAAATGACATAAGCGACGTTCTGTTATCGGAACAAACATAACATTTCTTTTAGTTTTCATGATTTTACTAGGAAACACAGCAAGCTGTCCACAATGGTCAGAATCAAGTTTATTTATTACTTCTTTGTGTATCGGTTTGATACTTGTAAATATGTTATCGATACATGTTGCGCTAAAAGAGGTTATCCTAGTCCTAGTGGGCTCCAAGAACATGTTGTACAGATTGTGTGATCTAAATAATGTTATAAATTTACTGGTCACAGTGGTATTTTCCAGTAGATTTATGTTAAAGTCTCCACAGACAATAATTGTTTTATTCGTGTAGGACGTTTTGTGCAAAACAGTTTCTAATATTCGTTCAAAATCATCATATGGTGAACACGGGGGCCTGTATACGCTCAAAACTAAAAACTGCTCAGTCTCAATGCAAGCTAATTCAATAACTCGTTCAACAGAAAGGCTCACCAGATCAGTACGTTCTTTGTATTTAATATTCTTTTTAGTAATAATTAGGGAGCCCCCACGAATTATGTTCACTCTGCTGAACGAGCTGGCAACCTGGTAGTTATTAACCTTGAACATGAACTGGTCACTCTTTAGCCAATGTTCAGTTACACAAAAAATATCTATATTGTGACCGTTCAAGAATAATTCAATTTCTAAGTCTTTGCCCAACATACCTTGTATATTCTGATGTACCAAGCGGGTACAGGGTATTTTATTTACATTTAATTTAAGGTCATTATTACATGGGCTTTGATGTGAATTTATAATAAAATTATCATTTAATTTATCCATGCCAGAGTTAGTCTCTGTTGTCTTAGAGTCTAATTTAAATTACATATTATGTCATTATTGATAGCCAAGTGCTTGGCTGCATTAATTTGTATGTCAAAATTATGTTGCTCAATAGAAGCAACTTTTGTAGCCAGATTCCTGGCTAATGTATATAAATAAAAGGATAGCGACATTGCTATCTGTCGTTTACAATATTTTTTAAGATAGTATTTATCTATCGTCAAATTAAAATTAACATTACTTAGGTTATTTATGTCAATTAAATTAAATTTGTTATGTATATCATAACCATTGCAGTATGTCAAGGTATGTAATGTCATGTTCAACTTATGTCTATTGGTATTTTCATCCTGTGGCAAACCATTACTGTAGGGAAATGTGAACATTACAATACTTTTAACAGTAATCTTTGACAGTAACTCATAGTACTTATGTAACTGTTGTTTGGACACATTCCCTCTATTGCCTACCAATATTATCAATATGGTATCCTGACTAAAATTATGTGTTAATATTTTGTCTATTATACTGGCATATGTTATGCCAGGCATACAATAATTAATTATAGGATGACCCGAATAAATATCTGTCAACATTTGGCTCATGTCCTTACCAAATTCATCACTAAATATCACAATTTTGGTGGAATTTAATGTCTCACAATTAACAGAAAGATCACATGTAGATGGATGTTCACCAACAACATGGAGGGAAGGTTGTGTTAATGATTTATTACAAGATTGCAAAAGTTTAGGACATGTAGTCCTAGCTGGAGATGAGGAGCATAATGTCTGGTTATGATTGCATTTCACTGTGTCACTTATAATAAGCTCATTCATAGCCAGTGCGTACTCTTTCAATACTTTTTGTGAACTTGCATACTTATCTGATAATGATATTAATTTTTCTTGTAAATTTAAAATTTCTACTTGCAAGTGCTCGGTATTTTTTTTGTATTTTAATGTGCACATATCTAACCTTGATGCATATATATCTAATTTATCAATTAAATGAAGTCTTTCACGGTTTAATTTTACATTTTTAATAAAAAAATTATGTTTTTTTACAAGTTTTTTTGTTTTCCTTATATATTGTAAAATAAAATGACAATTTTATATTCTGAATTTTATAATTTTCCAATCTCCCGCTTTTTCTCTCAAAACACAACCAGTCCAACAATATATCTTTTTTATATCCAAAATCTAGACACACGGTCTCGAACTATACAGCCGGAGACAACTATACACTCGGCGCAACCGGCTGGCACCAACCTCCTTCGGAGTCATTCGAGTGTTGTCGGCAGCGACACGTAACATCGGCCATCCTGCAAGTGAATACCATATGGTATTCACAAAAAGCATTAGATAAACAGTCAGATTGTTTGTTTCGGCTGAAATGACTGATGTGTACAGCAGTTACCGACAGATTACGCCAAATTAACTTTCTAACAGATCTATTAAATCTTGCGTCTCCACAATTTCCTTATCACTATCGGCAGAGTCTGTTTCATGACTGACGGAACTTGTGTATGGGCGCAATGAGTCAGCTGGTACCATTGCAACAAAGCTCTTATATCCTTTCATTCCCTTTACACTGCGGATTTTGTAACGATCATTGAGACATACCTGAATAATCTTATACGGCCCTGCATATAACTTATCAATTTTTCGATTTATTCCGGTCTCTGAATTCGTAAACGCATTATTCCACAATACTAATTCGCCCCTTTGATATTTTCTGGCTTCCTTTTTACCCTCATTACACTTAGTCTCCATATACCTTTGCTTCTTTTTAATATTTTCATTTGCCCTGATCCTTTTTTGTTTACAAGAAATCTCTGAACTATTCCCAGCTAAATCAGGCACTAAATTTTTCTTATGTGCAAACATTAGTTCATAAGGACTGAATTTAGTTGTATCATGTACTGTGTGATTAATCCCCATTACAATTTCAGGTATTGTTGTGTCCCATGCAGATGGTACTCGAGTACTGGTGCGCAAAGCATCTAGCAAGGTCCTATTTACCCGTTCCACTTGTCCATTAGCGCGCGGTACAGATATAGCGTTAAGTGTGTGATGTATTTTATGAGTAGTGCAAAATTCCTTGAAGTATCTACTTGTGAACGATAATCCTCTATCAGAGATAATGCGGTTCGGATAACCAAGGATAGCAAATATTTCACGTAATACTAAAACTGTTTCTACGGAACGTGTACTTTTGGTAGGTTTTACTGCAATAAATTTTGTAAATGAATCAATGACTACTAATACATATTGATTCCCTTTCTCAGATTTTTGAAACGGTCCCATATGATCTATATGTACGGTATGCATAGGCTGATCGGGCTTAGGTATAGGATAAATTTTTCCGGTTGGCTTTCCATAATTGCCCTTCTTAAATAAGCATTCTAAACAAGCTTTGACATATTTTTGAATGAATCGACTCATACGCGGAAACCAGTAGTCTGCCTTAATAGCTTCGTCGCATCTTTTTAAACCTACGTGACCGATATCATCATGAAACATTTTCATTATTCGCCAACGAGCAGCTTTGGGTACCGCAAGACGTTCGCCATTAAGTGTTTTCCGATAGATTCGATGATCTCTAATACAATAACAATTCTTTACATCATTATTGGGATTATTGCTTTTTAGTTGATTGTAAATAGATTTTAACTGGTCATCTTGAAGCTGAGCTGTCAGGAACCAATCTTCCGTGATTTCTACATTTAAAATTTCAAGTACCGGATTACGACTAAGTGCGTCAACATGGCGCATATTAGTACCAGGTCGATACACAACTTCCATGTCAAACTCTTGTATTTGAAGCCACCAACGGGCGATTCTTGGTACTAAATCTCGTTTTGTGAGAGTGCTTCTCACAGCTGAGCAGTCTGTTATGACTTTAAAATGTATACCAGTTATATAAATCCTAAAACGTTTCAGAGACTCAACAACAGCCAGTGTTTCCAATTCATAACTATGATAAACCATCTCTTCCTTTGTTGTTACCCTACTAAAATATATTACCGGCTTAAGCTCACCACTTGGTTGTTTTTGGAGGAGAATACCTGCTATGCCTAGTTTGCAGGCGTCTGTATGAATTTCCGTGTCGTACTCCCGATTGTACAACGCTAAAACAGGTTTATTACAAAGTAATGATTTTAATTTCAAAAATGCCTCTTTTTGCTTGTCTTCCCAGATCCAATTCACGTTCTTTTTAGTTAATTCAGTCAGAGGTCTCGCTATTATTGCAAAGTTTTGTATAAATTTGCGGAAATATGAACACAGTCCTATGAACTGCCGTACCTGATGGACGTTATTTGGTGTAGGGAAATTCTTTACAGCATCTAGTTTTCGATCACCAGGCTGTACTCCGGTAGGTGTTACAACATGGCCTAAATAGTTTATTTCAGATTTAAGAAACGCACACTTCTTTAAATTTAATTTTAAATTAGCTTTCCTCATAAGTTGCAAGACCTTTTCCAATATCAACAGTCCACCGTTTATATCTGAGGATGGTAGTAATAGATCGTCCATAAAGGTCAGAACTTCCTCGTAACGCAATGATCCAAGTAGTTTATAGATTGTCCGCTGAAATACAGCCGGTGCATTGGCTAACCCAAAAGGAACTCGCGTATACTCCCATTGCCCTTCTGGAGTAACAAAAGCTGTAAATTTTGTAGCATCGCTCGCTAGAGGAATCTGGTGGTAGCCTTGTGCCAAATCTAGGCTGGTATAAAAGCACTTCCCTGCTAATTTATTTAATTGATCATCAATATGAGGCAAGGGGAACCGATCTTTTACCGTTATCGCATTAAGTGCTCGATAATCAACACAAAGGCGACTATCTCCATTTCGTTTCTTTACTAAAATAACTGGTGACGCGTAATTAGATTGTGACTCCTTGATGATCCCTGCACCCAATAAATCTTTAACTTTCGCTCGTACAGTTTCAAGCTCTTTATGCCCTAGCCTATATGGCTTATGAAAGACTGGAATCTTCGAAGTTAATTCAATATTCATATCAGTTAAATTTGTTATGCCGAGATCATTTGAATTAGCAGCAAAACAATCTTGGTAATTGAGTAGTAGCTCGTACAATCGACGCTGGTCGTAATTAGATAAAACTCCTATATCTATTTGAGAGACTGGTGTACTTGCAATGTTTAATTTACGTAAATCCTCAAGGGTATGAGTTGGTGTAAGACCCGTTATATTGTTGACTTGTATTAACTTTGCGGGCTCAAATCTTCGATAGTCAGGCCTCTGTGAATCGCAAGTGAAATCTATTCTAGTGTCGTTAACCCAGACAGTCATTTCAGCCATATGCAGAGAATGTGCAACAGGCAACTAAGTCTAAATGTAAACTATATGTAAGTACAACCGCTTTTATGAATATGGATAATATAAATCTATATTTGATTTAAATAAGTTGCATTACATCTGAACTGGATGATAAAAGCGAGCCTTTGCGTTCTTCATTACCAGACAGAGTGACAACACATATTTCGTTACTTACAACGTTAGTTCAGAATCAGTAGTTCAGTACTAAGTAACCAGCAGGCTAAGTACCAGAAATCACAGAATATTGCAGTATAAATTATAAGATAGTAATACACACAGACACAGCTAATACAGAACAGACAGAAACTGATGCAGAACAGACAGAAACATCAGGACAGACAGAATATTTTATTACAGAAGGCTCGAAGCCACAGACAGATTAAGTATTTAAAAGCAATTACGCACCTCCATATTATTAGCAGGTAGCTTAACGTCATTGTAATTGTTTAAGCAGGGGTGTTTCTCCCATTTTTCCTCTGAGACATTTTGCAAACGTTCACAAGGCGTAGCTCGAGTAATTAGTTCATCTTTCTTCCAGATTATGTGCTCGTGTCCCATGTTGTAAATGCGTAAGTATCCATTTTGTCCGGTTAGTAAAGAAGCTGGTACCGCGAAGTATTTGTTATCTAAGTCATAGTATCTAGGTAAAGTACAAACATCACAATCTGGAGTATTCCCCACAATATTTACTTCAACGAATACGGATTCTTGTGGTTGAATTTGAACATCTGAAAGGCTCGTGATCTTGTATTTTTCTGAGACGCAATCATCGTAAATATTATTTTCTTGCAATAAGGCTGAGTTCTGAGTTGTTACTAAAGATATGCCCTCAGAGTTAATTACTGGTTGCCCAATAAGTATATCAACATCAGCAGGCAGCTTTATGTGTGTAACCACAGCTGTCGTATTGAAATTCAATCCATCAATGATCATTGTTAGATTTACTCGCCCCATAGCCGGTACTGTACCTCCAGTGAATCCTTTGAGTATCGCGTCTGTTTCTTGAACATTATAATCTAAAGCATTAACAGCTTTTAAGGATATTACATTCAACTGTGCTCCAGTATCTAAGTATCCAGAAAACTTTCGCCCCTTTAAATACACGTCTTTCTTGTAAATATCATTTAAGTTTTGAACTAAATTTATTGGGACAGTTTCGCCTTTTGATATCTTCATCATAATATCCAATTTGGGGCAACGATTAATATTATGCCCTGTTTCAGAGCAGAATTTACACACTCTCCTATCTGGAACTGGACAATCTTTGACAATATGTTCTGTTGAATTACACCTGAAGCAATTCATTCGTCGAAAGTTCGATGGTGTACGTGATGTAGTAGGTATAGCAAAATCAGAATTTCTCTTTTTATCCGAATCGATTCTATTAACGCGTGTGTTATATAGGTTGATAGGATCTACTTTTCTGGATTCGCTCTTATTTCTATAATTCTCGAAAGCGGACAAATATCCTGAATAAAATTCTTCAGGTGTTTCACATTTAAATGCTTTTGCATTTTTTTTTTTTTTTTTTTTTTTTTTTTTCTGTGGCATCCCTACGGCCTATATCGGTTTTTTATAACTCTCGTTTTAATTTTTAAGTTTATTTATTATTTGTTCGTAATTTATGTCTTATATCAATTTATTCACTAAATTATCTCAATGTTATAGTGGTGCACGTTAGTTTTTTAAGTAATATCTGGTGATCGACGTCAAAAACTGATGTTCAAAAGTGACTGTTCTTCGCTAAGTACTTGGTGCCGGTTTATTTGAAACTGTATAGTTATTTTGAATTTTTTACGTGTCTCACATTTAGGAAAACAGGATAAGTTATTTCAGGTTACTTTACATCTTTATTACCTACGTAACGCAAGTAATCCCGTATTACGAGCGCCTGAAAATTTATTGTTACGAACAACCGTCAACATCAAATCCTTAAATAGTTTGTTAACACAGTTTCGTTTGTTTGATAATATCTGAATTGTCTAGATAATATCTAATTATGATGACTCGTAGTGCACATGCTCGCCAGGAAGAGTCTAAACTCAGACTGGCGTTAACAGAGTTGAAGGAAACCAAAGAGCTGTGTTGTCAAATGAACAAGGAAAGGGAGGATAACGAATTAGAATTTATAAAAATTTTAAATGAAAATAAAAAACTTAAAAGTGAAATGGCTAAATTGCATACACAATGTATTGATGCCCTAGATGCTCGGGACAGGCTCCAAATTGTCGTAAATGATTTTGATAAATGCTCAGAAGAATATGTTTTGGCCCTAAATCGCATTACCTTCTTAGAGGAGAAGCTTAGAGTGTCCCAATCCCAAATCTCACAGTTAGAAACTGCAAAGTTAACTGTTACCACCTCGCTGAACCAAAGTCTTTTCGATGAGTTGGTTGGCAGTGCCCCGAGCATGGTTCCTGCTGCTCTTAGGCAAAGACCCATAGCAACTATTGATTTAACATCTGGAGATGATGTTCCACTAAGTACATCTGGGGGTATGACTAAGTGCAGTAGCAAAAAAATAAAGAAATATATAAAAATTAATAGATATATAAAAAAAACTCAGAAACTGGTAAAGAAACATAAATTCTTTATTAAAAATGTTAAATTAAACCGGGAAAGACTAAATTTGATTGATACATTAGATATATATGCATCTAGGTTAGATAAGTGCACTCTGAAGCACAAGATGGACACCCAAAACTTGCAAGAAGATATCTTACACCTTCAAACTAAACTAAAATCAATATCAGATAAGTATTCAGATTCACAAAAATTAATGAAAGAATACACGCTGGCTATGAATGAGCTCATTAACAATAATTCATTGAGTAATAATATTAACCAGCCCTCAGTGTGCTCCTCATCACCGGCATGTAGCTCTATTCCTTTACAAACTTTAACACAACCTTCCCTTGATGTTGTTGGTGATTATATACCTGTAAGTAAGCACTCTGTTAATTATGTAACCTCAAATCCCACTGAAATTGTTATGTTTAGTGATGAAATTGGTAAGGACATGGGCCACTATTTGTCAGATATTATGAAGGGACATTCTGTCATAAATCATTGTATGCCTGGTATGACCTATGCCAATTTAATGGACAAAATATCTAGACATATATTTAGCCGGGATTCAACATTGATTATCTTGATAGGAAATAGAGGAAATGTGTCCAAAAAACTGTTATATAAATATCAAGAGATGTTATCAAATATTGACGTTAAAAAAGTTGTAATGTTCACATTTCCCTACAGTAAGGGTTTGCCACAGGATGAAAATACTAGTAGATATAAGTTAAACTTGACATTACACACATCGACACACTGTAATGATTATGACATGGAAAATAAATTTAATTTAATAGACATTAATAACTTTAAAGTTAATTTTTATATGACAAAAGATAAATATTATCTTTCTAAATATTGTAAAAGAGAGATAGCTATGTCGCTATCATATTATTTTTACACATCAGCCAAGAACTTGGCTACACAGGTTGCTTCTTTTGAGCAACATAAATTTGACATTCATGTTAATCCAGCCAAGAAGTTGGCTATCAATAATGACAATCTAATTAATTTAAATTAGACTATACGACAACAGAGACCAACTCTGGCATTTTTGATAAAAATAATTGCAATATAAGCATTATGCAAAGCCCATGTAATATTAATACTAAGTTGCATCAAAATATAGTACCATGTATCAACCTGGTGCATCAGAACATACAAGGAATGTTGGGCAAAGACTTAGAAATTGAATTGTTCTTGAACGGTCACAACATAGATATTTTTTGTGTCACTGAACATTGGTTAAAAGGTGACCAGTTCATGTTCAATTTTAACAACTACCAGGTTGCCAGCTCGTTCAGCAGAGTAAACATGATACGCGGGGGCTCTTTAATTATTATGAAAAATAATATTAAATATAAAGAACGTACTGATGTAGTGAGCCTTTCTGTTGAACGTGTTATTGAATTAGCTTGCATTGAGACTGGGCAGTTTTTGGTGCTGAGCGTATATAGACCCCCTTGTGCATCATATGATGTTTTTGAAAATATATTAGAAACTGTTTTACACAAATTGTCACACACTAATAAATCTATCATTGTCTGTGGAGACTTCAACATAAATATACTGGAAAATACTAATGTAACTAGTAAATTTATAACCTTATTTAGATCACACAATTTGTATAATATTTTCTTTGAGCCAACTAGGATAACCTCTTTTAGTGCAACATGCATTGACAACATTTTTACAAGTTTGAAACCCACACACAAAGAAATTATTAGTAAACTGGATTCCGACCACTGTGGTCTAGTTGTTACATTTCCTAGTAAAATCATCAAATTTCAACGAAACATAACATTTGTTCCTATAAATAAACACCGCTTATGTCAGTTTAAAGCCGCCTTGACTGACAGCCTACCTGTGTTGCCCTGTCATGGCGATCCGAATATATTATACAATTCTTTGTTCCGAGAAATCGATAATCGATTTGTAAAAATTTTTAAGCCCAAAACTGTATCGATTAATAATTGTGTATCGTTTAATGACTGGGCGACTGTTGGTATACATACCAGTCGGAGAAAACTGTATGAGCTTTATAATGAAAAATCTGTTAATTCCTCTCAGCTCTTTAAAGAATATGTAAAAAAATACTCAAAAGTTTTCAAGCGAGTCTGTTCGATAGCTAAGTCGAATTTTTTAAAAAATAAAATCCGAAATGCGGATAATAAGATTAAAACTACATGGAATATTATAAATAGCGAGACTGGTAGGTCATCAGTAAGAAATAATGATTTTTGTCTACATGTTAACAATAAAGATGTAACAGCGGATTTAGATGTAGCGACAGAGTTTGAAAGGTTTTTTAGTGATGTTCCTATTAATATAACGAAAACTCTGAATTCCTCGTCCACTTCCGCTGAAATAATATTAAATGAAAATGTACCACAGTGTGACACAGCTTTTAAATACTCTTTTGTGACTGCTAAAGACATCATAAAAACTTCTAAACAACTTAACCAGAAAAAGACGGCTGATGTATGGGGGCTTTCTGTCCAAATAATAGCTTATATAATTGACATTATTGCTCCTCAATTAGCAGTTATATTTAATAGCTGTGTCAAGAATGGAGAGTTTCCTGACCTCATGAAGCACAGTAAAATAATACCTTTATTCAAGTCTGGTAGTACCACTGAACCTACGAATTTCAGACCAATTTCGGTGTTGCCAGCCTTGAGTAAAATTTTTGAAAAGCTTCTTTTGGATCAAATGTTAGATCATTTCAATAAATATAACTTGTTTCATGATAAACAGTTCGGGTTTAGAAAGAATCGGTCCACCACTGACGCGGGAGTCGAATTAATAAAATATGTATATGAGGCTTGGGAGGAATCACAGAACGCCCTTGGTGTATTCTGTGATTTATCCAAAGCTTTTGATTGTGTAGATCATGATACGATGGTCAGGAAATTACGCCACTATGGTATAAGGGACAGAGCTCTTGACCTTTTAACTTCATATTTGCATAATAGAATTCAGAAGGTTGACATTAACGGTAAGAGATCTCCTGGTTCTGTGGTCTCCATGGGCGTCCCTCAAGGTTCAATATTAGGCCCATTTCTGTTTTTAATATATATTAATGACTTACCCTACTACGTAGGGGACAAACTAAATGTTGTATTGTTCGCTGATGATACCTCTCTTTTATTTAAAGTCAGGCGTAAACTCTATGAATACGACGAAGTAAACAATGTACTTTCTAAAGTTGTCCATTGGTTCAATGTTAATAATTTGAAACTTAATGAGAGCAAAACCAAATGTGTGAAATTTGTAACACCAAATGTAAGACAGGTGGCAACCAATGTGGAAATTAATGGAGCGAAGTTGGACCTTGAGGAGTCGACTGTGTTCTTAGGTATAACAATTGACGCTAAACTACAATGGGGCCCCCACATTAAGAAATTGTCAGGTAGACTGAGTTCCGCGGCTTATGCAGTTAAAAAAATAAGACGTTTAACTGATATTGAAACCGCTAGAATTGTTTATTTCAGCTATTTCCACAGTATTATGTCTTATGGTTTATTACTGTGGGGATCTTCTGCAGAACTTAATACCATTTTTATTCTGCAGAAAAGAGCTGTGAGAGCCATTTACAATCTGGCTCCTACTGATTCACTAAGGGAAAAATTCAAAGAAATAGATATTCTAACGGTTGTTTCGCAATTCATATTTGAAAATTTAGTTTATATTCAGAAAAATAGTGTATCTTTTAAAAAGTACAGTGCGATTCATAGTGTTAATACCCGGAACAAACACAATCTTGTTTTACATTCCACACGTCTCCACAGAACAAGCAAATCGTTTATGGGCCAAAGTATACGCTTCTATAACAAACTGCCACAGGATATCCGAGATCTTCCACTGAATAAATTTAAACCTTTGATAAGAAGCCGGTTGTCGAAAAAGGCTTATTACAAAATCTCGGATTACCTAGAGGATAAAGCTGCGTGGGCTTGAACTGCTCAACTCATGCAAGCTTAGAATTGTAGGCTTACAGTTTGTAACACCTCTTAATCTGGTGGATTACTGATGGCTGTTTCACAAGTCAATTGATTGATAATATAAAGATTATGTGAAAGTGTTTTGTGTCTTGCCTGTCGAGGTACTACTTAACAGCAGAAGTTAAATGTGAGCCACTGTGATTTTGGTTCGGTCATGCTCGCCATCGAAAAGTCTTTGCTTGTGGCGGCTTCGTGTGGCGGGTCACCCCCTTCCCTCTAATATGGTTGAGGGGAGTGATGGCTGCTGCTCGAGTCAACTCGTGCGCGGGTGCTGCTTGGGGGGACTGGTCCGACTTCTATCCATTTGGCCTTTTAGTTTGTCTTAATTTATTGTTTTCTTCTTTTCTCCCTTGCTTTATGTTTCGAATGGCAGGACACAATATCGCTAATGTCGATTCATTTGTAACAAAACAATGTTTAAAAAACAAAAGTGAAAAAATGACAAGCCCGCTGAGTTTCTTGCCGGATCTTCTCAGTTGAGGCCGCGTTGTGATCCGGTGGTAGCTTCTAAAAAATGACGATTCAAAAGTGCTAGCGTTAAGCCTATTTGAAATAAAGATTTTTGAGTTTGAGTTTTTGAATTATTTTGTAAATCAAGTGGCAATCCTTTAATTAAACAAGAAAGAGAGGCGGCATCGTCTAGTCTACAGCGCCGACACATAGCCAATTTGTCATGATAATAATGAGTTATTGTTTCATTATGCAACTTCTTTCTAGATACTACTTCTTCTAACATATCAGCATACTCAAAACTTCTAGGAAATGCTTTAATCAATAAAGATTTCCATTGTTCCCAAGTATAATCATATTCGTCGAGGCGGCTAAACCATAACTGAGCTTGACCTACTAGACGAGTTTGCATTATGACTATTTTTGAATAGTCATCCCATTTGTGGACCATACCCAACTGATCAATTTTTGCCAACCAATTTTTAACATTGGTTTCGATATTGTCTGGATCAAAAGTAGGTATAATTTTCTCACCCGAAACATTGCGCATTGGCCGTGACTCCACACAAAATTTTTCAACCATTTTTTCTAATTTATTGGTTAATAGTCGTTCAAGTAATACGTTCGGAGGTAGATCTTCATCAGAATCATTGTTATTTGATGACACCTGGTTAGATATTTGATCTACATGTAGTGTTCCAGCACTTGTAGCGATCTCAGAATTAGGTTTACATTTTTTCGAATTGTTAGAGATATTGCCTTTTGTTATTATTCTTTTCATTTTGGGTCCTCTATATCCCACTTCTGAATGTAAAATAAAATGACAATTTTATATTCTGAATTTTATAATTTTCCAATCTCCCGCTTTTTCTCTCAAAACACAACCAGTCCAACAATATATCTTTTTTATATCCAAAATCTAGACACACGGTCTCGAACTATACAGCCGGAGACAACTATACACTCGGCGCAACCGGCTGGCACCAACCTCCTTCGGAGTCATTCGAGTGTTGTCGGCAGCGACACGTAACAATATCTATTGATTTTAATATATTTCTTTAGTTTTTTATTACTGCACCCAATCATCATACCCTTGAATTCATTTACTTGGACATTTGTATCATGTGTCAAATCTATTGGTAATATGGGGTTTAGATTAAGAGCAGCGGGAGGAACCATGCTCGGGGCACTGACAACCAACTCATCGTACAGGCTTTGGTTTAACGAGGCAGTGAGATTTGATTTAGATGACTCTAGTTGTGATATATGTGTGTAGGCATCACGTAGCTGTTCCTCTAACGAAGTAATACGGCTCAGCGCCGCCGTATATTCCTGAGAACACTGATCGAACCCATCCACAATGACTTGGAGCCTGTCCCGAGCATCTATAGCATCAACACAATGTCCATGCAACTGTGACATTTCCGCTTTAAGCTTTTTATTCTCATCTAATAATTTAATGAACTCCGTTTCATTGTCCTCCCTTTCCTTTTCCATTTGACAACACAGTCCTTTAGCCACTTTCAATTCGCTCAAAGCCAGTTGGAGTTTAGCCTCTTCTTGGCGAGCAAAAGCCCTGCGGGTCGTCATAATTACAATAAATCGTAAGAATTTAAATAATACGAAGCAAATAAGAAGTAATAGGACCTGTTGTGGTATCAAACAAACAAGGAATAATATGTTGTTTACGATTGGCAACTTGCGTTTATAATTCGATATGAAAATACTGTATGGTCTTAGAAACTAGCACAGTGTAGAAAATAATACAACAACGCACATCTCCAAAGTGAATTAGGTACCTAAATAAGATAAAATATAATTATGAACTAGCTTCACAATTTAAATAACACGGCACAATGTAACTGTCAGCGGCCAGTCCAACTATAAAGTTGTTTAAGTTTATAGCACTAAATATATGTCTTGAAAACTAGGAAACACAATAACACCGAGTTTATTTAGTGAAAAAAATGTAGTAGGACATTAATTAACTATTCAAAATTAATTTTAATTACAAAAGAAAACAAGAGAATAAGAATGAGCTGTTGACCACAGGGATGCCACAGGAAGAAAAAAAAAAAAAAGAAAAAAAAGAAAAAAGTTTAGAAATTAACTCTCGGAAATATAGAATTTAAGAGCCTGAGATTTCCTTCTGAGAGGTGGAAAACCGGTACTTTTAGTCCTCCAGAAGTTATTTAATTCCGACTTACTCGAGGGTACTACCCCATCGTATCCCCTCGAGTCACACAACAAGCTATAGAGAGAGCTATGAGCTCGGAGTTTCTTTGCGCGACAGAATCCAGAATGAGGAGATTCGCCGAAGAACCAAGGTCACCGACTAGCTCTCAGGATCTGCAAGTTGAAGTGGCAATGGGCAGGCCACATCGCTCGAAGAACCGATGACCGTTGGGGAAGAAAGGTTCTCGAGTGGCGACCACGAACCGGAAGGCGCAGCGTAGGTAGACCTCCCACTAGGTGGACAGACGACATTGTGCGCGTCGCAGGTAACCGGTGGATGCAAATAGTCAATGTTCATTGTGGCGTTCCAAGGGGGAGGCCTACGTTCAGCGGTGGACGCCTTCCGGCTGGTGATGATGATGATGATAATGAGAATTTAAGAAGACGTAATAATATCAAGTCTGTTCGCTGTATAGATCTGACGAGGGACGGGTTCGATAGCTCGCCGGCGTGGTTCTTCGTGCTGTTGGCGGAGTGCGGCGGCGAGCTGGTGGGGCAGGCGCTCTGCAACCGCGCCTACTCCAGTTGGACGTGCCGCGCCTTCTACTTGGAGGACCTGTACGTGCGCCCGCGGGCGCGCCGCCGCGGCGTCGGCCTGCGGCTCGTACACGAGCTGTGCCGGGTATGTATACAGTATCCTGTCGCCTTTCACGTACTATACCATGCCGCCATTTTAGCGCTTTCGGCACTAAATCTAGCGGAATTTTAGAGTAACCGACTCTCATTATTTATTGTTGACTCCTAGCGGAATATCTAGCGCTTTAGCGATATAATAGTCGTTAATTTATGCAATTTTTTTATCAAACATGGTTGTTATACATATCTAATGAATATAATGTATGTAATGAATCAATTTAACTCTAATTTATATATTTTACTCGTTGGTTTAACTCCTAATTTAAAGATATCATTGAAATCTAGCGCTTTTACAATTACATTAACTTTCTAGCGGAATCTACCCCTTCTCTTGAAGTGATCTAGCGCCCAGTACCAAGACGGACCTGGCAGCAGTGCTACTATATTAGCTTACTATGTCGACGCTCTCATTCCGCAAACGCACTCCTTTTAATGTGAAACTAAGGGCAAAGATGATGAATATTGATAGAATGTTCTGTAGTGTGGCTTTTTCCAAGGCTTGTGATTTCGTACAGCATAATACAGTGAACAGATAATTACGTCACTATGGTATGAGCAATAGAACTCTTGGCCTTTTTAATGCATATTTTAATAACAGAATTCAGGAGGTTGAATTTAACTGTAGTAGGAGTCAACTTATGTCCATTTATTATTTTTAACCCCCGACCAAAAACGAGGGTAGCCTATGTCCGGAAGTCTGTCTGTCGGTCTGTATGTATATCTGTCTGTGGCATCGTAGCGGTCCAACCAATGAATGGATTTGAATGCAGTTTTTTTATTTGAAAGCTAGTTTTAGCGAGATGGTTTTAGCTATGTTTCATGAAACTCGATCCAGCCGTTTGAAGACCATCAGCTCTTTTCCGAGTCGAGGTAGGGATATTTTGTATACAATAGACATTTTTCATTACTTCTATTAGTCCGAAAGATCTGAAATTTAGAACATATGTAAACCCAATGATACTAAATAAAATTGTAGTCTGGTGATGGGCGCAAGCATGAAGGTGGCAACAGGACAGGAACTCTGCTCCATTAAATGTAGGGCCCACCGAATTATAAATCTATGATCGATCTATCTTGACGAGTAGTTACACAGATACTGATCAGGGTCTGATAATAGCACAGGAAAGTTATTATAAGAGTTCGTTTACTAGACGGGGTTTTTTTATTTTTTTTTTAAATTTATTCTTGTGATATAAGTAGACGATAACAATGGCGCACTCAATTTTATCGCTACTAGTGCAAATTTAGAATTTTAAGTAAATAATTTTGGTATAATAATTATGAAAGTAAAAAGTACGAATAACAAACGAACGATCCCGGCTACGTTACGCGATCCGGTGGTAGTTGTAAAATTGTTGAACCCATAGAGCTCAAGCATAGTAATACAGATATTTCGACAGACTTTGATATAGTGGTACCTACTTAATATTTTTTTCACACCACCTGCTCGATAATGCTGCATTATGTGTCATAAAAAAATTACATAAAGTACATCATTATATCCCTATAGTCTAGCCGGGTAATAATGGTGTACTAAACTCCCTCGGGTAATAATGTGATTTGAATTTTGAACATCAAACGATCCTCAACACTTTTACCACAGGTGTAATACTACTCCAAGCAGAGACCTGCACGAAAAAAAACCTTTAAAAATCGAATCGGGCGCGACGAGCAGAACCCAGTGTTCTAGAAAAGAAAATGAAATAGATGTTAACGCGTTAACGCTGCAAATCACAATGTTGATACTATTGACAGTCTCGTTGGTCTAATGGTTAGACGTCGTGGCAGCTACCCGATGGGTCGTGGGTTCAACTCTCACCAAGTGTCTGGGTGTTATTTAACTATTTAATTAATATCAGTTGTCTGAACTTGTCTGATTTCCATAGTACAGGCTCTGCCTAGTTTGGGATCTGATGACCGTGTGTCGATTGTCCCAAGATATTATTATTATCTTAATTCTAGCAATATTTGTATTTTATTACCTCGCAGTAGGTGTGAAAAGTAGTGTATTTACCTCGGGGATAAAGGTGTCTTTGTCTTGGGCGAGCTTAAATCCCTCGCTGTACTCAGGATTCTAGAATTAACTCTATACCTACTCCCTCGCTGCGCTCGGGAGTTGCTAGAAAACTTCGTTTTGCTCGCGATTCAATTTAACGCCCGCGACATAAGACACTACTTTGTCCCCTTGGTGCATAAACCATAAACTACTAATACCTAGTACACGTGTAATGAATATCAGATGGCGGTGTCGGAGGGCGTGAGCCGCGTGGACTGGCACGTGCTGGCCAGCAACGAGGCCGCGCTCGCGTTCTACGCGCGGCTCGGCGCGCACGACCTGCGCCGCACCGAGGGCCGCCTCGCGCTGCGCCTGCACCGGGACCGCATCGACGCGCTCGCCGCACCGCCGCCGCCGCCGCCGCACAACACTATATCAATATAACAATTTCAAGACTAAAACAAATACACGAACATTATGGAAAAGTGAATAAATGAATATGAATATGAAATCAACCACATCTATACCTACCTAAGAGTGTATCAATTAAAACGTGAAAATTTTACTCTTGGCAAATATTTTGTTCTTATTTTATCTGTAATTAAATATTGTGTTGTACCCAATTAGTATTATTTCAATACATTTTAATAAAGAAAGCCTAAAATATTTTTAGTTTTATTTTCACGTAAGTATAACAGTGAACAGACCACCATGTCTCAATAGCGTTATTATCATCTTACGTGACATGAGGTAGAGGCGTCAATATATGTAATTTATAGCTCTGCCATTTTCTGCCGAGGTTAAGGTGAACATCATAGGTGAAAATAATATTGCTCTTAGAGAAGATGGTATAGAGCCAGTGAGGCAAGCTGTCACGTAACGGTTGGTTTAGAGTAGGGTAGGGAGAACCCGGAGACCGCTACTAAGATAGGTAAGTAACTAAAGGGGAAGTAGCAATAAAAGAATGAGAACTCAGGACTTACAATATCACTATAATCACAGATAAAAACGTTTACAGTTCTCTAAAGATAGGCAGTTCGTTTCACCGGGTCGGGAACGCGGACACTTATTAGCGTAAGATCACGTAACTTGCTTGCAAAGATTCCTGGGCGCAGGGAAGCCTGGCGGCGTGCCTAGATGGCACAGCCGCAGCCAGGCCGTTGGATGCCGGCAGGTTTAATACCGGCCACGACAGGCAGCCAGCAGGCTGGCCGATGAATTGGGGTGCGGGCGTCAGCACGCCACAGCAGCAGCACCCGTAGATTCGTGGCCTCTGGCGTAGATAATGGCCGGTTCCGGCTCAAGACCTGGTTCAGCTCGGCCTCCGGTCTTGCGACTTCAGAGTCTCAACCCTCGACTCTAGGCTGTAGACCTCAGGCTTTCCACTCGTCTCCAGACTCCAGACTCGTCTCTAGACTCAAGACTTCAGACTGACTTTTAATTTCTCCTCTCTGCCACTTGACGGCTCCTTGTCTAAATTTAATTTTTAAAAATTAATTAAAAATAAATATTTAAAAAATGATGAGGTATGACAATGGAGGTTGATATATGACGAATGAAATGAGGTGATACACTACATTACCCCAAAAACCCAGAAAAATTTTTTTACATATGAAAAAATTTGAGGTTTGTAATATCCTTGGCCCTTACATACATCAACTTTCAAAGTACCACATACACTAGCTCTTTCAGAGGGAGGGGATATGGTTCACGGCTATATAAGTCCTATGACGCATACTCCACAAGGTATATTACTGGACCACGTCCTCAATGACCTAAGGCTTGTTTAGAGTGTAGTCAGCCGCACCATGCGATTCATCATCATCATCATCATCAGCCGGAAGACGTCCACTGCTGAACATAGGCCTCCCCCTTAGAACGCCACAATGAACGACAATTGGCTATTTGCATCCACCGGTTACCTGCGACGCGCACAATGTCGTCTGTCCACCTAGTGGGAGGCCTGCCAACGCTGCGTCTTCCGGTTCGTGGTCGCCACTCGAGAACCTTTCTTGCGGTTATCAGTTCTTCGAGCGATGTGGCCTGCCCATTGCCACTTCAACTTGCAGATTCTGAGAGCTATGTCGGTGACCTTAGTTCTTCGGCGAATCTCCACATTTCGGATTCTGTCGTGCAAAGAAACTCCGAGCATAGCTCTCTCCATGGCTCGTTGTGTGACTCTGAACTTTTCTAACAGGCCAGCCGTTAGAGACCACGTCTCAGTACCATATGTCATCACTGGCAACACACACTGGTTAAAAACCTTCGTCTTCAGGCACTGCGGTATTTTGGACGAGAAGATATCGCGTAGTTTCCCGAACGCTGCCCATCCGAGTTGGATTCTTCGGGCGACCTCTTTGTCGAAGTTGGACCGACCTAACTGGATAGTTTGTCCTAGGTATACGTAGTGGTCAACAACTTCGAGTGTATCGTTCCAAACAACCACCGGTACGGGTGCAACATGGACATTAGACATGATCTTCGTCTTGTCCATGTTCATTTTAAGACCCACCTGTTGGGAAACGCTACTGAGGTCGCTGAGCATCGTATTGAGGTCCTCCAGCGACTCTGCCATAATGACTATATCGTCGGCAAAACGAAGGTGAGTGATGTATTCGCCATTGATGTTGATGCCGAATCCGTACCAGTCCAAGAGCTTGAAAACGTCCTCCAATGCGTTTGAGAACAGTTTCGGAGAAATAACGTCTCCCTGTCTCACACCTCGCTGCAATGGGATTGGTTTCGTGCTCTCTTCCTGTAGTCGGATCGACATGGTGGCGTTACTGTACAAACACTTCAACACTTCGATGTACCTATAGTCAATGTGGCACCGCTGGAGGGACTGCAATACCGCCCAGGTCTCGATGGAATCAAAGGCTTTCTCGTAGTCCACAAACGCTAGACATAATGGCCGATTATACTCCTCGGTTTTCTGTATAATCTGGCAGAGCGTATGTATGTGGTCTACGGTGCTAAAGCCTTTTCGGAACCCGGCTTGTTCGGGAGGCTGGAAGTCATCAAACCTGCGTTCGAGACGGTTCGTAATGACTCTCGAAAACAGCTTGTATACATGGCTCAGGAGTGAGATGGGTCTATAATTCTTCAATAAAGTGTTATCACCTTTTTTGAAGAAGAGAACCACCACACTCCTGTGCCATGCTTCTGGCGTAGTACCCTCGAGTAAGACGGAATTAAATAACTTCTGGAGGACTCAAAGTACCGGTTTACCACCCGCTCTCAGAAGTTCTGTAGTGATTCCGTCTTCACCCGGCGCCTTGTTGTTTTTAAGCTGTTTGAGAGCCATTCTAATCTCGTAAAAGCTGATGTCTGGGATGTCCTCAGTGTAGTGTCGGGTTAGTAGGGCTCTGGTGTCCTGAGCTGTTTGAGCAATGGGTTTTCGTGTCGAGGTGTACAACTGTCCGTAAAACCTCTCGAGCTCTCTCAATATCTCCGATTTTGATGAGATGACACTGCCGTCGTCGATCTTCAGCTTGGTCACTTGGCTTTGCCCAATAGACGAATTCTTTGCAAACACTTTAGAGCCTTGATTCCGCTCAATTGCGTCCTTTATACATGCTGTATTATAGGATCGCAAGTCGTGTCGCATGGATTTCGAGATTCGTCTATTGAGTTCAGCATATTCCGACATATCAGCTGAAAATTGCAGTCTCATCTCAGTTCGGGTTTCCATTAACTTAATGGTTTGATTGGAGAGCTTCTGAGGCTTATTACGGCGTGGGGTCTTAAAGAACTTGGACCCCACTGCATGAACAGTTTGCACCAACCCATTGTTTAACTCGTCCGCAGTTTCGCATTCGGCTAGGCACTGGAAGCGATTGTGTAGTTCGAGTTGAAAGTCTTCGGGGTTTTGGATTTGGGCGGTTCCCGGACGGAGCGTGGACTTCATCAGACGGGACCTCTCAAGCTTGACATTGATATTCAATGTGCCTCTAACAATGCGGTGATCGCTACCGGTTTTCACCCTGCCGATCACCGAGACATCATCGAATATATGTTTGTTGGTCGTCATGATGAAGTCGATCTCATTTTTGGTTGAACCATCGGGGCTTATCCACGTCCACTTCCTGGATGGTCGCTTCTTGAAGAAGGAGTTCATCGCAAAGAGTCCCTCCTTCTCCATGAAGTCGACCAGCCGCTGGCCCCTTTGGTTCCGCTGCCCGTACCCATATGACCCCACTTTCAACTCATCGCCATTTCGTGTGCCCACCTTCGCGTTGAAGTCCCCCATAACAACGGTGAAGTGTGTTTTGGAGGTATGTATGGCTTCTGCTATCTCCTCATACATAGCCTCTACTTCACCGTCAGGGTGTGCCGAGGTCGGCGCGTAAACCTGTATAACCTTCAACGAATACCGACTGGTTATTCTGAGTATAAGGTACGCTACCCTGCTCGACACACTATCGACCTTTATAATGTTGTTAATGAGGGACTTACGGACGAGAAACCCAACACCACCCTGAGATTTTCGGTCTCCTTCCCGGAAGAAGAGCGAGTTTCCGGAATCAAGGGTTTTCGTATCCTGTCCCTCTCGTCGGATTTCAGATAATCCCAAGATATCCCAACGTAACTTGCTGAATTCTTCCTCCAGCTCGATAATCTTCTCGTCAGTCCTAAGCGTGCGGACATTATGTGTTGCCAGGGACAAAGTTCGGTGGGGGTGGTAGCGGGGCATCTGCCGGAGATTCTTCGCACCCCCTGCTCGACTGTTACCCCACCCGCTACCAAGGCGGGGAATAGAGGAGCTGCCGGGGACTGGGGGCCGTAAATGAGCATTGTCAATCATTGGGGGGGGGGGGGGGGGGGGTTGCCATAATCCCCACGCTTGGCAGGCGTCTTGGGGATCGCAGTTTCGAAAAGATGGATATATTACACAGAAGACGCTGCTGCCCGTCTTCTGGCTTTCCCTCAATCGCCTCTTACGAAACCCACGGGAATAGAGGAGGGGATGCAAATTCTTAGCCGGCATCCCACGGCAATGCGATGCGGCAATCCCATGCGATTAAAACCCTGTAAACAAGAACAATTATATACAATAGACTCATAAGCCTTATTTAACGAGTTTGAGTACCGCTCGATTAGATTGTCTGAAAAGACTTCAGAATACAGACCTATCAGACACCATTCTTATTTC
Organism: Furcula furcula; assembly: GCA_911728495.1. NCBI lineage: Eukaryota > Metazoa > Arthropoda > Insecta > Lepidoptera > Notodontidae > Furcula > Furcula furcula. The sequence goes on from OU452243.1 coordinate 32,460,646, forward strand.
AGACGACTAAAAAGTAAGATAATATTATACACCAACACATATGGCTTATTTACCGAGTTGTGTGCACCGCTCGGTGAAGGGAATGATGATAGGGGAAGTGAATAAAAAAAATAAGCCAAAAGAAGTTAAGAAACAAGGAAATGGAAGGTGCAGAATGAGGCGGGTGATTGAACAATAGGATAACAGAAATATAAAAGAAACATAAAAGAAAACAAAGAAAAGAAAAAGCTAAAATATAAATTAAACAAGTAAAGTAATAAATATAAAAATAATCAGAAAAAAATATATATACAGAGTCTAGACGAGAGCAGAGGAGGATACAGAATTGTTAGTTAGAAGGGAATAATTTAGAAAGAATTTAGAAGGGAATAATTTAGAAAAATAAGAGTGAGAAAATAGATAAAGGGAATTTGTAAACCTATGATCGTAGCTGAATAGCTAGGCCACAAGACCTAAAAAAAATGAGAGAGAATGAAGAATGATTAAGATAAGTAAGTTAAGATTAAGACTAGAGTAGGTTAAGATTAAAGATAGAGATAAGAGGTTAAAGATAAAAGATTAAAGATAAAAGATGATATTAAAGAAAAAACTATATTCTTATGTTTTTAAGAAAACAAAAGAAAATTTTCTAATAATAATGAAATAATAATGAAAATAATACTAAAAAACAACGCTACGCTACGATGCATAGGTTTAGATTAATAAGAAAAATAAAGAAGCAGAAAGTATGCCCTGGCATGCCTTGTCCAGTTGTAGGTTTGTTCAGCAACGGGTTCAGGGAGTTCAGGAATTTCAGGATGTTCAGGAGTTCAAGGAGTCTGAAAAACAAAAAATATATTAATAATAGTACCTACAGGCTACGACGTCAGCAGAATTATTATATTAAAAGATAAGAGATAAGTATTCAATATAAGCATGCCAAATATAAAGAGAACTACGGTGTTCCTTTAGAATTTTGAGAAAGCACTAAAGGATAATATTCATTATAGGCAGGCCAAATTATGAACGGAACGACGCTGTTCTTTTAGAATTTTGAGAAAGGGTTTCTTAATAGTCGGGCGCCAAATGTCACGTAACGGTTGGTTTAGAGTAGGGTAGGGAGAACCCAGTGGCGTGCACAGAGGGTAGGCAAAAAAATGTATTCGGCTTGTTTCACCTATTTTAAGTATGTTATTATACAATTTCAAATATCCATAAGCAAGCAAATACTATAGACATATTAATTTGCATTTTAAAACATTAATAAGTTTATTCAGCGTCTCCATACTGACAAAAATATTTTGCCTACCCTAGGATTTCTATAAAAAGTCTTAATTTATAAAAATCTTATTTTGGACATGAATTAACGTAATTATTATTTATGTAAATGGATATGTTGGTAATATTGGTTAATTTAAGGATATTTGTGGTGGAACACGAACAAATAGCATAAAGCATAAACAACCCGCAGATATTTTTGCCTGCTTTCAGTGCACGCCACTGGGAGAACCCGGAGACCGCTACTAAGACAGGTAGGTAACTAAAGGGGAAGTAGCAATAAAAGAATGAGAACTCAGGACTTACAATATCACTATAATCACAGATAAAAACGTTTACAGTTCTCTAAAGATAGGCAGTTCGTTTCACCGGGTCGGGAACGCGGACACTTATTAGCGTAAGATCACGTAACTTGCTTGCAAAGATTCCTGGGCGCAGGGAAGCCTGGCGGCGTGCCTAGATGGCACAGCCGCAGCCAGGCCGTTGGATGCCGGCAGGTTTAATACCGGCCACGACAGGCAGCCAGCAGGCTGGCCGATGAATTGGGGTGCGGGCGTCAGCACGCCACAGCAGCAGCACCCGTAGATTCGTGGCCTCTGGCGTAGATAATGGCCGATTCCGGCTCAAGACCTGGTTCAGCTCGGCCTCCGGTCTTGCGACTTCAGAGTCTCGACCCCCGACTCTAGGCTGTAGACCTCAGGCTTTCCACTCGTCTCCAGACTCCAGACTCGTCTCTAGACTCAAGACTTCAGACTGACTTTTAATTTCTCCTCTCTGCCACTTGACGGCTCCTTGTCTAAATTTAAATTTTTAAAATTAATTAAAAATAAATACAAATATTTAAAAAATGATGAGGTATGACAATGGAGGTTGATGTATGAGGAATGATATGAGGTGATATACTACAAAGCGTTAGTGAGGGTGGATATTGAAAGAATAAACTAGTTTACTTACTTAGTCAACCGATAAAATAGTCGATTAGCTAGTTTATCCACTAAACTTTTCGTCTACGGTATAAACTAGTCTTTACTGTTTAATTAACTGGTTTATCATTGACGTTTGTTTGTTTATTTCCATTTAATATGAATAAATATATTTGTATTTGTATTTTTGTATTTGTATTTCGACGATAAACAGTCTCGTTTTGTTGACGGAAAATGCGTCCACGACCCATCCCTAAGCGTTAGTAGAGACGACGCTATATTCTTACTTATACTCTTCGTTCCCATCATAACATAGGTATTTAGCTATCATTACCTATCACTCAAACTTAGGAAAAAATAATGAAATTACTTACCGGATTGAAAGCTGGCGACGTATCGAGGATGGTAAAACATTCACTCTAGTCCTGAAGAATGTGGGAACATTACATTCAGGCGAGAAAACCGACGCAAACAAACTGGTCTAGTTTTTAGCTATCCTTATTATAAATGAAGAAGCAAATCACTCAGTCCAAAATGAAGGGATGTTCACCTGGACATGTGTTCTCCGATGGAATTTGTACCAGGTGCCTCTCAGTCTGCCTTTGAGCCCGCCGCCGGGAGCGCAATATCTTCCAGGGGTAAGTAATATTTGATATAATTACAAAATCTCTAATATTTACTAGATATAACAACTGAATCTATAATTTTATTTGATATAATGATCAGTTGATATAATAAAAGATTGATATAATTCTAGAATAACTATTTATATTAAGCATAACATACATTGAATATAATATCGTTTGGTATATCATTCACGAGACATAAAACCTATTTAACCTAATATGATAAAAACAAAATAATAATAATATTATTACCTGAAGAGGCAGATAGATCGACGGAACCCCGCGCGGGGCTCCTTATTCTGGGTGGTCATAAAAAATAACCACTAACCTATCCGAGTCGGATTGCTCTAAATCGAGGTGTTAATCATGATGGTATCAATATACATTTTAAACGATAGAGCTAATGATTTTTAACCGACTTCAAAAAAGGAGGAGGTTCTCAATTCGTCTGTATATATATATATATAATATATTTGACGGGCCCGTTGGTCTAGTGGTTAGACACCCTGTCCGCTAACCGATGGGTCGTGGGTTCGATTCCCACCAAGAGTCTGGGTGTTATTTATCTATTTAAGTATGTATTTACAAAAAAAAATTGTAAGCCGGCCGATATTTTAGTTGATTTGTTGAACGGACAAGACAATAATATAAACAAACACACTGCTCTTGTATCGTTATATTTGAATACAAATATAACGATACAAGAGCAGTGTGTTTGTTTATATTATTGTGTCAATAATAATTGACACTAAATTAGTGATTTGATGTTCACAGTTCGGTGTCTCAAGTAGAAGTGAAACCTTTGAATGAAGCGCTCCATTTATAACTTGCGAATATTTCACTTCTACCTTCACAATGCTGATTACCAAAATATATTAATAAAAGTAAATTATTATATTAAAAGTTGTATCCTGCATTTTACATATCATTACTATACATATAAAATACGACATAGGTATCCTGTACACCAAAATATCAATCAATATCTAACATTCGGCCATTCTGACCAAATCAAGTTTGTCCTCAAACTTACACAAAATAACATCATTTCCTTATTTATCAACCAACATCTTACTTATTCCTTATCAATATTTTAACAAATATATCAACAACATTATGACCATCAGTACTATGAAATTAAACGTCACATGTATTTTTACCTTTAATAACACAGTTTTTCTGTTCTCCACATGCAGCTGTAGGGTTTTATAATTCATTTTTGTATGTACATATGCTATGGGATAACAATAAACAAGGCTAGACCTCAAGATTCCGACCAAGTCTCCCGAGTAATCTTGGTCTATGATGTCTCTATAAACAAACTGAATTTTACCATCTGTAGTTGACCCCATTAGTGCTAAGTCAAGAGCCTATTTAGCTAAGAGACTCCACAGTCGTGTCAATCCACCGGAATAATAAGATTTTATCTGCAGTTGACCACACCACCGCTAAGTCAAGAGCCTTTTCAGCTTCGAGACTCCACGGCCGTGCCAACCTACCAGATATCACAACTCATCATCAGAAGCTGACCACATCACCACTAAGTCAATAGCCTAGTTAGCAATGAGACTCCACGGTCTTGCCAACTAGCCAGATTATACAACATACCATCTGCAGTTGATCCCGATACCGTTATCTCAAGAGCCCTTTCAGCTTAGAGACTCCATGATTATTGCCAACCTGCCAGTTATCACAACATCCTATCTGCAGTTGACCCCATCACCGATAAATCAAGAGCTCTTCAGCTGCGAGACTCAACGGCCGTGCCAACCTACCAGATTACAAAATACCATTTGCAGTTAACACCATCACCACTGGGTCAATAGCCTATATAGCTACGAGACTCCACGGCCGTGCCAACCTACCAGATAGCATCTGCAGTTGACCCCATCACCGCTAAGTCAGGAGCATATTCAGCTGAGAAACTCCATGGTCGTGTCAACCTAACAAACATTAACATACCATCTGCAGTTAACCCCATCACCACCAAGTCAAGCGCATATTCAGCTACGAGACTCCACGGCCGTGTCAACCTACCAGATATCATCTGCAGTTGACCCCATCACCGCTAAGTCAAGAGCATATTCAGCTGAGAAACTCCATGATCGTGTCAACCTACCAGACATCAACATACCATCTGCAGTTAACCCCATCACCATCAAGTCAAGCGCCTATTCAGCTACGAGACTCCACGGCCGTGCCAACCTACCAGATATCATCTGCAGTTGACCCCATCACCGCTAAGTCAAGAGCATATTCAGCTGAGAAACTCCATGATCGTGTCAACCTACCAGACATCAAAATACCATCTGCAGTTAACCCCATCACCATTAAGTCAAGCGCCTATTTAGGTACAAGACTCCACGGCCGTGCCAACCTACCAGATATCATCTGCAGTTGACCCCATCACCGCTAAGTCAAGAGCTTATTTAGCTGCGAGACTCCATGGTCGTGTCAACCTACCAGATATCTCGGATCGCATGAAAATCACAATATATATAATAACTCATAATAACTCATAATAACTCATAATAACTCATAATAACTCATAATAACTCATAATAACTCATAATAACTCATAATAACTCATAATAACTCATAATAACTCATAATAACTCATAATAACTCATAATAACTCATAATAACTCATAATAACTCATAATAACTCATAATATAATATCCAAAATGGTCATCGTTCCATCGTATTTAATTTGATATCAAATGAATGTTGAATCTATCACATTGTTTATCCATAAATAGAAACTAGCAAAAATAAACTTAACTTTTATTGTGTCCCTATTAACATTTTACTAGAGGGCAACCGTATAATAACTGGAATAAAATGTACACTCATTTTTTTTACTAGATTTACTAAATTGGATATATAAATAAACCATTATGTAGAGTTATCATCGATCATTTCATTAAATCAATTTTAGCAAAAATATAACATACTTCGAATATGTACATATGTAGGTATACATGTACATAGGTATATATCTAGTGAGTACTCTTACTAAATCTCATATCAGGCCAGATTCACCACCAGGTATCGCTATCGTTATTCGTAATCGAAATCTAAGGTTGGATACGGTCAGCTAATCACACGTTCGTATATTTACGTGAGATCTTGTGAGTAATTTCCTAATATTTTGCTGATTCTAAAAGAACCTGTATATTTAGGCAACAGTTTATTCCTAGATCCTGGACTCACTAATTCTCGCTTACACTATCGGAGTACGTTCTGAGTGCATCTAATATGGCACGGTTGTTGCGTTCAACCTGATTGTCAGCTCTAGCTGCAGATACTGTATTTGATAAGTGCTGAATTTCAGGATTCAACACAAAACCTCTTGAAACTCCCCAGATGTGAAACATGATCTCTGTCCGTTACGATTCGAGCTGGATGACCAAAAGTGAGAAATGTGTCTGAGCTTTAACCGCGGGTTTAGTATTAATGTTACAAACAGCTTTATATGATGCAAAACTTTGAATAGCCATCTACGATTACCAGAAAATATTAGTACCACTTTACACAAATGGACCTAAGTGGTCTATACTCAATTAGGTATGTTGTAGGTTGCAATTTTGAATATATTTATTCATTTTGTATTAGAATACCGCCTAATCCAATCCTTGAAGTGTCACAGTGTAATTCGGCTAAACAACGCTAACACTGGTCCATTGTATTAGTTGACCCTACTCGCATGGCACGTTCTGGCACGTTAAGTCTGTTAAAAGTCTCTCAATCAAAGCGAAATCTTATAAGCCAATTCTAAATAAATAACTTGTAAATAATACTATTCTATAATGTTATTATAGTGCAATTCTCTAACCATGTTACGTACAATTCCCCTCTCAGTATGACTCGAATGATACGGACGGTAAACTATAGGTATATATATATATTTTTTTGTTAACTTTATGCCTAGTTCGCTGGTATTCGTATAGCCTATCTCCGATAAACTAAGAACAAAACAGTCACGGTACTTTTCAATTAAATTATATACTTACACAATCAATCCGATCAACAGTTATCCTATACCACGACTACTACCTTTACTGTATATATCAATATCTTTCCTTTTTTGCAGTAACTATATATCTATAAATTATTATAAACGTTTGAATCAGATTCCACGTACAACTCGCATAATATTTATGCTCATTCTCATTAATCATGCTATCAATATCCGCTAAGAAATTCAGAATCTTGTTATAATTACTTTAATTAAAATTTTTACCTACTGCCTCTACGGAATCTTTCTTAACTAACCGGAACGAAGATTTGCCCAACAATGGTATATTGATATTGGCAACTATGCGAAGGGAGAGTAAGCAATCAGAAGATTTATTTAATCCTAACCTGAGTGTGATAACATGATAAGCATACAATCACTTCAGAGATATATAACAAACTCCCCAAACATATAAAAATATTAAAAATTTTAATAATTTAAAAAGCAATTAAAAGATTTATTGATCGAAAATTGTTACTATAGAATAATAGACCTTCTGAACGACAGATTAATTGTATAAATTTATAATAATGATAATATTCTTGTTAATTACTTTAATATGTGAAATGTAAGTTAGTTATTAGTATGGTAGATTTAAATAAACCAATTTTTGCATACCTAATAAAGTAGATCATCGAGGACACTATCATTTATGAAACACCCATGTTAGTAATAAGCATACCTATGGTCAGAAAAATAAAGATGATTTGATTTGAGATCAACAAAGCATTCGATTTCATGTTCTTTTTTTATTAATAATAACATATTTCTTATAATAATATTGGTATTTGCGGTTAGTACCCTGACTCTATCCACAAAGGCAACTCTTTTTTCGCAATTTTTTTTTTCTGAGTACGATTTTTTTTTAAAATAATCACTACTGGTATGACCGACTATCTTACACTCATCACATTTGATAATTGGTTTAGGACATTGCTATACCCAATGTCCTTTTTCTTTGCAGTTGTTACATACAACCGAATACCCCTGATTAGTCTGAGAAATAACTACACGGCACTGCAAATCCCTGTGGTCACTCATCACATTTATAACAAATTATATTTGTAGCAAGTCTAATTTTATTTGAATTTAAAGTTCTCAAAAAATCTTTTTGCTGTCTACAAACGTCTTAGATATTTAAATAAATCTTCAGGTTCGGTAAATCGCGCGGAAGATGCTCCTGCTCCTACAGTTCTATCATTGATACCATGTATTATACAATCTACAGCCTTTTTACCGGAAATACCGCACGCATTTAACAACATAATCTTATCATAATAGTATTCATCTAAACTTTCCCCAATTTTGAGATGACGTTCGAGCATTTCTGTTAGAACAATAAGACCATAATTGGTTTCAGTAGGAAAAGCCTTAAGTAAGAGTATTTGCCATTGTTCCCAGATATGTAAGATTGAGGTTTTTTTTTGCGTTACCTACAAGTTTAGGGAGTGCGTAATGCATAATCTGCATCTCGTTCCAACTATATATTTTTGCGCATTCACTAACCTTAGCCAACCATAAGTCAATTCGATTATTTTTCAATGATGGATCAAATTCTGGTATCATATTAATATTAGTCTGAACGAGCGATGGTAAACCGGGTCTAACAAGAGATTTTAACAATTTTGAAAAATCAACAGAATTAATTACGTTATTACTAAAATGAGTGTTGTACTCACATGAAGTCCCAGGTTGTGGTGACCTTGCTGCTGCATCGTCGTCATTGGTGTACCCGATACCCGTAGTCTTCTGCACCCAAGGTACAGGCACCTGCACTGGACACCCCGCAGATGTCCCTGGCCGCAGTAACATTGATGGCGAGACTTCTTTTGTGTTGGCGATGACGGTCGTTGTTTCCTGCACGTCCTTAGCCGCTTGGTCTTGCTGCATACATTTGCTTGGACAACCTTGCTCTTCAAACGCGCCTGTAGATGTCGCTCGTCCGGTCGCTGATATTTTTCTGCCGCTGCGCGATGCCTCACTCACAGGATTCTTACGTTTTGTTCCTTGCTTTCGAACCATTTGTGAGGTAATCCCACTTCTGATTGTAAGCCGGCCGATATTTTAGTTGATTTGTTGAACGGACAAGACAATAATATAAACAAACACACTGCTCTTGTATCGTTATATTTGTATTATTGACACTAAATTAGTGATTTGATGTTCACAGTTCGGTGTCTCAAGTAGAAGTGAAACCTTTGAATGAAGCGCTCCATTTATAACCTGCGAATATTTCACTTCTACCTTCACAATGCTGATTACCAAAATATATTAATAAAAGTAAATTATTATATTAAAAGTTGTATCCTGCATTTTACATATCATTACTATACATATAAAATACGACATAGGTATCCTGTACACCAAAATATCAATCAATATCTAACAAAATGTATATAAGTATTAGTATCAGTTGTCTGGTCACCATAGTACAGGCTCTGCCTAGTTTGGGATCAGATGACCGTGTGTGGATTGTCCCAAGATATTATTATTATATTATTATTATATTTTTTTTTATGTATGTCCGCGCATAACTCTGGCAATTATGAACCGATTTGAAAATTTATTTCTTCCATCCATTCTTTAATCCGTTGATTGTGTCCCATAAAAAAATGATTGCTTACGAGTAAGTAGTTCCTGAAAAAACAAGAATGATGACTGCGCAGGACACCTGCAAGAATGCCTATTTAGATGACTTTATGTCGCTTTTTAAGGACAAAAAAGTTTACCAATAAAATCTTTTAAAAAAAAAATTGAACCGACTTCAATATCACTGAAAAGTATAAAATAATTTTAAGATTATTGAAGTTGGTGCCAAATATACACAGCAAGTAAGCGAACACCAACTTCAATAATATTTAAATTATTTTATACTTTTCAGTGATATTGAAGTCGATTCAATTTTTTTTTTAAAAGATTTTATCGATTAAATAAATATTATATCCAATAAGATTATACGAAATAAATTTTAGAATATATAAATGTTATATGTAAAGAAATTAAATCAATAGTTGTTATATCTCATGTTTATTATATCTTGTGAACGTTATTAAAATGAAAATAGACCAAATAATGAAATGGGACGCACCCATCTTCCAGGGAACCTATCCCAGTCCTCGCGGAGGCGGGGTCGCAACGCAACCTCGCCGCCATCCTCTCTGCAGTTGCCGCCGTAGTCGATGGACGAGAACAGTGGGTACCAATCCAATATTTGTTTGGAACTGAAACAGGATTTCCATTTGACCCATTACGGCCTACCTCCGCCAGCTATACAAAGCCCAGAAGAGGTCGAGGACAGAGGTTACAGACTAAGTTAATGATATGAAAGACGCGTCCGGTGTCAGCCGGCACCGCAGACGGCGGTGGCTCGCCCGCCGGAGATCGTTACGCTATTGTCGGCGCGGCGGCTGCGGCCGGCGGCAGAGCGCAGGCGCGGGGGGCCCTTCACCGCTGCCGCCACCGCCACCGCACAGCGCGCCAAACCGCCCCCGGGGCACGACGCTCGCACCGTCCTCGCCGCCGCCGCTCAGGTGAGCCGCCGCCGCCGCGTGTCGCGCGCTCTGCTTTACGTCGCACCACGGTGTGTCCTTAAACCTGTGATGAGAATTTTTATTGTCTCCTCGGTGATGCCACTCATCTGCTCCGTTTACCGTACGTCTGTTACTGCGTATTTAAATGGGAAGTGTTTTTAAGATGTGGGTCCCTTTTTTATCGGAACAATTGGTTACTGTTACTCGCGCCTTTAATTTTAATCCGATGCGAAGTTTAGTCTTTTTTACTTTACTATAGTATTTTCCTAAATAAAATAGTATTTTTCTAAATAAAATAAAACAAATTAATTAAAACGTCGCAGTCACCGCGACCGCCGCGCCGCCGCTGCCCCTGATCGTACCCTAGACCCTGATGCTGAACTATTTATATTTTTTTTTATTACACTTGCAGTTATTATTATTATTTTACTCTCACGCAGCACATTACACAAAATCAAAATATACGAATTCAACAGCTTGTCACTTACGATATAACAAACAACAACATCAGCTGATCACGGCACCACTCTACAGATCGCTCGAGGTGAGACAAATGCGCGATAAACTCAATTATTTCTAGTAATTATACAAGTTTTTACTTAAACTTGCAATGTCAAAAGTCAAAAATCTTTATTTTCAAATAGGCTTAACGCTAGCACTTTTGAATGGTAAATTTTTTTAAAAGCTACCACCGGCCACAACGCGGCCTCAACTGAGAAGATCCGGCAAGAAACTCAGCTGCCACTTTTTTTAAACATTGTTTGTTTTGTTACAATTGAATCGACTTTAGCGACATAAGCGTCCTGCCGTTCGAGACATAAAGCAAGGGAGAAAAGAGGAAAACAATAAATTACGACAAAAATTATAACAAACTAAAAGGACAAAGGGATAGTAGTCGGACCAGTCCCCCCAAGCAGCACCCGCGCAGGAGTTGACTCGAGCAGCAGCCATCACTCCCCTCAACCATATTAGAGGGAAGGGAAGCCCACCACACGAGGCTGCAATGTATGTATGTATGATGTATGTATGTATGTAATTTGTTCGGGTGGAATCTTGCGACTCAATTTTCACCCACTTCTACACCTTCAAATCGTTTGAAATTTTGCACATGTGTCAAAGACCCGTGACAATACAATAATATAGTACTCGTATAAGAATAAAATTAATAGGTATAAGGGTAACATTAAGCAAACATGGAATATAATAAAGGAGGTATGCAACATATCAAATGCAAAAGTAAATTCAACACTATTGCTACAGTTAGGTGATTACCCAAATTTATCTCTGAATACTGTTAACGCTCATTTTACATCCATTGGTAGTACTCTTGCTAAATTAACACTAAATAAAACGAATAACACTGAATAAGAATTCGCACTTGATTCAAAGACTTTGAATTCGCCAGTTCATTCTATGTTCTTGACTCCCACGGATCCAGTTGAGATTAGAAATATTATTCTAAGCCTTAAATCGAATAGTGCACCGGGTTGCGTCAAAATCACAAAAAATATTCTTAAAAAAAATATGATGTATCTTGCTGAGCCTACTAGCACATACACTGTGCTACTAGTATAAGGTAAAAGATGGCCGACTTTTAACTGCTGAAGATTAAGAAAATGACATTTGAGTCACATCCATCAGTTCAATTTTTTTGAAGTGAAACTTCTTTATGCGACTTCCAAAAATGTTATCACATAACGCGTCAAGCGTTAAATGAGTCACCTTAACGCGTTATCGCTTAACGCGTTAAGTGATAGGTGTTAAACGATAGGCGATAGGCGTGGGCGAGTTGGCTTGAGTTAATTTGAGTTAATTTGAGTTAGTTTGAGTGTTGGTTTGAAAGTTGGTTTGAGAGTTGGTTTGAGAGTTGGTTTGAGAGTTGGTTTGAGAGTTGGTTTGAGAGTTGGTTTGAGAGTTGGTTTGAGAGTTGGTTTGAGAGTTGGTTTGAAAGTTGGTTTGAGAGTTGGTTTGAGAGTTGGTTTGAGAGTTGGTTTGAGAGTTGGTTTGAGAGTTGGTTTGAGAGTTGGTTTGAGTGTTGGTTTGAGAGTTGGTTTGAGAGTTGGTTTGAGAGTTGGTTTGAGAGTTGGTTTGTCAGCAGCGTCTTCTGTTTTAATTCCATCTCTTCACAAAAACTGCGATCCCCAAGACGCCTGCCAAGCGTGGGGATTATGGCAACCCCCCCCCCCCCCCCAAACAATGATAGACACTAATTGCATACGGCCCCCAGTCCCCGGCGGCTCCTCTATTCCTCGCCTTGGTAGCAGGCGGGGTAACGGTCGAGCAGGGGGTGCTAAGAATCTCCGGCAGATGCCCCGCTACCACCCCCACCGAACTTTGGCCCTGGAAACACACAACATCCGCACGATGAGGACCAATGAGAAGATTGTCGAGCTGGAGGAAGAATTGAGCAAGTTCCGTTGGGACATCTTGGGATTATCTGAAATCCGGCGAGAGGGACAGGATACGATAACCCTTGATTCTGGCAACATGCTCTTCTTCCGGGAAGGAGACCGGAAATCCCAGGGTGGTGTCGGGTTTCTCGTCCGTAAGTCCCTTATTAACAACGTGATTAAGGTCGATAGTGTGTCGAGTAGGGTAGCGTACCTTATACTCAGAATAACCAGTCGGTATTCGTTGAAGGTTATATAGGTTTACGCGCTGACCTCGGCACACCCTGACGATGAAGTAGAGGCTATGTATGAGGAGATATCAGAAGCCATACATACCTCCAAAACATACTTCACCGTTGTTATGGGGGACTTCAACGCAAAGGTGGGCACACGGAATGGCGATGAGTTGAGAGTGGGGTCATATGGGTACGGGCAGCGGAACCAAAGGGGCCAGCGGCTGGTCGACTTCATGGAGAAGGAGGGACTCTTTGCGATGAACCCTTCTTCAAGAAGCGACCATCCAGGAAGTGGACGTGGATAAGCCCCGATGGTTCAACCAAAAACGAGATCAACTTCATCATGACGACCAAGAAGCATATATTCGATGATGTCTCCGTGATCGGCAGGGTGAAAACCGGTAGCGATCACCGCATTGTTAGAGGCACATTGCATATCAATGTCAAGCTTGAGAAGTCTCGTCTGATGAAGTCCACGCTCCGTCCGGGAACCGCCCAAATCCGAAACCCCGAAGACTTTCAACTCGAACTACACAATCGCTTTCAGTGCCTAGCCGAATGCGAAACTGCGGACGAGTTAAACAATGGGTTGGTGCAAACTGTCCATGCAGTGGGGTCCAAGTTCTTTAAGACCCCACGCCGTAATAAGCCTCAGAAGCTCTCCAATCAAACCATTAAGTTAATGGAAACCCGGACTGAGAGGAGACTGCAATCTTCAGCTGATATGTCAGAATATGCTGAACTCAATAGACGAATCTCGAAATCCATGCGTCACGACTTGCGTTCCTATAATACAGCATGTATTAAGGACGCAATTGAGCGAAACCAAGGCTCTAAAGTGTTCGCAAAGAATTCGTCTATTGGGCGCAGCCATATGACCAGGCTGAAGATCGACGACGGCAGTGTCATCTCATCGAAACCGGAGATATTGAGAGAGCTCGAGAGGTTTTACGGACAGTTATATACCTCAACACAGGAACCCATTGCCAGAACAGCTCAGGACACCAGAGCCAAATTAACCCGCCACTACACTGAGGACATTCCAGACATCAGCCTGTACGAGATTAGAATGGCTCTCAAACAGCTTAAGAACAACAATGCGCCGGGTGAAGACGGAATCACAACAGAACTTCTGAGAGCGGGTGGAAAACCGGTACTTTTAGTCCTCCAGAAGTTATTTAATACCGTCTTACTCGAGGGTACTCCGCCAGAAGCATGGCACGGGAGTGTGGTGGTTCTTTTCTTCAAAAAAGGTGATAACACCTTATTGAAGAATTATAGACCCATCTCACTCCTGAGCCATGTATACAAGCTGTTTTCGAGAGTCATTACGAACCGTCTCGAACGCAGGTTTGATGACTTCCAGCCTCCCGAACAAGCCGGGTTCCGAAAAAGCTTTAGCACCGTAGACCACTGTAACGTAACGGTTGGTTTAAAGTAGGGTAGAGAGAACCCGGAGACCGCTACTAAGATAGGTAAGTAACTAAGGGGGAAGTAGCAATAAAAGAATGAGAACTCAGGACTTACAATATCACTATAATTACAGATAAAACGTTACAGTTCTCTAAAGATAGTTATGCAGTTCGTTTCACCGGGTCGGGAACGCGGACACTTATTAGCGTAAGATCACGTAACTTGCTTGCAAAGATTCTTGGGCGCAGGGAAGCCTGGCGGCGTGCCTAGATGGCACAACCGCAGCCAGGCCGTTGGACGCCGGCAGGTTTAGCACCGGCCACGACAGTCAACCAGCAGGCTGGCCGATGAAAATGAGGTGCGGGCGTCAGCACGCCACAGCAGCAGCACCCGTAGATATGTGGCCTCTGGCGTAGATAATGGCCGATTCCGGCTCAAGACCTGGTTCAGCTCGGCCTCCGGTCTTGCGACTCTAGGCTGTAGACCTTAGGCTTTCACTCGTCTCCAGGCTCCAGACTAAGCCTTCCGATCCAAGACTTCAGACCCTCGACTTCAGACTCCGTTTTCAGACTCCGTTTTCAGACTCCGTTTTCAGACTCCGTTTTCAGACTCCGTTTTCAGACTGACGTTTAATTTTCCTCTCTGCCACTTGACAGCTCCTTGTCTAAATTTAATTTTTTAAAAATGAATTAGAAATAAATACAAATATTTATAACAAAGATGAGGTATGACAATGGAGGTTGATATATGAGGAATGAAATGAGGTGATACACTACACTACCCCAAAAACCCAGAAAAAAAAAATTTACATATGAAAAATTTTGAGGTTTGTAATATCCTTGGCCCTTACATACATCAACTTTCAAAGTTCCACATACACTAGCACTTCCAGAGGGAGGGGATATGGTTCACGGCTATATAAGTCCAATGACGCATACTCCACAATGTATATTACTGGACCACGTCCTCAATGACCTAAGGCTTGTTTAGAGTGTAGTCAGCCGCACCATGCGATTAAGACCCTGTAAACAAGAACAATTATATACAATAGACTCATATGGCTTATTTAACGAGTTTGAGTACCGCTCGATTAGATTGTCTGAAAAGACTTCAGAATACAGACCTATCAGACACCATTCTTATATCTGACTAAGAAGTAAGATAATTATAATACAGCAACACATATGGCTTATTTACCGAGTTGTGTGCACCGCTCGGTGAAGGGAATGATGATAGGGGGAGAGAATAAAAAAAATAAGCCAAAAGAAGTTAAGAAACAAGGAAATGGAAGGTGCAGAATGAGGCGAGTGATATAACAATAGAATAACAAAACAGAACAAAGAAACATAAAAGAAAACATAAAGAAAATAATAAGCTAAAATATAAATTAAACGAGTAAAATCTATATTAATAAAAGAGCAGGGTGTTTTCTAGGAATCACGATACAGCAAAAACCATATAACGTACAATCTTGAAATTTGAAACCAACATTATTCAAATAGTCTAGGTGAACAATAAGAACGGATTTTTCGAAATTCCATACTTAAGGGGGTCAAATGGGCTCCCAAAGTTTGTATGGAAAAAAATATTTTTTTCGTCACACGGACATGAAACTTTGTCAGTGTACTAAACAAAAGAAATAAAGAAACACGTGTATCCCACTTTTTGAAAATCGACCCTTACAGGGGTTTTAGCATTGTTTTTGAGTATGCAACGCGGAAAAAAAATTTCATACTGCATTGCTGAAACTTTGCGAATACATTAATCAAATTATAGAGATCCAAGTGCAAATAATATTTTTTTGAAAATCAACTCCTAAAGGGGTCCAATTGGGGTCCAAAAAATGTTTCTCGACCTATAGTCATAAGACTTAGTTTATATATTGCACACAAGAATCTAAGAAACTTAAATTCGGCATTTTTCGAAAACCTACCCCTAAGGTCATTTAATGGGGTTTCAAAGTTTGCACAAAGAAGGATTCCCATTTCATCATATGATGCACCTTTTTTTTTTTTTTTTTTTTTTTGACGCGGGGGAAATCTTCCAAAGATCCCCGGGAGCTGTGGGGCTCGACCGGGGTATGTGGGATTCTTACCCACTAAAACCCCCGCGGCTGTCGCATCGGCACATGAGAGGGGAGACCCCAGGGCTCTCCGGTGGGATCTGCACCAGGGGCCCCTCAGTGCCTTGCCTTTGAGCCCGCCGCCGGGGGGCGCATTGTAGCCCCCCGGGAACCTGTCACGGTGCTCACGGGGACGGGGGTCGCAACCCCGCCGCCGTCCTCCTCGGAGTCGCCGCCGTACTCAATGGACGCTCAAGGGGCCCACACCCCGAGCGTCCAGCGACTCCGAAGGTTGCCCGTTGTTTATAGCCCCGGGCTCAGGGCTGGGTCATATGATGCACCTAGAGTAACGAAACTCGGTAAATAAACTCAACATAACAATTGAAAAAACTAATTTTGAGCATTTTTGTAAAATCAACCCCTAAGTGGGTCAAATGGGCTCCCAAAGTTAGTATGAAAAAAAAAATTTTTTCGGCACACGGAAACGGAACTTTGTTACAGTACTGAACAAAAGAAATAAAGAAACACGTATATTACAACTTTATGAAAATTGACCCTTAAAGGGGTTTTAACATGGTTTTTGAGTATACAATGTAAAATAAAAACATACTTACTGCATTGATGGAACTTTGCGAATATATTTATCAAATTATAGCATTCCAAGTGCAAATAATCATTTTTTGGAAATCAACTCCTAAAGGGGTCCAATTGGGGTCCAAAAAATGTTTCTCGACCTATAGTCATAAGACTTAGTTTATATATTGCACACAAGAATCTAAGAAACATAAATTCGGCATTTTTCGAAAACCTACCCCTAAGGTCATTTAATGGGGTTTCAAAGTTTGCACAAAGAAGGATTCCCATTTCATCATATGATGCACCTAGAGTAACGAAACTCGGTAAATAAACTCAACATAACAATTGAACAAACTTATTTTGTAAAATCAACCCTTAAGTGGGTCAAATGGGCTCCCAAAGTTATTATGGAATTTTTTTTTTTCATCACACGGGTAAGAAATTTAGTCAATGTACTAAGCCAAACAAATAAAGAAACACGTGTATCACATCTTTATCAAATTCGACCCGTAAAGGGGTGTTAGCATGGTTTTTGAATATGAAACGCAGAAAAAAATATCATGCTGCATTGATGAAACTTTGCGAATACATTTATCAAACTAAAGCAATGATTGTATAAATAATAATTTTTTGAAAATCAACTCTTAACGGGGTCCAATGGGAGTCCAAAAATGATTTTCGACCTACAGTCATAAGACTTAATTTATGTGTTGCACACAAGAATCTAAGAAACCTATATCCGGCATTTTGCAAAAAACAACCCCTATCATCATTTAATGGGGTTGTAAAGTTTACACGTAGAACGATTTCCATTTAATGCTATAATTGAGCTAGAGAAACGAAACTCGGTACATAAACTCAATACAAAAATTGAATAAACTAATTTCCAGCATTTTTCGATAATCAACCTTTAGGTGGGTCAAATGGAATCTCAAAGTTTGTATGGAAAACATTTTGTTTTCACCACACATACACGAAATTTTGTCAACGTAACAAACATAAGAAATGAAAAAAACACGTGTATCACAACTTTTTGAAAATCGACCCTTAGAGGGGTTTTAGTATGGTTTTTAAGTTTGAACTGCATTGATGAAACTTTGCGAATACATTAATCAAACTAAAGTAATCCATGTGTAAATAGTTTTTGAAAATCAACTCCTAAAGGGGGCCAATTGGGGTCCAAAAATGTTTTTCGACCTGCAGTCATAAGACTTAATTTATGTATTGCACACAAGAATCTAAGAAACCCATTTCCGGCATTTAGCGAAAAACAACCCCTAAACCCCCTTCCTGGGGTTGGAAAGTTTACACGTAGAACGATTTCCATTGAATGTTATAATGCAGCTAGAGTAACGAAAATCGGTACATAGACTCAACAAAACAATTTAACAAATTTATTTTTACCATTTTTCAAAAATCAACCCCTACGTGGGTCAAATGGGGTATCAAAATTACCATGGAAAAAAAATATTCATAGCACATGGACACGAAACTTTCAGTGTACTGATAAAAAAAACTACGTGTATCACATTATTTTTTAAAATCAACCCTTGAAGGGGTTTTAGCATGGTTTTTGAATATCAAGCGCGGAAAGGAAATCATGCTGCATTGACGAAACTTTGTGAATAAATTGATCAAGTTAAAGCAATTTAATTATTTTGAAAATCAACCCCTAAAAGGGTCTAATTAGGTCCAATTTTTTTTTTTATCTCCAGTCACAAGACTTATTTTATGCATTGCATATAGGTTTAGTATATTTTAGGTTTAGTTTTTGTTATTTTTGTGTGTGCGTCGTTTTTCGTTTAAATAAATGTATTTCTTCTTCTAATAATAATCTAAGAAACTTATTTCAGGCATTCTTCAAAAAACAATCCCTAAGGTCATTTTATGACGTTGCAAAGTTTGCATGAAGAAGGATTTTCATTTTAGCTATAATGTCAACAGTCACACAACTCATTAAATAAACTCAACATAATAACAAATAAATTTTCTACATTTTTTGGAAATCAACCCCTAACTGGGTCAAATAGGGTATCAAAGTTTGCAAAAAAATATTTTTCATCACACGGACAAAAAACTTAGTCATCAAAAGAAGTTGAGAAACACGTCTGACACATCTGATTTGAAAATCAACCCTTGACTGGGTTTTAGCACGGTTTTTAAGTATGAATTCGAAAAAAAAAACATGCTGCACTGATGACACTGCGGATGCATTTATGAAATTAAAGAAATCCATGTGCAATTTTTTTTTATTTGATTCTCAAAAGTGATTAATTGGGGTCCAAATCCTTTTATTTTACCCTACGGTCACAAGACTTATTTCATGTATTGCACATAAGAATCTAAAAAACCTGTTTCCTGCATTCATCGAAAAATAAAACCCCTAAGATCAATTAATGGTTTCAAAGTTTGCATGCGGATTTCCATTTAATTTATAATACAGCTACAGTCACGAAACTCGGTAAGTAAACTCAACACAACAATTTAACAAACTAATTTTCAGCATCTTTAACGGACTTCAAAAAAGGAGGAGGTTCTTAATTTGTCTGTACATTTTTTTCTATGTATGATCGCGCATGATTCTGGCAATTATGAACCAATTTTAAAAAATCTTTCTGGTACGGATAGGCCGCTCCACTGATTGGGTCCCATAAAAAAAAATCATTTAGGAATAAGCAGTTCCTGAAAAAACAAAAATGGCGACTCAGAAAAAACTGTAGGAATGCCTAAAAGATGATATTTTTATCGCATTTTAAGGACGAAAGTGGTCAAACTCTGGTAAATACGAGTATTTACCAATTTCAATAATTCTTTTTTATGCGAAAGAAGGAACCACTGTAATGAATATGTATAAATTTTATCACAACTGGATAAGAACTTCCTGGAGAACCATGATTGATGTGGAGGAATTTATCTGGTAAAAAAAAAGAATATATACAAACGAATTGAGAACCTCCTCCTTCTATGAAGTCGGTTAAAAAAACATGAAACTGATGTTCTCCATTACATAACTCTGACAAATATGAACCGATTTCGATGATTCTTTTTTTATTGAAGGGAGTAAACTGCTGTAATGATTTCATGCAAATTTTATTAGGACCGGATAAAGTGTTCCTGAAGGAAATATACACAGTAGGTACGCCAACATCAACTTCAATAACACTTAAATTATTTTATGCTTTTTAGTGTTGTTGTAGTTGGTTCATTTTCTTTGTTGTGTCGTGTGCAATGTTTTATTTGAAAATCAACCCGTGGGACAAATGAGGTACCAAAGTTTGTATGTAAGAAAATATTTTAACAAAGTAAACGCGGGCGAAGCCGCGGGCTACTGCTAGTCTATATTAATAAAAGAG
Organism: Furcula furcula; assembly: GCA_911728495.1. Taxonomy (NCBI): domain Eukaryota; kingdom Metazoa; phylum Arthropoda; class Insecta; order Lepidoptera; family Notodontidae; genus Furcula; species Furcula furcula. Next base: position 32,481,031 of record OU452243.1, read on the forward strand.
CAGGATGTTTTCTAGGAATCACGATACAGCAAAAACCATAAAACGTACAATCTTGAAATTTGGAACCAACATTACTCAAATAGTCTAGGTGAACAATAAGAACGGATTTTTCAAAATTCCATACCTAAGTGGGTCAAATGGGCTCCCAAAGTTTGTATGGAAAAAAATATTTTTTTCCTCACATGGACATGAAACTTTGTCAGTGTACTAAACAAAACAAATAAAGAAATACGTGTGTCACACTTTTTGAAAATCGACCCTTATAGGGATTTTAGCATCGTTTTTGAGTATGTAACGCGGAAAAAAAATTTCATACTGCATTACTGAAACTTTGCGAATACATTAATCAAATTATAGCTATCCAAGTGTAAATAATATTTTTTTGAAAATCAACTCCTAAAGGGGTCCAATTGGGGTCCAAAAAATGTTTCTCGACCTACAGTCTTAATACTTCGTTTATATATTGCACACAAGAATCTAAGAAACCTATTTCCGGCATTTTTCGAAAAGCTACCCCTAAGGTCATTTAATGGGGTTCCAAAGTTTACGCAAAGAAGGATTTCCATTTCATACTATGATGCAACTAGAGTAACGAAACTCAGTAAATAAACTCAACGCAACAATTGAAAAAACTAATTTAGATCATTTTTGTAAAATCAACCCCTAAGTGGGTCAAATGGGCTCCCAAAATTTGTATGAAAAAAAAATTTTTTTTCGTCACACGGAGATGAAACTTTCTCAGTGTACTAAACAAAAGAAATAAAGAAACACGTGTATCACACTTTTTGAAAATCGACCCTTACAGGGATTTTATCATGGTTTTTGAGTATGCAACTCGGAAAAAAAATTTCATACTGCATTGCTGTAACTTTGCGAATACATTAATCAAATTATAGCAATCCAAGTGCAAATAATAATTTTTTGAAAGTCAACTCCTAAAGCGGTCCAATTGGGGTCCAAAAAATGTTTCTCGACCTACAGTCATAAGACTTCGTTTATATATTGCACACAAGAATCTAAGAAACCTATTTCCGGCATTTTTCGAAAAACTACCCCTAAGGTCATTTAATAGGGTTCCAAAGTTTACACAAAGAAGGATTTCCATTTCATCCTATGATGCAACTAGAATAACGAAACTCAGTAAATAAACTCAACGCACCAATTGAAAAAACTAATTTAGAGCATTTTTGTAAAATCAACCCCTAAGTGGGTCAAATGGGCTCCTAAAGTTTGTATGAAAGAAAAACTTTTTTCGTCACACGGAAACGAAACTTTGTTACAGTACTGAGCAAATGAAATAAAGAAACACGTGTATTACAACTTTTTGAAAATCGGCCCTCAAAGGGGTTTTAACTTGGTTTTTGACTATCAAACGCGGAAAGAAAATTATGCTGCACTGATGAAAATTTGTGAATAAATTCATTCAGCTATTTATTTTGAAAATCAACCCCCAATAGGGTTTAATTGAGTCCAAAAAGTGTTTTTTTTTTTTAACTTATTTTATGCATTGCACACAATAATCTAAGTAACTTATTTTAGGCATTCTTCAAAAAAACAATCCCTAAGGTAATTTTATGAGGTTGCAAAGTTTGCATGAAGAAGAATTTTCATTTGAGTTATAATGCAGCTACAGTCACTAAACTCTGTAAGTAAACTCAACACAACAATTTAACAAACTAATTTTCAGCATTTTTATCCGACTTCAAAACAGGAGGAGGTTTTCAATTTATCTGTACATATTTTTTTTTCTATGTATATGTTCGCGCATGACTCTGGCAATTATGAACCGATTTCAAAAATTATTTCTGGTACGGATAGGCCGCTCTACTGGCTGTGTACTAAATATTACCTACTTACGAACAAGCAGTTCCTGAAAAAACAAAAATGGTGACTCAGAAAAAACTGTAGGAATGCCTAAAAGATGGTGTTTTTTTTTTAAGAACAAACTCTGGCCAATATTTACCAATTTCAATGATTCACCACCACCACACACCACAAGAAGGAACCACTGTAATGAATATGTATAATTTTAACACAACCGGATAAGAACTTCCTGGAGAATCATGATTGATTTGGAAGAATTTATCCGGTAAAAAAAGAATACATACAGACGAATTGAGAACCTCCTCCTTCTTTGAAGTCTGTTAAAAAATCTGATTTTCTCCATTACATTACTCTGACAAATATGAACCGATTTCGATGACTTTTTTTATTCAAGAGAGTAAACTATACTGTAATGATTTCATGCAAATTTCATTAGGACCGGATAAAGTGTTCCTGAAGAAAATATACACAGTAGCTACGTCAACACCAACTTCAATAACATTTAAATTATTATCTTTTTAGTGTTGTTGAAGTCGGTTCTTTTTTTTTTTGTTGTGTTGTATGCAATGTTTTATTCGAAAATCAACCCGTGGGACAAATGAGGTATCAAAGTTTTTATCTAAAAAATATTTTTTCAGACACGAAACTTTGTCAGTGTATTCATAAATTGAAAAACACGTCTAACACATTTGTTTTGAAAACCAACCCTTAGGCTGCCTGTTCACTGGAGCGGAGCGAGGCAGCGGAGCGGAGAAACGGAGAAATATTAACCAATAAGATTGCACAAAAAAGAGGAACGGAGATTTTGTGCAATCTTATTGGTTAATATTTCTCCGTTTCTCCGCTCCGCTGCCTCGCTCCGCTCCGGTGGACAGGCAGCCGTAACGGGGTTTAAGCAACGGGGTTTTTGAGTATCAAACGCGAAAAAAAATTCATGCTGCACTGATGACACTTTGCGGATAAATTCGTAATAATGAAGCAATCCATGTCTTTTTTTTTAATTAATCCCTATAAGAGTTCAATTCAGTTCCAAAAAATATTTTATTCCTACTGCCATACGACATATTTTATGTATTGCATACAAGATTCTAAAAAAACCGTTTCTGGCTTTCTTCGAAAAATCCCTAAAGTTTGCGTGAAGAAAGATCTCCATTTAATGCTATAATGCAACTATGGTAACGAAACGAACTAAACAAAACTATAGATTAAACTTACTTCCAGCATTTTTCGAAAATCAACCGCTTAGGGCATCTACCAATGGGATTACCAAATGGTTTCCACTTAACAACCTCAAAAGTTTTTTAATGGAATTGCAAAATAAGTACTGTATATTTTTAACTAAAGAAATAAATATTTAAGAAATGGGAGATATGATAGCTTGCACAAAAATACAGGCTGTATACTTGATACCGATTAGATCAGGGTTAATAAAAGTGTGAACAATATTGAAATCGATCGTCCGAAGATCGGACCAACAATAATAACTAAGAAGACCTGAGGGTACACCGGTATAATTGTGACATAAGGACGTTCAACATCTCAGTCCTCCCGTGACCATGGGTGCTCCAAAGCATTCGTAACGTCGGAATAGTAAAAGGTAAAATAAACGTAGTTTGATTTCAATGTGTAGCATTCGCGTAAATAAAAGACAACATTAGTGTAAACAATATTTTATAAAACCCCGATCCATAATTCAAAACACGTTTGAGTAACAAAGTCAACGCGGGCGAAGCCGCGGGCTACAGCTAGTAATAAATATAAAAGGAAACAATCAGAAATACAATATATATAGAGTCTAGAGCCGAGGAGGATACAGAATTGTTAGTTACAATTTCAAGTCTTTAATGTGCCACTTCCCATCAGGTACGTTTATAGAATTCTGTGAGTCGTAGCCTTTAGAGATAACATAATTTAGAAGAGGATAATTTAGAAAAATAAGTGCTAAAATAAATAAAGGGAATTTATAAACCTATGATCGTAGCGTAATAGCTAGGCCACAAGACCTAAAAAAAATGAGAGAGAATGAAGAATGATTAAGATAAGTTAAGATTAAGAATTAAAGATAGAGATTAGAGATAAGAGTTTAAAGATAAAAGATTAAAGATAAAAGAAAGATTATACCTAAGGAAAAATATTCTTTTGCTTTTATGAAAACAAAAGAAAATTTTCTAATAATAATGAAATAATAATGAAAATAATACTAAAAAACCACGCTACGCTACGATGCATAGGTTTAGATTAGAAGAAAAATAAAGAAGCAGAACATAATATGTTCTGCTTCTTTATTTTTCATCTCATCTCAGGGCATATTATGCCCTGAGATGCCTTGTCCAGTTGTAGGTTTGTCCAGCAACGGGTTCAGGATGTTCAGGAGTTCCAGGAGTCTGAAAACAAAAAATATATTAATAATAGTACCTACAGGCTACGACGTCAGCAGAATTATTATATTAAAAGATAAGTATTCTATATAAGCAGGCCAAATATAAATTGAACGACGGTGTTCTTTTTAGAATTTTGAGAAAGCACTAAAGGATAATATTCAATATAAGCAGGCCAAATTATAAACGGAACGACGGTGTTCTTTTAGAATTTTGAGAAAGCACTAAAGAATAATATTCCATATAAGCACGCCAAATTATAAACGGAACGACGGTGTTCTTTTAGAATTTTGAGAATGGGGGGGGGTTTCTTAATAGTCGGGCGCCAAATGTCACGTAACTTGCTTGCAAAGATTCCTGGGCGCAGGGAAGCCTGGCGGCGTGCCTAGATGGCACAACCGCAGCCAGGCCGTTGGACGCCGGCAGGTTTAGCACCGGCCACGACAGTCAACCAGCAGGCTGGCCGATGAAAATGGGGTGCGGGCGTCAGCACGCCGCAGCAGCAGCACCCGTAGATATGTGGCCTCTGGCGTAGATAATGGCCGATTCCGGCTCAAGACCTGGTTCAGCTCGGCCTCCGGTCTTGCAACTCTAGGCTGTAGACCTTAGGCTTTCACTCGTCTCCAGGCTCCAGACTAAGCCTTCCGATCCAAGACTTCAGACCCTCGACTTCAGACTCCGTTTTCAGACTCCGTTTTCAGACTCCGTTTTCAGACTCCGTTTTCAGACTCCGTTTTCAGACTCCGTTTTCAGACTGACGTTTAATTTTCCTCTCTGCCACTTGACAGCTCCTTGTCTAAATTTAAATTGTTAATAATGAATTAAAAATAAATACAAATATTTATAACAAAGATGAGGTATGACAATGGAGGTTGATATATGAGGAATGAAATGAGGTGATACACTACACCACATACATACGCTCCGCCAGATTATACAGAAGACCGAGGAGTATAATGTATTGTTACGTGCGGGTGGGTAATTAAATGCCGATTAACGTAAAAGAAGATTTTATTCCACGTAAACGCACACTGTATACACTATACACGCAGTATACACACAAGGCACAGTAGTCCGAGTCGCACAGTACTTCTCAGTAGTCCAAAGTCTTCGCAAGGGTCGCTGGTACAATTCTCTTCGATCGCTTCCTTAAGATGTTTCCGCTGTCGCTTGTAAACACAAACTGTCCGGACGCCACTATGCGTCGGCTTATATACCTAAATTAACAGAGGGGTGGAACTCTCTCGAATGAACTCGTATGTACTTACCTATTCTATCGTTTTCGCGAGATACAATAGCGGCGCGACCTTCGCGAATAAACTAACAATAGGCGGGGGCAGTGACCCGTGAGCGAGCGAGCGGTAGGTACTTACACAAGTACTAGGGAACTACTTTCTATTGAGAAATCGAGATCTTTCGGTACGAATCGATAGTAGACCTATAGACTAACAATGCGTTTTGAGATCATTGCAATTAAGTAATAATTAACGGAGTAATTAACACTTTTATGTCCCGGTCGTAACACTACCCCCCTCTTAGTTATGCTCGTCCCGAGCATCATTATCACCATGATAACGTGCCAATCTATCCAGGTGAACTATCTTAGGTTTGCCTCGGGGTCCCTTCTTGATGCGGTAGGTGACGTCGTTGATCCTCGTAATAACAGTAAAGGGTCCTTCCCAGCGGGCTTGAAGTTTCGGAGACTTCCCTTTTCTGCGAAGCGGATTGTGAAACCACACTAGCGTTCCTTCATCGAAACCGTTGGTATTCGCATTTCGATCGTAGCGGGTCTTCATTCTCTCGCTGGTCTTCAGACTGTTTTCCCGCACTCTCTTGTGCACTTCGTCCAACTGATTTTGAAGATCGCACACATAGTCCGTAACGGGTTTAGGACTGTCAGGTGGGGTACCCGTTATTGCGTCCACCGGAAGTCTCATCTCTCGGCCGAAGTTCACCTTGGCTGGCGTGTTCCCCGTACTATCATGTACTGCAGAACGATAGGACATCAGGAACAAAGGGATGTACTGATCCCAGTCCTTTTGATGATCATCCACTACCTTGGCCAAGTGATTCTCTAGAGTTTTGTTAAATCTCTCGACCATTCCGTCTGATTGCGGATGTGCTGGTGTCGTACGGGTCTTGTGGATTCCAAGAAGTTTGCACATTTCTTGAAATACGGCAGATTCGAAGTTACGTCCTTGGTCCGAATGAATTTCCATGGGTACACCAAATCGACATATCACCTCCTGGACCAGTTTCTTGGCTACCGTTATTGCTTCTTGGTTGGGTGTTGCGAACACCTCAGGCCACTTACTGAAGTAATCCTGCACTACTATTATGTACTTGTTCCCATCGTCAGTCTGTGGAAACGGCCCAGCTACATCAATCGCGATGCGCTCCCATGGTGCCCCAACGTTGTACAGCTTCAGCTGTCCCTTACTTCTGGTTTGCGGGCCTTTTACCGAGGCACAAGCAGTACATTTACGGCACCAATCTTCGACATCTTCACGGCATCGTAGCCAGTAAAACCGCTGTCTGACTTTAACGAGGGTTTTCTTGACTCCAAGATGACCACCAGAGACACCATCGTGGACGTGCCGTAGAAGAGGGGCCACCATGATTCGTGGTATTACCACTTGCAGAGTGACTTCCCTTCCGTCGTTGGACTCCCATTTTCTGCACAACAGATTGCCTTCCAGAACTAAGCTGTCCCACTGAGCCCAATAACTTTTAGTAGTCGCGCTGTAAGCAGACACATCCTTCCATTGGGGTTTGTTTCCACTTTGCTTCCAGCGCAGTATAGGTCCAAGGTCATCATCTTCTTCTTGGGCCTTCCTCATATTGGGTCCAGTCCACTCATCGTCTAAGCCATGCGTCCTTATAAGGTTTACTTCTTCTCGGGCTTCATTTTTACCACAGTGCTTGCAGTCGTCAGCGCACGGTCTTCGTGACAGAGCGTCTGCGTTATTGTGTCCTTTTCCACTGCGATGCTCGGTTACAAAGTTGAACTCCTGCAATTGCTCTATCCACCTTGCTACCTGTCCTTCCGGATTTTTAAACTGTAACAACCACTTTAATGCCGCATGATCGGTTCTAACCGTGAACTGTCTTCCTATAAGGTATTTCTGAAAATGTTGTAAAGTCTTTACCACAGCAAGTAATTCACGGCGGGTAACACAGTAATTTCTCTCTGGTTTTGAAAGTGCTTTGCTGAAGTATGCAATTACCACCTGGCGGTCCCCTTGTGTTTGCGACAACACTCCACCGATTCCCGTATTACTAGCGTCCGTGTCCACAGTAAATCTTCCGTCCCTGCTTGGGTAACCCAATATAGGAGCTTCACAAAGCCGTTGCTTAAGTTCACTAAAAGCATTCTCGCAATTCGAGTCCCAGATGAAATCGCGTTTATCCTCTGTTAATTGATGTAATGGTTTTGCCACGTCCGAAAAATTCTTAATGAAGCGCCTGTAGTAAGTGCAAAGCCCAAGGAACGCTCGCACTTCCGTTTTATTTTTCGGGACAGGCCATTCCTGAACAGCTTTTATCTTTTCAGGGTTGGTTTTTACTCCATCCGCCGAGATGACATGTCCTAGGTAACTGACCTCCTTCTGAAACAGAGCACACTTCTTTGGACTCAGTTTCAGATTCGCTTCTCGGATCCGGGTGAACACTTTCTCTAGGTTCTTCAGGTTCTCCTTGAAGCTGCGTCCCATCACAATTACGTCGTCGAGATAGACCAGGCATACGTCCCCAAGGAGGCCTACCATCACCCTCTCCATAAGGCGCTCGAAAGTTGCTGGAGCATTACATAAACCGAAGGGCATGACGTTGAAATGCCACAGGCCGTTCCCAATTCCAGTACTAAAAGCCGTCTTCTCTTTATCTTCTGGACTTAATTCCACCTGCCAGTAGCCACTCTTCAAATCAATGGTCGAGAACCACTTCATGCCACTGAGCATGTCCAGCGTATCATCAATTCTCGGCAGGGGATAGCTGTCCTTTTTCGTGACATTATTTAACATTCGGTAGTCAACACAAAACCTCGTACTTCCGTCCTTCTTCTTTACTAGCACCACAGGTGATGACCATGGGCTTGTAGAGGGTTCGATGATCTTGTTTTCAGCCATGTCTTTTATCATTTCAGCCACCTCTGTTTCTTTTGCCCACGGTATACGTCGAGGCCTCTGTTTAATAGGCCTGGCGTCGCCTGTGTCAATCTGGTGCTTCACAAGGCCTGTCCTACCACAGTCATTTCCGGTTGCAAAAATGTCCCTGAATGTAACCAAAAGCTCTTTGGCTTGCTGCAGTTCCTGTGGTGATAAATTTTCCTTACAATCTTCCAAAAGCTGTCGAATGTGATCGTCTTTGGTCGAACTTACGTTTTGATGAACTGCGGAAGTTTCTAACCGTTTCAGGTACTTTACTTCTTCGCATCTTCCAATCAGGCTATTCTTCCTCAGACGAACTTCTTCATTACTCAAGTTTAAAATTCTTACTTTTGCTATTCCATTTGTCATAAGTAATGTCCTGGCCGTGATGGTCTGTGGATGATTGCCGGAGTCTTCTACTATAACACATTTGTTTGATTTGATCTTCTTAGGGAATTTCACAGATACTAAATTTTCAGATCTTGGAGCCAGTATGAAATCCTTTAAACAATAAAGATTGCATGGGTGTGATCCTTGCAGACAAACTTCTTGATCAGGAAACCTTAACACTCCTTTATCAATATCCAAAACACATCGCTGATCCTTCAAGAAGTCTAGGCCCAGAATGCAATCATCCGTGATATTTGCGATAAGAACTGAGTGGATGTATGTTCGGTCACCAATATTAATCTCTACGTCTGTATCACCGAGGACGGAGACTGGCTGGCCGGTTGCTGTCTGGAGGCGACATGGTGGGGATCGCCTTTTCCACATAACAGTGCGTTTCAGTAGCTCTGGTCTGACTATAGTACGCGAAGCCCCAGTGTCTACTGTCAAACTGCATGTCTTGTCATTTAATGTGCCCTCGATGGTCAGACTATTTCCATTGCGAACTTGAGTAATGGTGATTGTGGGGGCCTTATCGTTACCAGCCAGCACCCGCCCCGCGGTCCTGGCGACACTTAGTTTAACGGAAGGTCTTGATCCACTTGGGTCCCGGAGTTCGTGACCCTCTTCCTCTTTTTACGACATTCCAGTCGAATATGCCCCTTTTCTCCACAGCCATAACAAGTGGGGACATACTGTGGTCTCCTGTCATCCGACACTATTTCGCGAACTTTATATGCACGACTGTCCTGTCGTACAGCTTCCACTTCAAGCGCATGAGCCAATGCGCTCTTTAGCGTTGAATGATGGCTCAGACGAACGGCAGCTCTGACTTCCCCGTCCCGTATGCCATCCACGAATGCTTGTAGAAGATTCACCTCTACAGTCGCCGGCGCCGACGAGTATGCACGACGAACCAACCTTTCTACCTCAAGCGCCCACTGCTGGAGGCTTTCACCGGCCTTTTGAGTACGCTCGCGGAGTTGTGCTCGATAGACATGTTCTAGGTGTTTTTCACCATACCGCGTCTCTAACGCTTCTAAGAGAGCATCTAACGTCCGTCCTTCAAGTGGCAGGTTTTCCAATATCATCAGAGCGTCTCCTCGCAGGGACAGTGTCAGGGCCATAAAGGATTGGTCATCACTCCACCCATTCCCTTTGGCCAGTGTCTCGAATTGGTAGCGGAAGGCTGTCCATGAAGATGACCCGTCAAAGTGCGGAAGGTCGAATTTCGCAGCTGATGGTGAGGGTGAGGCCACGGTTAGTGGTTGGCGAGTCTCTAGTTTCGCTAACTTATTGGTTATCACATGAAAACGGTTGTCATGCTCATCAATCCGGCCTTCCAGGTGCTCGGTCTTAAGAGTAACCTCTTTAACCTCCGTTTCCAGCTTGGTGACCTTTTCGCCTAGTATGGTAATACCAGCGTCAATCTTTCCCAGAACAACCTCTTGGTTGGCCTGGATAGCCTCCTGCGTAGCCTGGATGTCACGGCGGGTAGCCTCTTGGATAGCCTCTTGGGTAGCCTGGATGTCACGGCGGGTAGCCTCTTGGATAGCCTGGATGTCGCGGCGAGTAGCCTCCTGCATACCCTGGATAGCGGCCAGCAGGGTTGACAAGTTAAGCTCCGTCGAGTCCCCCGGTGGTGCGGTACCAGACGAGGTAGCGTTCTCAGGCTGGACCTCCTCCTCTTGACCACGCCGACGTGCAGCATCCATCTCCACCTGTCTCCTTGTTCGCGGAGTACGCGCTTCTTCTTCTCGCGGCAGAATCGGCATCCCACTTCTGACACCAATTGTTACGTGCGGGTGGGTAATTAAATGCCGATTAACGTAAAAGAAGATTTTATTCCACGTAAACGCACACTGTATACACTATACACGCAGTATACACACAAGGCACAGTAGTCCGAGTCGCACAGTACTTCTCAGTAGTCCAAAGTCTTCGCAAGGGTCGCTGGTACAATTCTCTTCGATCGCTTCCTTAAGATGTTTCCGCTGTCGCTTGTAAACACAAACTGTCCGGACGCCACTATGCGTCGGCTTATATACCTAAATTAACAGAGGGGTGGAACTCTCTCGAATGAACTCGTATGTACTTACCTATTCTATCGTTTTCGCGAGATACAATAGCGGCGCGACCTTCGCGAATAAACTAACAATAGGCGGGGGCAGTGACCCGTGAGCGAGCGAGCGGTAGGTACTTACACAAGTACTAGGGAACTACTTTCTATTGAGAAATCGAGATCTTTCGGTACGAATCGATAGTAGACCTATAGACTAACAATGCGTTTTGAGATCATTGCAATTAAGTAATAATTAACGGAGTAATTAACACTTTTATGTCCCGGTCGTAACAGTATGTTAGCCCGTAGGTTCGCGCGTTGTACCAAGGAAGTAATAATCACTCTTTTTAAAGCTTATTGCCAGACATTCTACACGTGCAGCCTGTGGGTCGACTGTACTCAGCGAACACTCAATGCCCTTCGTGTTCAATATAATAATATGTTTAGAATGCTGTTGGGACTGCCAAGATACTGTAGCGCATCAGGTATGTTTGCCGAAGCACGCACGGATGGCTTTCATGCCATCCTTAGAAAAAGGGCTGCTTCGATGCTACACCGTGTCCGAACCTGTTCCAACAGTATTTTAAAGGTTTGGGCAGACAGGTTCGACTGTCCTCTGTTGAGACATTGGGTCTCCCTCCATGTCTAGTTACTTGTTCCATTGTATATTACCTACTAACATAGATTTTAAGTGTATACTAACAAATGATGAATCTTGGTAATTTGAAATAAATTGTTTATTATTATTATTTATAATCGGCCATTATGTCTAGCGTTTGTGGACTACGAGAAAACCTTTGATTCAATCGAAACCTGGGTGGTATTGCAGTCCCTCCAGCGGTGTCACATTGACTATAGGTACATCGAAGTGTTGAAGTGTTTGTACAGCAACGCCACCATGTCGATCCGACTACAGGATGAGAGCACGAAACCAATCCCATTGCAGCGAGGCGTGAGACAGGGAGACGTTATTTCTTCGAAACTGTTCACGAACGCATTGGACGACGTTTTCAAGCTCTTGGACTGGTACGGAATCAACATCAATGGCGAATACATTACTCACCTTCGTTTTGCCGATGATATGGCAGTCATTATGGCAGAAACGCTGGAGGACCTCAATACAATGCTCAGCGACCTCAGTAGCGTTTCCCAACAGGTGGGTCTTAAAATGAACATGGACAAGACGAAGATCATGTCTAATGTCCATGTTGCACCCGTACCGGTAGTTGTTGGGAACGTTACACTCGAAGTTGTTGACCACTACGTATACCTAGGACAAACTATCCAGTTAGGTCGGTCCAACTTCGACAAAGAGGTCGCCCGAAGAATCCAACTCGGATGGGCAGCGTTCGGGAAACTACGTGACATCTTCTCATCAGAAATTCCGCAGTGCCTGAAGACAAAGGTTTTTAACCAGTGTGTGTTGCCAGTGATGACATATGGTACTGAGACGTGGTCTTTAACAGCTGGCCTTTTGGAGAAGCTCAGAGTCACACAACGAGCGAGCTATGCTCGGAGAGAGCTATGCTCGGAGTTTCTTTGCGCGACAGAATCCGGAATGAGGAGATTCGCCGAAGAACCAAGGTCACCGACATAGCTCGTAGAATATGCAAGTTGAAGTGGCAGTGGGCCGGCCACATCGCTCGAAGAACAGATAACCGTTGGGGAAGAAAGGTTCTCGAGTGGCGACCACGAACCGGAAGACGCAGCGTAGGCAGGCCTCCCACTAGGTGGACCGACGACATTGTTCGCGTCGCAGGAAACCGGTGGATGCAAATAGCAAATTGTCGTTCATTGTGGCGGTCTAAGGGGGAGGCCTTAGTTCAGCAGTGGACGTCTTCCGGCTGGTGATGATGATGATGATATAATTTAATTATATTTTAATTTAAGTTAGTTTATTTTAGGTTAGTTATTAATACGCGCTTGTTACAACATTACCAAACAAACATTAACAATCAAATAACAATGGCAATGATCGATGGATGCATGACGTATTCCGCATGGGCGTCATAAATAAAATAAATAAATAAATATTCTGGGACAATACACACATGGTCATATGTTCCCAAACTAGGCACAGCCTGTACTATGGAAACCTGATAACTGATACTAATACTTACTTATATACTTGTTTTATTGTAATTACACATACTTTAATAGGTAAATAACAGCCAGACACTTGGTGGGAATCGAACCCACGACCTATTGGGTAGCAGCCAGGGTGTCTAACCACTAGACCAACACGCCCGTCAAATCGACCGTCGGCGTCGTCATCGTTTCGTAGACAATAAAATGTTTTGTAATCAGTTTGGTGGTGGTGTATAGACACATATTATCTGTGGACGATTGGGTGTGTTCGGTCAATTTGTTGACCAACTTCATTATAATGGCAATACTTTGATTGTTAAACGTTTTTTACAGACGTATTAGTTATAGATGGTTTATGAAACGTTTATGAATAAGCAACTTTATTTAACGTTTTATAACCTTATCGAGCACTTTAACTAATCAGTGCTTAAAACCTTTGATAAGCTTTTTTTATGAATAAGACCGCTAGTTAACATGGTGCTGGCCGAGGCTCCATTTCTGGAACAACTCCTTTACAGAAATATGGAATATTTAGGTAGGCGTAGGATGAAGTACCCATAAAGGTTGAAAAAAGAAACCGTGTGGTGTCGTGGGACACCGGATAGGAACAAAGTTCCTTATTATAAAAATATTAATTTTAAGTCAGTGAGCTGTTATTGTAGTAATAACAGCTCACTGTTTTTAACCGACTTCAAAAAAAGGAGGAGGTTCTCAATTCGTCTGTATATATTTTTTTTTAATGTATGTTCGCGCATAACTCTGGCAATTATGAACCGATTTGAAAAAATCTTTCTTCCATCCATTCTTTAATCCGTTGATTGGGTCCCATAAAAAAATTATTGCTTACTAGTAAGTAGTTCCTGAAAAAACAAGAATGATGACTGCGCAGGACAACTGCAAGAATGCCTATTTAGATGACTTTATTCGCTTTTTAAGGATAAAAATGGCCATAACTCTGGCACATATTTACCAATTTCAATGATTCTTTTTTTGTTCGAAAGAAGAAACCACTGTAATGAATCCGTATGAATGTAATCACAACCGGATAAGAACTTCCTGGAGGACCATGAACGATGTGGAGGAATTTATCTGGTAAAAACCATAAAACTGATGTTCTCCATTACATTACTCTGACAAATATGAACCGATTTCGATGATTCTTTTTTTATTAGAGAGAGTAAACTACTATCATAATTCCGTGCAAATTTCATTACGAACGGATAATTTTTTTTTTAATAAAATTGAATATATATTTGCGCTATATATTTATATATATATATTTATATATATTTATATTTATATTTAAATATATATTTATATATTTATTTTTATATATATATTTGAGCTATATATTTGCGCCCTTTGCGGTGGAGACCATGGGGCCTTGGTCTCATGAGACGCACGCTTTGGTAAGAGAAATTTCATCCAAACTTATCGAAGTCTCAGGAGACCGCCGGGCTGGTAGCTTTTTCTGCCAACGTATAAGCTTGGCCATACAAAGGGGTAATGCCGCCAGTCTTTTAGGTACCCTTCCCTCCCAGTGCGGCGACAACTTCGAGGAAGTTATTTACCTAGTTTAAGTGTACATATTTGTAAATAAACTGTAAATATTTTGTTTCAATAAAATTCTTAGAACATAAAATTGAATTATTTAAAACTTTGTAGACGATAATGTGAGCTATCCTACCTAGATCATTTTACCGTCTTCGATGGGTCAATCTTTATGTATGAAAATATCACTAAAAAGTTTAAAATAAAACCTTTTAAAAAAAAAATTGAACCGACTTCAATATCACTGAAAAGTATCAAATAATTTAAATATTATTGAAGTTGGTGCCAAATATACACGGCAGGTAAGCTAACACCAACTTCTATAATATTTAAATTATTTTATACTTTTCAGTGATATTGAAGTTGGATCAATTTTTTTTTAAAAAGGTTTTATAAGTGTGGTTTTTCCCGGTTAGGGTACCCCTCCGCATCGTCCCATAAGGAACTTCGTTCCAAAAATAAAACATATGACGGAAAGGGATTACTTATGCTTCTATTATAATAGGGGTCCCTGAGAGTAAATACTTACTATAATAATATTATAAAGAGGTAAAGTTTGTAAGTAAAGGGTAAAAATCTTCGGAACTACTGATCCGATTTAGAAAATTCTTTTACCAGTAGGAAGCTACTTTATTCCGGAAAGCTATAAGGCTATTATTTATTTTGATGAAAGGGTTTTTTTAGTAAGAAATTACAATATTTGTAACACAAGTCGTCAAAAAACTGGTCGTCCGGCTGCTTTATCGACGAACGCTGGCTAAATGGTTGGTTATAAGGGAATAAAATGTAAAGCAGAAATATTAGTCTTTATTTAAGTCCGCGACAGCATAATAATAATAATATGTCTATCTGTTAAGGATGACTCACAATAATCATTTTTATGATTTAAAATTAAATTCAATAGTGTATAGTATATTAGTTTAATTAAAATGCGGTAACAGCTCAGTGGGCGAGCGCTTGCCTTGGAAACAAGGTGCGCAGGTTCGAACCCCGGCTCGCACCTCTGATTTATTTAATGAATCATGTGCGAATCGTCTTTGTGCGATTGTTACTAGCTTTCGGTGAAGGAAAACATCGTGAGGAAACCTGCATGTCTGAGAAAGCCTAGCTAGCTTTCGAATGACGTGTGAAGTCCGCCAACCCGCACTTGGCCAGCGTGGTGGACTATGGCCTAAGCCCCCTCATCTTGAGGGGAGGCCCGTGCCCAGCAGTGGAACATAAACAAGGGCTGGTATTATTATTATTTAGTAGTTGACAATTAAATATTTACAGTTTATTTACAAACATGTACACTTAAACTGGGTAAAAAACCTCCTCAAAGGTGTCGCCGCACTGGGAGGGAAGGGCATCTAAAAGACTGGCGGCATTACCCCTTTGTATAGCCAAGCTTATACGTTGGCAGAAAAAGCTACCAGCCTCCTGAGACTTCGATAAGTTTGGGTGAAATTTCTTTCACCAAATCGTACGCCTCATGAGACCAAGGCCCCATGGTCTCCACCGTAAAGGGCGCAAATATATAGCTCGAACCTAGAGCTGCATATTTGCGCCGCTTTGTATAACTAGCGGTCGCCGCAGCCCCTCCAGCCGCCCTGCAAGTTGCCGGGGTGTGGGGAGCAGCAAGTGTGTCGACACATGTCGCATCCCACACCAACGGCTTTCCATGTTGCCATGGTACTAAAGTAACACCATTAGGCCGCTTTTGTGGTTGGTTTTGAGTATAACATATTTGAGTATAACGCGAAAAAAAAAATATAGATACATGTACTCTTTATTGTACACACAAACTTACACATAAAATAAAGCATAATATATACTTAAATACAAAGGGCGGCCTCATCCGCTATTCGCAACTTGTGAATGGGACATGCTGAATTGATGAAACTTTGCCAATACACCATCCAACTACACCTGTCTAAATATTCATTTTTTGAAAATCAACTGCCAAAGGGATTGGATTGGAGTCCAAAAAATGGTGTGTCGACCTACAGTCATAAGACTTAATTACACACCCAACCTCATCACAAAAATACAAATGAAAAGAAAATCTTTTATTTTCTTATAAATGGGCAGCGAAAAGGATCCTCAAAATTTAATTTAAAGTGAGACTACTGTATCGAATGGGGTATCCTAAGAAAAGGCTTTATTTGCAAATTCCAAAACAGATTTTTATTTTGGTTTAGGTTATGTTACGTAGTTTTTGACTTAAAATCGAAAATGTCAAAAAATATTATAGGTGATACATACTTATCAACCCATATTTTACAGGAAAAATAAAATGATTTTTCGATGATGTGTGTATTCTTTAGAAATCCCAAAAGAAATTCGACAGCCAAACTTAGTTTTGCGGTTTGGTTTTTTGCTATTGGTTGGTTTTGGTGTTATGTGTGTGGTTTTGGTTTGGTGTTAGACGAATAGTAAAATAACATTAATGGGTCCAATGAAGGTGTGCGAGTCCAACTCAACTTGACCGGATTTTTTTAAATAATAGCGGTGAATATTTAAGAATCAGCACTATAATAGAAGCTACGATGCCTTGCTAAAAAATACAGGATATGTCATTATATATGTCTACTTGATACTTATTAGACTAGATACTTATTAAACAATATTTTGAAAAACCATGATACCTAATTCAAAACACGTGTTACAAACAAAATCAAAGCGGGCGAAGCCGCGGGCTACTGCTAGTACAAAATATTTAGCAAACTGTTCTTCTGCATCTCTTTCTGGCTGTAACAACGGTAGAATTGCAAAAATAGCCTTAGTATAAAGAGTTCGATAGATCAATCCGCTATTGCATTGGCTATGAAAATTATATGTACTTATACCTCAGATCTTCAGCAAATAGTTTTATTGATTAGATATTGGATTAAATAAAATGTTATCAAGCAAAATGTATTTAAAAAATGTACTACGTTGGATATGAATTGTGTTAGCGTTCAATATCCGTTCATCGGATAGACGTCAAACTTGGACTATCAAAAGCATAATAACCTATTCTACAATTTGTATTGATTACATTTCTTAATTTCATTCATGTTTTACAAGAAATTATAGAAAAACCATGTATGCGATGCATTTCCCCTTGCAGCGCTCCCGCGATCGCCTTCCATCAGTCTTTCGTGGACTGTTATGGAGGGTGGACGTGCTCGATTTTTTTTTGACAAGACGAATTTAATTTAAATGATTTTGAACTTATTTTTAATTAAGATATGTTACATATGATATAATTATAACATTATAAACATTTCAAATGAAATCTATACTTCTATATTTAATTAAAGATATTTTTATAGTAATACCATATTTTTGGTTCATCATAGAGTATGCGAAAGTATCGTTGCCGAGTATTATGCCTAACTTTTAAATCGTATCAGAGTCATATATGATTTTTCTAATTGTAAGCGTATTTAATACTGTGTAGGTCGACAAAATCAGATACATTATGTTATCCTTTACATTATGTTTTTTTTTTTGTCAAAACATGAACGGTGTTATTATTACTATCATGTTGGTTTTTGCAACTTAGCAACGAGTCGAGTACCTGGGTGGTTGGCTTGGTGGTGAGCGACACGCTTACCTGTTGCTCGTCTTTTGAGACATCTGGATGGTTAAGTTGGAAGGGTACTCATGTGCTATCTAGGTGGCGCCATTTTAATCTTAGATTATATGTAACATAAGTAGAAGGTCACTATAGCTGGCAAAAAACTATCGGACCAAAAGGCTTTAATTATAGTTTTGGATGACAGGGACAGGAAGAGACTTTTCTATGGGTGGGTGCTTCGATTACTATCAGGTAATACCTGGTAAGTAATACCTTAAAAGAAGTAATGAAAAATCAAACAATACCAATACCAGAAAAAACTAGATTGTATAATACATGTATTCTACCATGCCTCACTTACGGATGCCAGACATGGTCCCATACAAATAAAATCGACCAGAAACTCAAAGTATGTCAAAGAGGTATGGAAAGGAGCATGATGAACTTAAAACTAAAGGACAGATGGAGTGCAAAGAAAATTAGGAACATTACTAAAGTTGAAGACGTGACAGTAAAAACCAAAAAGTTAAAATGGAAATGGACGGGCCATATGATGAGAACAACGAAAGAGAAATGGACTAAGAATGTCACAGAATGGTACCCAAGAAATGGAAAAAGGCAAAGAGGAAGGCAAGTAAAGAGATGGGATGATGATTTGCTGAAGGGATGGAGGAGATTTGCACTGGATAGAGAAAAGTGGAGGGAGCTGGAGGAGGCCTATGTCGGAAGACAACCTGACCTGGCTACTGATTAATATGTTATTGTTTGTATCAGTTTTTTAGTTTGTAAATTAATGTCAAGTGAATAAAGGCTGTTTTTATTTTATTTATTTTATAATACCTGGTTACTTAACTAAGTTGCGTAACAATAAACTGATGGTGTTGGTGGCAGGCACGAGAAAAAATACCACCGCGTTAAAATGTTAGTTACTCTAAAACCAGATTGCTTATTAGAATCAATGTAAATTAAATATCTATTTAAATTTTACATTACCTATGCACCAACCACTATTACCCTCTGCATCATCCAAAGGTAGACTGGCAGAGAATGCCTAAGGCATTAAGTCCGCCTTGTACATATTTAAGTGTGCTAAAGAATAAATAAAATAAAATAAAATGTCAAATGCTCCGCGTAGTTCAAACCTCGCGATGGGTACAGAACTCAAGATGAAGGTGAAGGCGAGGGTACGTTACGTACTCTCGCGGTCACGAACAGTCTATCACCTTTAGGACGACAATCCCTTGCACGTGCTGGCCCAAAACACTTAATTACGGAAAAAGATAAGTATCTTATCATAGTTTCAGTTCGATGGCCATTACGGAGTCGATCACGGAACTCATCTACATCGTCATCAGCAGCCGAAACGTCCACTGAAAAAAGGCCCTCTCTCCCTTAGAGGGGAAGGGTTGCCATAATCCCCATGCCTGGCAGGCGGTTGGGGATCGCAGATAGATGGTAGGTAATCCAATAAAACGACGCTGCTGCTCGTCTTCTTGTTTTTCCTTAGTCGTCTTTTACGGACACCAACGGGAGGAGATGGATGGGTGCTATTCTTCTTATCACGGAACTAATTGTCGCAATAAAAATAATTTATGATTTTTGGGTCTGCACGGCTTGGGTCGACGTTGGGTATCTGGTCTTGAGTAAGGTTGGAAGCTAGCAAGCTTCCAAGATTCGGGTACTTGTGCCACTCTTAAAGATAATAGGAAACATTACATCATCATCATCATCATCAGCCGGAAGACGTCCACTGCTGAACATAGGCCTCCCCCTTAAAACGCCACAATGAACGATAATTGGCTATTTGCATCCACCGGTTACCTGCGACGCGCACAATGTCGTCTGTCCATTACAGTTACACGCTTCTTTAATAATACCGCTAGCATCACATCAGGGCCACTGGTATGCATTGCAGCATCTTAAGTCACTCTCTTTGTTATACTCGAACATCGCAATCAATCATTGTTGCCGCGAACGTGAACAGCACGCCGCGCCGCTCGTCATGACCGGTGAATAGAACGCCGCCGCCGGAGTCTCTGGACTATGGTCTTAAAAAAAAAAAAAAAAATTGTCTACGCTTTTGCTACAACTCTTACGCAGCACTTTATTGTTATTTTCTGTTCTTATAATTAATTTTTGGAAATATACATTTAAAAATACTAAAAGAAAAATACAAGATTCATTTTGCTGTCTGCCGTTCCTTCATCATAGCACCATTCTACACATAATTTGGACCTTGCGATCCGAATACGAAGACAAGCGACCTGTGGAGCCATTACGTGACGCATGATACGAAGCCATTATATTGCAATAACTGCGCATTTCGGTGAGACGGCTACCCAATTCCTTTCTCCGCTCATAGCTTGCCTGTGCTAACTCTGTATATAAAATTTCAGTATAACGTGTTTACGGCCGCCTATGAGATAGGTTACCTAGCTGCTACACGGAGGTGACTTGCAAAATTTGAAAGTACTCTTGCATTCCTATTGTTCACCAAGATGAGTACCGGTAAGTTGGTTATCCCAGAAAAATCACCTAATAGTGCAAACTCTATAAGTGATGAAAAATTACAAGTACTAAACAAAAAAAGAGGTGTCATAAGAGGTAGACTGACAGTATTTTCCAAATACATTAACAGCTTAAACAAACAAGAAGTATCTTCAAATCCAAAGAAACATACAGAATTACAAATGCGAATTGAAGGTGCTTCTTTATTCTTCACTGAGTTCAATACAATACAAAGTGAAATAGAATACTCAATGTCTGAGCATGAGCTTTTTCAACAATTAGAATTGCGTGAAGGGTTTGAAAGCTTATATTACACTACTATAGCACAAGCGAAGAGTTTTCTGTCTACTGGTGAGGTTGCTGCTACTACTAACTCCAATTTGCACACTGTCAAGCTGCCTACTATAGCTATGCCTGCCTTCGATGGCTCCTATGAACACTGGCTAGAGTATAGGGACACATTTATATCCTTAGTTCATGAAAATAAGGATATATCACCAATACAAAAATTCCATTACTTAAAATCTTCTTTAAAAAGTGTAGCGGCTTTAGTTATTGATTCATTAGAGTTTTCTTCTAATAATTACACTGTAGCATGGGAATTAATTTGCAATAGATACAACAATACTAGACTGCTGGTGCACAACCATGTCAAAGCCCTATTTTCTATACAAAGTCTTGCCAGGGAATCACCTGTTCATTTGCGTAAACTGATTGATACTATTTTAAAAAATCTACGGGCTTTAAAGTTGCTGAATGAACCGGTGGAATCCTGGGACACACTGATTATCTATATGGTTGTTTCTAAATTGGATACCACCACAGAACGTGAATGGGAGCAATTTCGAGGCTCTTTACTTGTTTCTAATTGTGATGACAGTTCTAAAGATGCAATGGGAACAATAAAGGTAGATCATTTAATTAAGTTTCTTAAGGATAGGGCAGACATGTTAGAAACACTATTGGTAACACATAGCAATAACAAAGCATCCAAACAAGTACCTATGTCTAAGGTACACTGTCATGTGTCTCCAGTTTCACACAACATAAACAAGTCACAACAACAGTTCAAAAGGAAATTTCATGCATGTTATGCTTGCAATGGCAATCACCCTATTTACACTTGTGAAAAGTTTATTAATTTTAATTTACAAGATAAGTTAAAATTAATAAAAGACTTTACTTTGTGTTGCAATTGCTTGCGGTCAGGACATTCATTATCAGATTGCAGATTTGGTTCTTGTCGCAAATGCAATCAAAGGCATCATACAATAATACACAATGATCAATTGACTACTACAGCGCTGCCATCAGTCTCTATTGAAAACATTACTACTACAAGTATTGATAACCCGGCTACAATTAATATTGACAGCTGTACCTATGCGCATTCTGCACACTCAGATAATACTTTACGATGCGTATCTAGTGTGCATCCGGTACTGTTGTCAACTGCTTTAGTGGAAATAACCGATGGTCAAGGTAAGCATCTAAAAGTGCGTGCTTTACTCGACTGTGGAAGCGAAAGATGTTTCATTACCAAACGATTATGCGATTTACTCAATAAACCTACGATACAGTCCACAATATACATAAAGGGTGTTGGAAATTCAGTTACACACAGTACACAGATATGTAACATTGAGATAAAGGCCCTGTCCACTACATTCTCAACGCAATTGCAGTGTTTGGTGTTACCAGAGATAACATCATCATTGCCACCGACTACTATACAAAGTGATATTTTACAGTTACAGTTGCCCAATAATATTCAATTGGCTGATCCCAATTATTTTGAAAGTCAAAAAATTGAAATACTGGTAGGTGCGGATACATTTTGGGACCTGTTAATTGAAGGAAAGATGCGTTTACAGAATGGTCCATACTTACAAAATACAAAATTAGGGTGGATAATATCTGGACCAATTACTACTAATATTCCAAAAGAAAATAATAGTATGGTTTGTTGCAATTTTTCTCAGTCTATTGATGCTCAGTTAAAGCTGTTTTGGGAACTTGAAGAATTGCCCAAACAAAATATGCTTAGTGATGATGAAATAGAATGCGAAACTCACTTTGTCAAGAATACTACGCGAACAGTTGATGGAAGATTTTGTGTAAGAATCCCCTTCAAATATTCACCTGATACGTTAGGCGATTCATACACGATAGCTGAACGACGTTTTTTAGCTCTAGAAAAACGATTGCAACAAACACCCGAGTACAAAGGGATGTATACTGATTTTATGAATGAGTATATAAGTTTAGGTCACATGACTCAGGTCGATACATATGGTAAGCCACACTATTTCATGCCACACCATGGTGTTTTCCGTGAACATAGCACCACCACGAAGTTACGTGTGGTGTTTAACGGTAGTCAAAAGTCTAGTACTAATATTTCACTTAACGATTTACAACTGGTTGGTCCGCCTATACAAGGTGATTTGATGGCTATTCTGTTACAATTTCGGCAGCACACATTTGTGGTGTGTGCAGATATAGAAAAGGCTTACAGACAGTGTTTAGTTCATGAAGATCAACGTGACCTTCAAATGATATTATGGCGTGACGATGCTTGTAAGCCTATAAGATTTTATAAGCTAAACACTGTTACATACGGTACTGCCTCTGCTCCATTTCTTACTGTAAGGTGTTTGAAACAATTGGCAGCAGAGTGCGACGACCCGGACGTCAAACTCATTATTAATGAGGATTTCTACGTGGATGATATGATTACTGGATCCGACTCCATAGAACATATTTTGCAGGTATGCGATAAAACTAAAAGGGTATTAGATTCTGGCTGTTTCCCCTTACGAAAGTGGATATATAATTTTAATATGATTGATTCAAACAGTGAAGGTGATACACAAAAGGATTTTTCATTGGGGGAAAATGTCAACTGTCGTACATTGGGCTTAGGTTGGAACAACTGCAGTGATGAACTTTATTACCATACGCGTGTCAATAGTGAGACTACATTAATCACAAAGCGTTTAATACTATCAACCGTTTCACAAGTATTCGATCCCCTCGGTTTACTGAGTCCAACAATAATGATAGGTAAAATATTACTACAGAAAATATGGATATTGCAACTTGACTGGGATGACCGGGTTCCAAGCGACATAGCTAAAGTTTGGGATCAATTTAAATTGTCTTTAACAGTTCTTAACAGTTTACGCATTCCACGTCACGTTATTGGTGTAAATCCTAGATATATAGAATTGCATGTATTCTGCGATGCCTCGCAGCTTGGGTACGGAGCGTGCGCGTATATTCGCACTGTAAATTCGGATGATACAGTCAATGTAAGAATTCTTTGCTCAAAGGGTAAGGTTGCACCAATTAAACCAACGAGCATTCCAAGATTAGAACTGTGCGGCGCCTTATTGGGTGCTCGATTGTATAGTAAAATTATAGAATCTTTACGCTGTTCTTTTCATAATATATATTTTTGGACAGATTCGACTATCGTCTTAGGGTGGTTGCACATGGCACCTAACTTGTTGAAACCCTTTGTTCAAAATAGAACTGTGGAGATACGTGAGTTGACGAAGGAACTTCCATGGCGTCACGTCCGCGGTAAAGACAACCCTGCAGACCTAATCTCAAGGGGCTTAAGTTTAGATTTACTAAGTACTTCAAGCCTGTGGTGGGATGGCCCGGAGTTCCTTCGTGAACCAAACCTTGACTATGAAAGAAATATCCCTAAAATTGAATTGTTACCGCAACAATTGCCTGAAGTAAGGACACAAAATCAAGAATTAGTATGTTCACATGTAACTAGCATCACTAAACATTTTAAATTTCCATTTGAGAGATTTTCCAATTTAGACCGCATGAATCGCGGCGTTGCTCGCATAAAGCGTTTAATTTATAACAAACTTAATTCCAATAGTCCACGCACAGGTCCATTGAGTGTGGAAGAATTGAAAGAATCTCTCAACGTATTGATCCGTTTCGCTCAATCAGAATCATTTCCAGATATTTGCGCATTGTTCAAGCACAACAAATTATTACCCGTCAAGCATAATTTGTCAAACTTAAACTTGTTTTGGGACAATAATCAAATTATACGCATTGGAGGTCGTCTAGGGAACTCTAATGATTTTGATTATGATAAAAAACATCCTGTTCTGATTTCATCAAAACATCATCTTGCTATGTTAATATTTCGACATGAACACATTAATCTTTTACACGCTGGGCCTCAGTTGGTTTTATTTACATTAAGAGAAAAATGGTGGCCCATTGGGGGTCGTAACTTAGCCAGAAAAATTGTTCATGATTGTGTTTTATGTACACGTCTGCGCGGCAAAACACCTGAACCAATTATGGGAAATTTGCCGGCACAAAGACTGACTCCGGGTTATCCTTTTATGCATTGCGGTGTAGATTACGCTGGTCCGGTGTTCATACTAAACAGAAAAGGTAGGGGAGCTAAAACGGTGAAGGCTTACATTTGTTTGTTCATCTGTTTTGCAACCCGTGCTGTGCATTTGGAGTTGGTCGGCGATCTCACCACCGACGCTTATCTATTAGCATTAAAAAGGTTTATATCTCGGCGCTCAAAACCCTCCACTATACATTCCGATAATGGAAAATGCTTTGTAGGGCTCATGAACGAATTTTCAAAGTTTCTATCTACATGTTCTCAAGACATAATAAATTACGCTACTAGCCAAGATATTAAATTTAAGTTTATACCTCCTTACGCACCTCATTTTGGTGGATTGTGGGAGGCTGGAGTTAAAAGTTGCAAGCATCATCTCCGGCGAGTAATAGGTAACGCACATTTGACCTTTGAAGAATTTAGCACAGTGTTGGCACAGGTAGAAGCAATTTTGAATTCCCGACCTCTTACTCCACTGTCCTCTAATCCACAGGACCTATTACCTCTTACCCCAGCACACTTCCTTGTTGGCCGTCCACTGACTTCTCCTTGTTGCGCTGACTTTGAAGATAAACCGATGTACAGCTTAACTCGCTACCAACGAGTAGAACAAATGAGGCAACACTTCTGGAGCCGCTGGTCAAAGGAGTATGTATCAGAGTTGCAGACAAGAACGAAATGGAAGACTTAAAAATCGGACCTAAGAAAAGGCACACTTGTTGTTTTGAAGGAAAACTCTCCTCCTCTCAAATGGAGTATGGGCAGAATTGTGTCTCTTTTTCCTGGACGAGACGGTGTTTCAAGAGTTGCTGATGTCCTTACTGCATCAGGTGTAGTGAGAAGGGCATTTTCGAAAATTTGCCCGCTTCCAGTTCAAGCTACTGAAGATGTTTGAAAGCTGCTACTTTCAAGGCCGCGGGCATGTTGCCGCGAACGTGAACAGCACGCCGCGCCGCTCGTCATGACCGGTGAATAGAACGCCGCCGCCGGAGTCTCTGGACTATGGTCTTAAAAAAAAAAAAAAAATTGTCTACGCTTTTGCTACAACTCTTACGCAGCACTTTATTGTTATTTTCTGTTCTTATAATTAATTTTTGGAAATATACATTTAAAAATACTAAAAGAAAAATACAAGATTCATTTTGCTGTCTGCCGTTCCTTCATCATAGCACCATTCTACACAATCATCAATTTGGTTTCAGTTCATTTTTCCAGGAATCAAAAAGCTCGACTATCAGATGGATGTTTATTGGTTAGAGAATTTGGAACTAATTTAGGAAATATGTTAAAAACGTCCCTTTTTAAGAAAAAAAAAACTATGTTTTGAAGGCTCTGTTAAACGCTTTCGTTTTGACGTGCAGAACAGAAACCTTAGAACTTTGTGCATAGTTTCATTTCAAGTACGCTTAAGTAATCACGGCAAGACGCTGCGCAGTAGCTATTGTTATGTTTATGTATTCAGAACTCACAACTGTACTTGCGCAATGGTTCGTCAACCCTAACTTCAGACACACAAAAATCCGCTGTGACTGTAAGTTATAAGTAGTACGAATGTATATGGATTCCGAATGGCAGGCACAATGTATGACGGGCCCGTTAGTCTAGTGGTTAGACACCCTGTCCGCTAACCGATGGGTCTTGGGTTCGATTCCCACCAAGTGTCTGGGTGTTATTTATCTATTTAAGTATGTATTTACAAAAAAAATGTATATAAGTATTAGTATCAGTTGTCTGGTTTACATAGTACAGGCTCTGCTCTGCTCTGGTTTACATAGTGCGTTCCTAATAACCACCAACAATAGAATAGAAGTATGTATAAGTCTCACTAGTCAGGCATTGGCCATTCTATAATAGACGGACTGAACCTTTGATATGAAGTTTGGAATATTAAATGCAGTAATCCGTATCCTGATGCAACACGTCAACTACGTTACCACTGTAAGTGGTTGGGTTGTCAGATTGTAATTAGGTTGCACGCCAAGGTATAAATCAAGATATAAAACAATGGGTTACCGTTATTAAACTGCATCATTTCATTCTATAACAAAACTCCATTTGACACATCTGCATATTTGTAGTCTATGATTTTTCAAATGTAATATTCATATTTGCTGGTAGCGCCCTCTACGATGACAACTCTCGGCCGGAGCGGCCAGATTCTCAAGGTCATTGGCGCATGTTACCCCCTTAAAATTGTATCATATCCAGGTCAGAGGGTGGTTTAAAATATAATAAATTAATAGTTTAAAAAACTAAAAATACACGCTTTTATAAGTACTACTGCATTAAAAAGCTATAAATAAATTATCTAAACCGTGCTTTCTTTCTTTCTACCTCGTGTTTGTAATTTATGGATTATATTTATGTGTAAAAGCTGGGGAGCTTAGTCTGAATAACAGCTTAACATTTTTGTCAAATTTCAAGAACGCTAAGTATTTGTATTCGCATGGCAATAATTTGAAATCATTTACAGAGAAAAATACGTATAATTTATACTTTTTAGTCTTAAAAATATTCGCCTAAACTACGAATAAAATTAGCTCAAGTATTGATTTGTTCGTAGCTTGAATCGTAGGCAGGTTGTGGCAAAACATATTTTTATATTACGCGTAGGTATCTGATTGAGTTCGCGAAGTTTAAGAAAGCACTACGTATTTACCCTTTAAACAGTCGAAACTACGCCAAAAGTCAATAGTTTTACAAGTAGTATTCAAGGGATATCTAATGGTATAACTGGTATTAACTAGTACCACCTATACCATTACAGGTATAAATGGGACAACTTAGTACCATTTATACCATTAATGGTACAATTCAATGTTATAACTGGTCCGAAGCCGTTCGGTTCCGGGTTCATCAACGTCCACGTTATTAGGCACAGTAAATATAACTCCTTAATACAAATCAAAAGGGTCCAAGCAACTAGTAAATCCATCGAGGTTTACTAGTAATCATTCCATGGTTCCGTCAGCCACCTTTCATTTCCATCATCAACCCTGATTATTGGGCAAAGTAAATAGAACTCTTTAATATGAATCAAATGAGCTTAAACTCAATGAGTTTACTAGTAGCCATTCCAGGTTTCCGTTACCCACCTTCCTGTTTCATCATCAGGTCCTCATTATTGGTCAAAGTGAAAAAAACTCTTTAAAACAAATCAAATGAGTCCAAACTCGATGTGTTTACTAGTAGCCATTCCAGGGTTCCGTCACCCACCTTCCTGTTCCATCATCAGGTTCTCATTATTGGTCGAAGTGAACACAACTCTTTAAAACAAATCAAATGAGTCCAAACTCGATGTGTTTACTAGTACCCATTCCAGGGTTCCGTCACCCACCTTCCTGTTCCATCATCAGGTCCTCATTAATGGTCAAAGTGAAAAGAACTCTTTAAAACAAATCAAATGAGTCCAAACTCGATGTGTTTACTAGTACCCATTCCAGGGTTCCGTCACCCACCTTCCTGTTCCATCATCAGGTTCTCATTATTGGTCGAAGTGAACACAACTCTTTAAAACAAATCAAATGAGTCCAAACTCGATGTGTTTACTAGTACCCATTCCAGGGTTCCGTCACCCACCTTCCTGTTCCATCATCAGGTCCTCATTAATGGTCAAAGTGAAAAGAACTCTTTAAAACAAATCAAATGAGTCCAAACTCGATGTGTTTACTAGTACCCATTCCAGGGTTCCGACACCCACCTTCCTGTTCCATCATCAGGTTCTCATTATTGGTCGAAGTGAACACAACTCTTTAAAACAAATCAAATGAGTCAAAACTCGATGTGTTTACTAGTACCCATTCCAGGTTTCCGTCACCCACCTTCCTGTTCTATCATCAGGTCCTCATTAAAGGTCAAAGTGAAAATAACTCTTTAAAACAAATCAAATTAATGAGTCCAAACTCGATGTGTTTACTAGTAGCCCTTCCAGGGTTCCGTTACCCACCTTCCAGTTCCATCATCAGGTCCTCATTAATGGTCAATATGAAAATAACTCTTTAGAACAAATCAAATGAGCCCAAACTCGATTAGTTTACTAGTAGCCATCCAAGGGTACCCTTATCCACCTTCGAGCCCCAGCATCAGATCAGCTCGAGGATACCATATTATTGTATTGTCACCGGTCCTTGATACATGAGCAAAATTTCAAATGTTTTGGACGTGTAGAAGTGGGTCAAAATTGCATCGCAAGATTCCATTACCATCATAGTTACAAAGTTACATAGTTACATACATACATACATTCAGGTCAAGCTAATAAAAGCGTGTTAAAAATTGGGAAAATCCATAAAAACTGTTTAGAAAAATAACAATAAAAGCGCAGGCGGAGCTGCGTGGGTCAGCTAGTATGATATATTGAGCCAACCAGAAAATTGGACATTGAATTCAGCGAATGGGCGTGTTTTCACAGATCGCCCAATCTATCAAGAAAGTTGAACTAAGACAATTGAAGTACATCTATTAGGTACCAAAATTTGAGAAGGTTTCGAACAAAACTAGGAGATTTTTATAGTGGAATATAAGTGGATTAGTTCAGGTGCAGATCTTTTTGCCATCACGGTAACAAGCCTCACAGAAAAAAAGATACATTCTGACGTTAACATAAACGATTACGTATTCGAGCTAGTTAGCGCAAATGTTTATCTCGTTTAAACTAGCTTTTAAAATAAAACAAACCGCATACAAGTCTGTCTACCCGTTGGAGGACTACGATGCCACAGACAGACAGACAGACAGACGGACAGGCGTAGCATAGGCGTCAAACTTACAACACCTCTCGCTCGTTTTCGTTCGGAGATTAAAAAATAAATTAGTAGAGTACATTATCGATCTAATCTATAATTACCGTGTCAGAGAGCGGGAACAGTATCGGTCCGATCGGTCCGGTGCATCGAGGCGAGCGAGTGACCCGCGCGGCGAAGCGTGAGCGCGCGGCGGCGGCCGCATGGCGGGGCTCTCCTGACGGGCGCCATGCGCGCGCTGCCGCCGCTCCTGCCGCTGCTGGCCGTCGCCGCCGCCGTCGCCGCCGCGCCACCCGCACTGCTCGTACTGCGCGCCGCTTGCCGCCTCGGCGACCCCGCCATCTTCGACGAGAGCCGCTTGCTGAGCCGCGCTGCCGCTCGTCCGACCGCTCCGCGCCGCGATTTCCGCATCCTGAGCTACGAAGGTGAGGACCGCCTCGGAGCGCGACGCGGCGACGTCGGTCGGCTCGCTCCGTCGTCTCCGTCGACTCGATCACCGTTCCGCTTCGGTCGCAGAGACGTGCGGCGAGGAGTGGCGAGTGAGCGTGATGCGCGGCGCGCTCGGCGCGCTCGTCGACGGCGGCGCGGTCACGTGCGTCGGCTGGCCTGGCGCCGAGCTGTGCGACGCGCTGGGCGCGGCGGGGCGCTCGCTGCGCCGCCCGCGGCCGGCCGAGTGTGCGCGGGCGGCGGCGCGCGCGTCGGCCGTGGCGCGACTCGCGGTGCGGCTCGGCTGGCGGCGCGTGCTGCTGCCGCCCGCCGCCGCCGAGTGCGGCGCGCAGCTGAGGCAGGTGGGGCGCGCGCTCGCCGCCGCTGGGGCCGCGGTGCGCTTCGCACCGCTCTCCGACGAGGAGCTCGCCCGTCGACCTCACGGTCGGTAGTGGCGAGCCCAGTCCCGCCTCGCCCGCGTGAAACGACGCGCACGTAGAATGATCCGTTCGGTTTATTTTCAGTTGTGATCCTCTGTGCCTCCCGGCGGTCGGGGCCGAAGCTCGCGACGCGCCGAGGGCTCGCCGGCGGTGGCGGCGCGGTCCCTGCCGTGCTGCTCTTGCGCGTGGACGAGTTCGAAACCGGCATCCGTACGCCGCCGGCCCGCGCGACGCCGGCCGACGTGGACGATGACGCTTTTCGATCGAACGATATCGACTCAGGTGAGAGCTAATCCTTATTTTTACGAGGCGTTATCGATTCGTCGGACAAAGCGGCCTCGAATTCGAGGCGATCGCCGGAAGCGTCTTTGCCGAGTGAGAAATTAAAATCGGGCGGGGGGTCCGAGAGGAGCGGGAGACGACGAGTTCTCAAAATGTAAAATACCGCCGTGATCGGCGACACCGTATCATCTATGGGCAAACCGTTGCCCGCACCCGACGGTACCGGCCGACCGGGCGCGATCCCGTCGGCGACCTCGAGGACGATGCCGCTCGTCTATGGCGAGGTTTCGACGATTTTCAATTGCCCAATGAGTAGGAAAAGCAGCGAGCTGTTATATTACTACGTAGTAATAACAGCTCGCTGAGGAAAAGTTTATTTTTAGAATCTAACGTGGACGTCGTACTCCCGCGACGCGTGCTCCTGCTCGCCGATCGACGTCTCGACCTCGAGACGGCCCTCGTCGACGATATCGGTATCTACGACGCCGCGCTGGCGACGCTCGAGGACGAAACCGAAGCGGAACTCTCGAAGTCCGAGCTCGAAAAGTTCGAATTTCACCTGTACGAAACGCGAGACGCCGGCTGGTCCCGGGTCGCCGTATTAGCCTCTAACTCGACCGGATCGCCCGATGCTTTCGAGGAATGGAACGCAACCGTCGAACTGCTGAACGTGACCGCGGAGCTGGACCGCTGGAGCTCGGCGAGCGCCGGCGAGCTCGAGATCGAGGCGGAAGAGAGCGTCGCCGCCGCGTGCGCCCTGGTGGCAGGCGGCGCGCTCGCGGCGGCGGCGGCCGCGGCCCTGGCGGTGCGGCGCGCCCGTAGCCTGCGCCGGGGCCGGCGGCGCGGGCGGCGCGGCCACGTGGTGCTCGCGCCCGACCGCTTCGCGTTCCCGGCGGACGAGCGGCGCCGCGTCGGCGAGGGCATGGAGACCATGCTGTCGTGCTGGCTGCAGCAGCTGCACGAGTTCGGCGGGCCCGAGCCTGAGCGGCCCGACCTGCTGCAGCGGCCGCCGGCCGCCGCGCCGCTCGCGCCCTCCGCGCCCTCCTCCACCTGCAGTGTCAACCGGGTCGCCGCCGTCGATCGCCGCGTGCGCTACGAGGTGCGACTCTGACGCTTCCGTTTCGTCGTAACGCACGTCGCGTCGTTGGCGCGTGCGTCTCGATTGTGAGCGATTCATATGAAAAAAATTAATGGTTTAAAAAACTAAAAGTACCTACACGCTTTTATAAGGTACACTACACTAAAAAGCAATAAATAACTTATGGAACCCGTTCTTTCTTTCTGCCCCGTGTTTGTAATTAAGCATTATATTTAAGTGTATAATCGTGGGGTGCTTTTGTTCTGTATTTACAGATTACAAATGATTGTCATATCAATAAAAATACTTGAAATTTTAAACAAAGTTAGTTAGTTAGATAAGCTGTTATTCGGAAAAGGCGCCCCACGCTTTTAGAAAGTACTTTATATATTTACCCTTTAAATGGTCAAAAGTAGATCACTAAAAACCAATAGCTTCACAAGTAGTATTCAAGGGTTCCGTTACCAACTTTCTGGGTCGATCAATAGGCAGGCCCATCTAATAACTTAGACAAAATGAAAAGAACTCTATAATACAAATAAAATGAGCCCAAACTCGATGTTTTTACTAGAAGCCATTCCAGGATTCCGTCACCCACTTTCCAATTCCATCATCAGGTATTCATGGTCAAAGTGAAAAGAACTCGTCAAAAGAAATCAAATGAGCCCTAACTCGATGTGTTTCCTAGTAGCCATTCTAGGGTTCCAGCACCCACCGTCTAGTTCCATCATCAGGTCCTCATTAATAGTCGAAGAGAAAAAAACTCTTTAAAACAAATCAAATGAGCCCAAATTCGAAGGGGTTTATTAATAGCCATTCCAGGGTTCCGTCACCCACCTTCCAGTTCCATCATCAGGTCCTCATTGATGATTAAAGTGAAAAGAACTCTTTAATACAAATCAAATGACTCCAAATTCGATGGGTTTACTAGTAGCCATTTCAGGGTTCTGTCATCCACCTTCCAGTTCCATCATCAGGTCCTCATTAATGGTCTAAGTGAAAAGAACTTGTACGGTGCAACCGCACATTTGTATAGTAAGCAGTTTCCGTAAGCGTATTAATTATACGTTAATGTTAAATCAGTTCACTACCGGACATCAACCGCGCCGCGTCGAGTGCTCATTATCATATCATTTTAATCAATATCTTGTAATTTTCCCAAATAAATAGTTTCTAACAATTTGACTTATCATTTATCATAAAAGTGTAGCCTTCTGCTACAGAACTCTTCGAAACCAATCAAATGAGCCCAAACTCGATTAGTTTACTAGTAGCCATCCAAGGGTTCCCTCATCCACCTTCGAGCTCCATCATCACGACACGGTGGTAGCACGATGATACCATGTTATTGTATTGTCACCGATCCTTGATACATGTGCAAAATTTCAAATAATTTGGACGTCTAGAAGTGGGTCAAAATTGGATCGCAAGATTCCATTACCATCATACATACATAGTTACATTACATACATACAGGTCAAGCTAATAAAAGCGTGTTAAAAATCTCGAAATGTGTTGCACAGGGTGACGTGGTGCACGTGAAGTACCTGCCCGTGACAGGAGCGCTGGAGCTGAAACGCAAAGCGACAGACGTTTTGCTTGTGATGCAAAACTTGCGACACGAGAATCTAAACTCCTTCATAGGTACGGTACCTAAACGTAGATGTAAATTTTTATTTTAATAATTAAATTAATATTTTTTTTTTTAATTGAACTGACTTCAATAACACTAAAAAGTATAAAATGCTGTGTATATTTGGCACCAACTTCAATAATATTTAAATTGTTTTATACTTTTTAGTGTTATTGAAGTCGGTTCAATTTTTTTTAAAAATATTTTCTTTTATACCTTTTAGTGATATTTTCATACATAAAGATTGAACCATCGAAGACGGTAAAATGATCTAGGTAGGTTATGACATCATTATGATTTCACATTATCTCGTCTACATACTTTTACATAATTCATGTTTCTTCATAAACTCAGAAACAATTTATCCGATCGTAATGAAATTTTCATGGAATCATCATAGTTTACTCTCTCGAATAAAAAAAGAATCATCGAAATCGGTTCATATTTGTCAGAGAAATGTAAAGGAGAACATCAGTTTTATGGTTTTTACCAGATAAATTAATCCATATCATTCATGGTCCTCCAGGAAGTTCTTATCTGGTTGTGATAAAATTCATACAGGTACGTTATAGTGGTTTCTTCTTTCGAATAAAAAAAGAATCATTGAAATTGGTACATATTTGCCAGAGTTATAACCATTTTTGTCCTTAATAAAATATTTTTAAAAAAAAATTGAACCGACTTCAATATCACTGAAAAGTATAAAATAATTTAAATATTATTGAAGTTGGTGTTAGCTAACCGGCTGTGTATATTTGGCACCAACTTCAATAATATTTAAATTATTTTATACTTTTCAGTGATATTGAAGTCGGTTCAATTTTTTTTTAAAAAGATTTTATTTTAAACTTTTTAGTGATATTTTCATATATAAAGATTGAACCATCGAAAACCGTAAAATTATCTAGGTAGGTTATGATCACATTATCGTCTACATAGTTTTACATAATTCATGTTTCTTCAGAAAAAAATATCCGATCGTAATGAAATTTACATGGAATCATCATAGTAGTTTACTCTCTCGAATAAAAAAAGAATCATCGAAATCGGTTCATAATTGTCAGAGCAATGTAATGGAGAACATCAGTTTTATGGTTTTTACCAGATAAATTCCTCCACATCGTTCATGGTCCTCCAGGAAGTTCTTATCCGGTTGTAATAAAATTCATACAGATTCAAAACAGTGGTGGCCTACAACAATTATAATTACATATTACTATCAAAGACGGCGCCAAACTGGAAAACAGTTAGGTACCTACTGCCATTGTAAGTATTTGCTAGACGTTAGGCGCCGACTTCGATAGTAATATGTATTTATAATATGTTGTAGTCCAAGTTCCACAATGTAGATGTAAAAACCGCTAATTCTTAGAAATTATTTCAGGCTTTTTAGTTGCATTTTGAAGGCGGTTCTTTTTTTTGTAAAAAATATTTTTATTTTATTTTTTTTAGTGGTTCCCTTGGTGTATTATTAGGTTAACTTTTAACATCTTATATTTTATTCTGACAAACAGCCAGTTTAATATTTAGTTTAAAAACACCCACTACATAACACAACTATGGACCATCACTAAAATATAAGCTTAAGCAAATATTTAAAAAAATGTTGATGTGACAATATCTTAATAAAACTAACCAATTGCCATAAACCGAAGATATCTAGGTGTTATACTCGTAGTTCTCGAGAACCATGGACTGCAAGCTCGGTGGGTCTACATTTATTTGTGCCGAGAACCCGTATCCACCTTCTTGCTCCATCGTCAGACCCTGATCACCAATTTTCTAGCAACTACTCATCGAGAGCTACCCAACGAGCCCAAACTCGGCGGATCTACGTTTATTGGTGCAGTGATCCCGTGAAGACCTTCCTGCTCCATCGTCAGACCCTGATCTCCATTTTTCTAGCAACTACTCGTCGAGACCTATCCAACGAGTCCAAATTCGGTAGGTATACGTTTGTTGGTGCCGAGATACCGTGACGACCTTCCTGCTCCATTATCAGACCTTGATCACCATTGTTCTAGCAACTACTCGTCTAGAGCTACCCAACGAACCCAAACTCGGTGGGTCTATGTTTATTGGTGCCGAGATCCCGTGACGACCTTCTTGCTCCATCATCAGACGCTGATCACCAATTTTCTAGCAACTACTCATCCAGAGCTACCCAACGAGCCCAAACTCGGTGGATCTACGTTTATTGGTGCAGAGATCCCGTGACAACCTTCCTGTTCCACCATCAGACCCTGATCTCCACTTTTCTAGCAACTACTCGTCGAGAACTATCCATCGAGTCCAAATTCGGTAGTTCTACGTTTAGCAGGCACGGCTAGGATAGGATGGATTGTTAATTTTATTACAGAGTTCCTTAGGCCATCTATGGCCTTCTTCATCAGATCCACTTCACCAAATGATACTTTCTGAATGAAAATGCTTGACTAGTTTCTAAAAATACCAAAAACGCTATATGTATGCCTATAATATTTAAGGAGTTCCCTCAGTTACTCATGGTTCCCATCATCAGAACTTGATTTTGAAAAAAATGGGACCAATCTGGAACCATATCCTTTCAATTAAAAAAATAATTTTCCAAATCGGTTCGTAAACGACAGAGATCTGAGGTAACAAACATAAAAAAAAAAAATAAAAAAAAAAACATACAACCGAATTGATAACCTCCTCCTTTTTTTGAAGTCGGTTAAAAAGCGACATAAAGTCATCTATATAGGCTTTCTTGCAGCTTTCCTGCGCAGTCAACATTCTAGTTTTTTCAGGAACTACTTATTACTAAGCAATAATTTTTTTATGGTACCCAATTAACGGATTAAAGAATGGATGGAAGAAAGATTTTTCAAATCGGTTCATAATTGCCAGAGTTATGCGCGAACATACATAGAAAAAAAAAATATATATATACAGACGAATTGAGAACCTCCTCCTTTTTTGAAGTCGGTTAAAAAATGGTTCACAACTCCTCGAAGTGTACACAACACTTCGAGTTGGGAACCTTTTTTTTATGAAACGAGAACTTTGACAAATTCATTGATATGGTATTTTGAGGATACATTTTGGTGTATTAATTATTATGCCTAAATATTTTAAGTGATCGACTCTGACGAAAACATTGTATCGGCATATTGAATTAACCTTATCTGAATACACATACTATCATCAAGTTCAACCCTCCATTCTAGTAACTTAGTTGCTAGCATTTTTATAAAAACCATGTATTTCATTTTATGGTTGTTTAATGTGGGGAGAATAAAGGGAGGTTTAAGTCTAACGGAGTCACTAGAGGCTCCTCATTCCAGATCCAGTCATATAAAATTATTTCCAATCTGCTCCATTAAATACAGTTGAAATGCCATATCATCTGCATAGCGATACAAATCAGCATTAGGAATACCTCTCGGTATCGATGACCGGTACCATATCGATGATATAAATTATAAACAGAGTCGGCCCTAAAATGTTTCATTATTGATATGATCACTTATCCTACCATAATGATTCCGGTACTTAGATAGCTACTGAACCAGTTTAAGGTTTTGCCTCTGAGACCAAACGCTTCCATTTTGAGTATTGAAATTGAGATTGTCGAAGGCCTTGGCAAGATCCACGAAAACACCTAGTCGTCGGCGTCCTCAGTCAACATTCAGATACAGTGTTGGTCAGATCCCAGATTAGATCCTTGAGAAACGCCTGTTAGTATAGCCTGGGCTCGAGATATGTGATTACATGGTGTGAGTTTGGCGATTGCCAAACTTTACAAGCTGTGTTGTGTTCAATGATCCATGAACTCCTACCAATGACTGAAAATGTAAAAGCAATATATTATGATTAATTAAGTCAAACGCCTTTGTAAAATCCGTGTACAGTATGTTAGTATGATATTGCTATGTTAAAACAAGTTCATAATATTATAAATTATAACCATATTGATATTTTTGAATGAAAAAAAATCTATTACTGTCGCGTACATGCCCTAGTGGTGTTAGGGTTGATGTACTCGACAAGGAGAGAAGGGAAAAGGCAGGGTACACCTTACTTGCGCTGATGTCACTCCCGTCTCGGATCCTCCACGGTAAATCTCGGAGCGTAGGGTTTCTTCCCCCGGGGGGGCTTCGGTTGGTGTTCAGCTGCTGTGCGTTGCCAACGGTCCACAGGGTGGGAGAGGAGGAGCTTAAAAGGGTGCACTCGAGTTCCGCACGTCTTTAGAGCGGATGACTCGACAGATAGCAAATATAATTTAATGATTCGTAACTAGACACCTTAATAGAACGTTAAAGGAAAGGATAGAGCTCTGTACGCTACGACGACGCCAGAATTTGAATAGAAAAGAATCAGTTGAGTGAGTGAATGAGTGAGTGAGATGTATGTGATGTACACAGATTAAAAATGGTTAAATGTACCAAACAATTACTTTTAAAATAACGTGAGCAGGTTGCCTGTGCGAGGTGCGCGCCGCCCTCGTGTTCGAGCACTGCTGGCGCGGCTCGCTGGAGGACGTGCTGATGGCGGACGAAATCAAGCTGGACTGGACGTTCCGGTTGTCGCTGCTCACGGACCTGGTGAAAGGCATGCGCTACCTTCACGCGTCGCCGCTGCGCGTGCACGGCCGCCTCTCCTCGCGCAACTGCGTGGTCGACTCGCGCTGGGTGCTGCGCCTCACCGACCACGGGCTGCCGGCCTTCCGCCGCGCACAGGGCCTGCCGCAGCCGGAGCGCACCGCAAGAGGTCGCATCTCCCTCTCATAACACTCACATACTCCATCGATTCGCTCGGTAAACGGCGAATCGTCGTCCACTCACCGATCGCATTCCAGATCTCCTGTGGACGGCACCAGAGCTTCTGCGCGAGCCGCGCGGCTACGAGCGCGGCACGCAGGCCGGGGACGTCTTCTCTTTCGCCATCATTATGCAGGAGGTGATCGTGCGCGGCGAGCCCTACTGCATGCTCGCGCTCACGCCGGACGGTGAGTGGTCAGGGCGCCAGGCCGCCGCCGGGGGCCACGCCCGCGCGACGCCGGATTGACGCCGAGCCGCGGTCGCGTGTTGCAGAGATAGTGGAGAAGGTGCGCCGGCCGCCACCGCTGATCCGGCCCTCGGTGTCGATGGGCGCGGCGCCGCCCGAGGCCGTCGGTGTCATGCGCCAGTGCTGGAGCGAGGCGCCCGACATGCGCCCCGACTTTCATCGACTTCACGATATATTTCGGCATCTACATCGTGGCAGGTTAGTACTTTTGCATGTATAAAAAACCGATGACAATTACGATAACATGGTAACATCGGCCAAATTTCTTTTTGTATCAAGATTAGCCAACTACTGTATAGTGCACAGCACATTATGTCTGTCACAATGCGATAGGACGGGCGACCTACACCACCGGGAAGAGGTCAGGCACAGGACGACTCTTTGCCCGACTGACCCCGAAGGATGGCTTTATTTTTCGGGAGTATGTATGTATGTCTATTTATTTGGCACGGCCTACAGCCTCAACAGGATTGACAGATTTAGACCTATGAAATGTCTGATGTGTGAAATTTCAAAAAGAACATTAGGTGTTAGGTATGATGATTTTATTAATTAAACCTAGGCAGGTTTAATAACAGGCGTTCTACCATAAATACTATGCATTTTTATTCTTATTATTAAATAAGTAATAACGTGGCTGATTTCAGAAAAATAAACATCGTGGACTCCATGTTTGAAATGTTGGAAAAATACAGTAATAACTTAGAAGAACTTATCAAAGAGCGTACGGAGCAACTTGATATGGAGAAGAAGAAAACCGAACAACTCCTGAACAGGATGTTGCCTAGGTGAAGCACACACATTATACAACATACAGTTATAATATTTCTCACCACCAAAAAATACTAACAGTGAGATTTTGCAGTTGAAATTGACGACGATTAATGAAAAATGATATGAACTTACAATAAAATATTTAAAAAAAAACAGGCTTCAAAGGAAATGATCTAAAAAGCATTAAATAACGAAAATATGACGTTGATGTTATCCAATGTTCTTATTACATGCGTAGTAAATATTATTGAAAATACTGCTACAGTATTTTCAATAATATTTAATTTATCTTATTTTATCAGCCTACACTGTTGGGCAAAGGCCTTTCTTCCGTTCTTCCATTCACCCATATTTTTGGCATTGATTTTCCAATCCCCACAAAACAAATTAAAAATTATTATTATTGAATTTAAATAATATTTATTTATTTATGTTTAGGAAGACCTACAGCTAATATAATCGAACAAAATTAAACTAATATTTATTTAAATTATTTTATACTTTTTAGTATGCTGTTTATTAAAGTTAGGATAATTCTTTTCATAAATATTTTATTTAATACTTTTGAGTGATTGTTACCTCAGGAAATGTCTATCCAATCGTGATAATGTTTGCATGGAATCATTGACGGGCCTTTTTGTCTAGTGGTTAGTGACCCTGTCTGCTACCCAACAGGTCGTGGGTTCGATTCCCACCAAGTGTCTGGGTGTTTTATCTATATAAGTATGTATTTACAAAAAAAAAGTACATAAGTATTAGTATCAGTGGTCTGGTTTCCATAGTACAGGCTCTGCCTAGTTTGGGATCAGATGACCGTCTGTGAATTGTCCCAGGATATTATTATTATTTCATTTATTTTAAATATAACTACATTAATTACATTTTATAGTAAACCACAACTCGTTGTTGCCAAACCGTGCCTCTCGTGGCCGTTTGCCCGCGCGCTATATCGACTACGCATGCGCATAAGAACCCCGTCTACTTCCCACAGGAGTGTTCAATGGTTTTAAGTCGCATGCGCCGCGCGCCTCGTCCAGTTTGCCGCGGAATCCCGGACTCACCGGCCAAACGATACGTACTTAACGCGCGTGCCTAGTCGACAAGGCCTATACTCGTAACCAACCCCTGAGATTTACTTTAATAATAATAATCAGTATACATCCTTTGTGATAAGTGTTTGTGTTAACTTTTATAAATTTTACCTTTTTTTAATATATAACCTTTTGCCGATAAAGTGTTGTGTATTTTATTTCCTTGGGCGGCTACCCGCCCATATATGGCGCCTCAACTTTGGTGAATTGTGACTTAGGTACGTGCTAAAATCTAACAGAAAACAGTTAAGTGTGCGTTTCAGTGTACTACCTAACCAAAGTACATAGGTAGATACTTTCCGTGTGAGTTCCTAGTTCCAACCATACCTACCGAAAATGCCAGTGACCAGAAGCAGAGCGGTTAGTTTAGAGCGCAGGGAAGATGCCCACGCTGCATTACCCGACCCCTCGCGACCAAACACGCCGACGCCGATGCCCGCCCGCGAAGATGGCGGCGACGCGTCCTACTCGCCGCGCACCGACGCTAACGCAACGTTTTCTGGAGAAAACGTCGCGACTATAATTGCATCTCTCCAACGTTCGCAGACAGAAGCGTTCAGGGAGCTGCTCAACTCGGTGACGCGTACGAACGCTTCAACTCCGGAGTCACTCGGTCCACTAGGGCAAGGTACCCTTGCCAGCTGCAAAGCTACCTTCTCAGGCCGACGAACAGAATCGGTAGAAGCATTTATCGACGCTATCGACGCTTATAGCGAATGCGCGCAGGTGTCAGACTCAAACATATTACGTGGATTAGCGTACGTCTTCAAAGATGAAGCGGCTACGTGGTGGCAAGGAATTAAATATTCAGTATCATCGTGGTGCCAAGCCAAAGAAAACTTAATAAGTGCTTATGGTGACCGCCGGCCACCTCATCGTATTTATCTAGAAATATTTTCGACGCCACAACTAACGGAGAATACTGATATATTCGTGGCGAGAATTCGCGCTCTTTTAGCCAGATTACCAAAAGGTGATTTAACTGAGTCGGCACAAATCGACATGACGTACGGCCTCCTCCATACTAGAATAAGAAAAAGGCTACGGAGAGAAGAATGTAAAAACTTCCCGGAATTACTCCGCCTTGCCCGAAACATAGAAGACTCCCTAGGTGAGGGCGAAAGAAAATCCGCGCGAAACGAGAGCGTCGCGCGTGCTGAACCACCCCCCGCCCC
The DNA here is from genome assembly GCA_911728495.1 of Furcula furcula. Lineage (NCBI taxonomy): Eukaryota > Metazoa > Arthropoda > Insecta > Lepidoptera > Notodontidae > Furcula > Furcula furcula. Next base: position 32,522,592 of record OU452243.1, read on the forward strand.
CGCCACATCGGTTGCTAGGTCGCTGCCGCCGCCGCCCGCGGTCCGGTTCCCCGCGCCACCGCCGCCCGCTGTTGCTACCCGTTACACCCCGCCCGCTTCCCGTGTCGCTGCCGCGCCACTCGCACCGTGCGTCGCCGTACGTGCAGAGAGAGAGAGCTATATACGCGCCCTCGCACGACGCGCGCGCCGCCGCAACGACGACGGACTCCGCCGGCGCAGTGGTTAAAAGGGAGCGCCCGCATTGTTCGTACTGTAAGCGCTACGGGCATAGCAGAGACCAGTGTCGTAAGTTGGCGAATCGAGGTGAGTCCAGCTTGTCTAATAACTTTCCCGCGGAAGTGTGTGCTAGTGATGAAAATCACAAAGAAAGTTTTTACAGTATTGAACTTTCTCATTCGAGTAATAAGTGCGTTCATACTAATCGCGGTGCGTCGTCAAATAATTATTTGAATGCTAGAGACACTAATATTAATACTAACAATGTTTGTTTACCTGAGACGAATGATGCATGTAACTATTCTTCCAATATTAACCATGATAACCGTGAGTTTGTTGACCCAACATTTCGAGTTCCACGTGAATTAAATTTGCATTCGGCAAATTGTCACTGCTTATGCTCGTGTATTGCTGACAGTGCATGCAACATTCAAAATCAAAATAATGATAACTTGTGTTTTCGTCAATGGGTTCCACATAAAATTGCATGTGCACGTACTCGCTCAGAGGAAAATATTAATTCCGATTTCGAATGTAATGTTCACGCAAAACATTTTTGTTTACGCGAAATCGATGGTAGGACATGTAATAGTGCGAATAATAATAATAGCTTACAGTTGCCCCAAGAATGTAATTCATTTAAACACATTAAAAATTGTTGTAATGTAAATTTTCGTAACGATGTTTGTGTTGAAAAACAGGGTAACTGCAAAATTCAAAATTTCAGTAATTTATATGTAAATGAAAATGGTTGCGATAAAAATTTATTTAACGACCCCTGTGTGACAGAAGGGCATAAGTCAACTTTTCATAAATCCCAAGATTTATGTACCGATAAAAATGCTTTAAATGAAAATGTTAATAGCTTAGTTTCTCATAATTTTATATGTAGTGGAGATGTATTACCAACCGGGAATAGTCGCGAAAGGCTCGTTAGGTGTCGCGAATTACGACCGATTTTCAAAATTGAAATTTTGGGTATTATGGGTACAGCTTTGATTGATACCGCCGCAAAGCATTGTATAGCTGGTCATACGCTGTATGCTCTCCTTCTACGAAAGGGTCACCTCCTCGTTCCCTCGACACGTCAGATCAAGCTCGCTGATGGTCACGTACGGGACATGGAAGTACTTACTACGTCTTTAGCGGTAAGTTTAGAACAAAAAGTCATAAAAATACCATTCCTAATTTTTCCGGATTCTAATAATAACGAAACACTTCTTGGGATTGATTTTATTACTGCTGCTGGAGTTGTTATAAATTTTGACAAAGAAATCTGGTATTTTAGTAAGGATGAAAATATCCAGCATAAGCTGCTATTTGAACCTACCTCTAGGGATATCAGCTGTTCCTCTGCAGATGTCCTCCGTGATGATGAAGGTCACCTCAACTCAGATGAGCGTGGTGCGCTCGCTGAAGTCCTCATCAGACACGCGCATATTTATGAAGCAGGGGGAGGTCCAACTCCTTACGCTGAACATTGCATAGAGACAGGTAACCACCCACCTATTGCAGTGCCTCCGTATCGCCTGAATCCAGCAAAGAAGGAGTTGATGAAGCAGGAAATCGAAAAAATGCTTGATGAAGATGTGATCGAAGAATGTGAGTCAGCTTGGTTATTCACCGGCACTGATGGTGCCGAAGCCCGATGGTAGTATTCGGTTCTGCGTTGATTACAGACGACTCAACGCCATCACCAAGTCAGACAATTATCCGATGCCACGTATTGACGAACTGCTGCAGTCCACCAAAAGGAACTGCTACATGAGTTCGCTTGACCTTCGCTCTTCTTATTGGCAAATAAGTGTTCGAGAGCCTGATAGAGACAAAACTGCCTTTATATCTCCTCTCGGCACATACCGTTTCAAGAAGATGCCATTTGGTTTGAAAAACGGGCCGGCCACCTTTCAACGTTTAATCGACCGACTCCGTTCCTGTGCAGCACTCAAGGAAGTAACCATTCTGGCCTATCTTGATGATATCCTGGTGGTTTCTGAAGGTTTCCAGCGCCACCTGGAAGACCTGGAGTTGGTGATGAAACGGCTAGATGAGTTTAACCTTCACGTGAATCGGAAGAAGTGCGCTTTTGCAAGGGAAAGCGTAAAATATCTCGGGCACGTCATTACCCAAGAAGGTATTTCCACCGATCCTCAAAAAGTAAGTGCTGTACTCGAAATGAAGGAACCTGCAAATTTAAAACATTTGAGAACCTTCCTGCAAACGTGTTCATGGTTTCGAATATTCATACCAAATTTCTCAAAAGTAGCCGAACCATTAACACGTTTGACAAGAAAGAGCCAAGTTTGGATCTGGGGCTCAGAGCAGTCCCATGCTTTTAATGAACTAAAACGGTTACTAACCTCTGCACCGATACTGGTCCAACCTGACTTCAACAGTCCCTTTATTCTGCGTACAGACGCAAGTAACTACGCCTTAGGCGCGGTTTTATTACAGGGAGAAGGCAAACAAGAAAGACCACTAGAATACGCCAGTCGTCTCCTGAACAGTGCAGAGCGCAACTACTCCACCACGGAGCGAGAGGCGCTCGCCGTGGTTTGGGCAGTCGAACGCTTTCGGTCTTACCTTGATGGCCAACCAGTAATTATCGGCAGCGATCATCAACCACTACGTTGGCTGCTCACACTAAAATCGCCAACTGGTAGGTTAGTCCGTTGGGCCTTAAAACTCCAGTCCTTCGATATTAAGTTTGAATATACCCCGGGAAAGGCTAATGTAGTAGCAGATACTTTGAGTAGGCCTATTTGCTCCAGCGATACTCGCGATAGTTGTGGCATCTGTTCAGTCATCTGTGATCTACCTACTAAATCTCCTAACCAGTTACGTCAAGAACAGCTGTCTGACCCGGAAGTGGCGAAGATCGTCAAAGAACTTGAAGGTATCAGTACCTTCAAGTTCTTTGACTTCAAGTTATTTGAGGTCGCCGCTCGTAGATGGCACGAGCGAGGGTACCTTATGAATCAAGGTGTACTATTTCGATACAACCCCGATTCGGAGAGCGAATCCCCTCAACTGGTGGTTCCTGCTGATCAAGTTATAAGCATTCTCAAGGAACTGCATGATTCTTCTTTGGCTGGCCACCCAGGAATCGATCGGACCTACCATAAGGTAGCGCAATTGTACTATTTCACAGGAATGCGGAGAATAATAGCTGATTACGTCAAAGCCTGCATTCACTGCCAACGATACAAAGCATCTAATGCCAAACCACCTGGCCTTCTTCAGACACCGGTCATGAACCAGCGGAACGAGGTACTAGCAATAGATCTCTTCGGTCCTTTACCAGAAGGAGAACAGGGGGAGCGATGGATATTGCTCGTCGAAGACACTGCGACAAGGTGGACAGAACTGTTCGCCCTAAAGGACGCCACAGCTGAAGCCTGCGCACGTGTTCTTATCGAACAATACTTCATGAGATTCGGTTTATGTCGTCGTGTTATTTCAGATAATGGCGTTCAATTTGTTTCTGCCGTCATGCGCCAGTGCATGTTAGTGCTGGGTATAAAACAAAGTTTCGTTCCACTTTATCACCCAGAAGCGAACCCCGCAGAACGAAAAAACCGTGATTTAAAGGCGATGCTAGCACAGCTCGTAGGAGAAGACCACACTACTTGGCCCAAGATGTTACCGGTGATCCGCTTTGCCCTGAATGGTGCTAAGTGCCGAACAACAGGCATGACACCAGCTTATCTGACCTTTGGCCGAGAGCTGAGATCTCCATTAGAGGTTACACATGACCTTCGTGCTATCCTAGATAAAGATAATTTTGTCCCTCAAATAACCCATTATCTTAGGAAATTTATTAATTCCCTTTCGGCTGTTCGTGAGCGTGTAGAGATACAACAGGACAAGAATAAAGAGTACGCTGACCAGTCACGACGACCTGCAAAAAATTTTCAGGAAGGAGACCTGGTACTTCTTAAGTCTCACGTGCTCGGCAGTGGTCCGAAAAACATCACCGCCAAATTCACACCTAAACGCGATGGTCCATATCAGATCATGAAAAAAGTAAGTCCAACAACTTATGAGCTCGCGCATGTAGACCAGCCCACTGAAATTATTGGGAAGTATCACATTCAAGATATTTCAACCTACAAAAGTAGAGACAACACTTCACCTCCTAGGCCTGTCATCCCTAAAAGGAAACGAGGACGCCCGGTGACTGAAAATAGAGTCCTAGCCCAGGAGCGAGGACGTTCCCCTGGACTAGAGGGGGAGCATATAGTAAACCACAACTCGTTGTTGCCAAACCGTGCCTCTCGTGGCCGTTTGCCCGCGCGCTATATCGACTACGCATGCGCATAAGAACCCCGTCTACTTCCCACAGGAGTGTTCAATGGTTTTAAGTCGCATGCGCCGCGCGCCTCGTCCAGTTTGCCGCGGAATCCCGGACTCACCGGCCAAACGATACGTACTTAACGCGCGTGCCTAGTCGACAAGGCCTATACTCGTAACCAACCCCTGAGATTTACTTTAATAATAATAATCAGTATACATCCTTTGTGATAAGTGTTTGTGTTAACTTTTATAAATTTTACCTTTTTTTAATATATAACCTTTTGCCGATAAAGTGTTGTGTATTTTATTTCCTTGGGCGGCTACCCGCCCATAATTTTTAAATATAGATTATAAAATACATTTAAAAATATAAAAAACGGCTTCCAACCGGCTGCGGGAACAGGGTCCTAGCAGACGGTGGTTAGGGCTCCAGAGAGAGGAACTTTCTCACGATGCGCGCCGTCTCCAGGAGCACTGCCTTCTGCATCTGGCCCTTGATCCAGCCGTCTAACGCGAGCCTCTTGAGGTGTTATCGAGGCTCTTGGCCATTAGGCCATGGGCGGAAACGACTATGGGTACAATGATTGCCCTATCAATGTCCCACATGTCGACAACCTCGTGCGCAAGATCAAGATATTTACATTCTTTATCTTTCTCCGCTTTCACGAGGTTCTCATCATGAGGGACAGTGACATCTACAATCATTGCACGACGCTCGGTGCGATCTATCAACACAATATCAGGTTTATCGGCAACAATAGTCCTGTCTGTGATGATAGATCGGTCCCAGTATAACGTGATATGGCCATCCTCCAGAAGTGGTTCTGGTACATACCTGTAGTACGGTACCTCTGACGTCACAAGGCGGTATTTCAAAGCAAGTTGCTGGTGGATTATCCTGGCCACTTGGTTATGTCTGTGCAAGTATTCACCATTTGCGAGACGCGAACAACCGGAAATAATATGCCTCAGGGATTCACCAGGGCGATGACATGCCCGACAAATGTCGATGGTGCCATCCCTTAGGATATATTTCCGGTAGTTGTTCGTCATCACAACTTCATCCATAATTGCACAGACAAAACCTTCGGTTTCCCCAAAGAGGTCACCGAATCGTAGCCAGGCCACGGAGGCTGAGAAATCTACATCGGGCCCATGAAGAGCCCGGTAGAACCTTCCTTCTATTATTATTATTATTGTACATAGTAGTTTCCCCTCTCGTATAGAAAAATAATCATATTTGTCAGAGTAATCTAATCATCAGCAGCCGAAACGTCCACTGCTAAACAAAGGCCTCCCCCTATAAGAGTGGGGTTGCCATAATCCTCACGCTAGGCAGGCGGCTTGGGGATCGCATTACAGGTGGTAGGTAATTCGATAAAAAGACGCGATTATTTAAGTGATTATTTAAAATGGTACGGTCCGACTCATGAGACGCAGAAAGTTCGGCGGCTACCTTTCGGCGGTTTTCCCCCTAGATTTAGGGGGGAAAATTACCATAGTACAGGCTCCGCCTAATTTGGAATTCTCTCACCACACACGTAGATTGTCCTAGAATATTATTACTATTATTTTTAGGGGGTATTTTGAATACTAAAAATACATTAATCACTATGAAATTAATAAAAAAAAATACCGGTCAAGTGAGAGTCGGACTTGCACACCAAGACCCAGATCTTTTTTCTACGTATTAAAATTATTTACCACTAGCTGAACCACGCAGCTCCGCATGCGCTATTTTTACGTTAACTAAACTTTTAATAACAGACATTCGCATCAAATACATAACCTCCTTTTTTATAGTCGGTTAAAAACTGGGATACACTGTTTTCTTCTTCTTCTTGCTCTCCGAAGCACGGACCCGTTTAGTTCAAATGGCGTTAAACGGTCACCTATCTATTTAATGACCTTACCTAACGTTGCTTAACCCGATCGATTACAAAACCTTGATAACAACTCTCTATGAGTGTTCCCTTACTAATATTTATTATATTACTAGCTGACCCGTGCAGCTCCGCCCGCGCTTTTATTACATTTTGCTCCCCTTTTCTCCCTCCTCCCTAGATTTATCTCTCTCCATATCTCTCTCTCTTATAAAAAAAAACTAATTATATGCTCTTTCTCTCTTCTCTCTTTCCCCCTCCCGCTACGGTTTCCGTCACACTCCCCCTCTTCCTACCCTGTTATCCCCTCTCTGAACCCTCTCTCTTCTACGAACTTGCTCCTTCTCACTCCCCCCTTACTCCACCTAACTCTCCCGATCCCTCACCCCATCGCCCCCTTCTCGAATCCCCTCTACCTCTTTCTCCTCTCGTGCACCCTCCTCTCGTTGTATATATCCTCGTCAATCATGGTATCAGCGGCATTAAATATACTTTATGACCTATTCTCAGACCTCCCCGATATGCACACATAATTTCATACATATCGGTTCACCCATCCATTTAATGACCTTGCCTTATGTAGCTTAACCTTAACCTAGTGGTATGAAATATACTGTATGACCTATTCTCAGACCTACCCGATATGCACACTTTCATACAAATCGGTTCACCCATCTATTTAATGACCTTACCTAACGTTGCTTAACCTTAACCTACCGGGATAAATCCTATGTCCGTTTACTGGTTCTAAGCTACCTCCCCACCAATTTTCAGCCGAATCGGTTAGGCTGTTCTTGAGTTATAAATAGTGTAACTAACACGACTTTCTTTGATCTTATTATATAAAAGAGTAGACAAAAACCCACTCATCACGAAATCTCAGAAACTACAAGTGCTAGGAATCTCAAACTTTGCATGGGGGTTCCTTTTAGGACGTAGGTGCTCACTAAGACGGGTTTTTGCGAAATTCAACCTCTAAGGGGGTGAAATCGGGGGTCAAAGTTTGTATGGGAGAACGCGATTCCTTGGTCCTATTGACTTGAAATTTTGCACAGACATTCGTTAAGAAAGGTAATTAAATTTGTATTTCATATTTTTTTAAATTTATACCTTAACAGGGTAAAAAAGGAGTATTATTACTCAACCGACGGCAGTACAAATATATCACAAGAATAAGATAGGGTAATTCGAAATGTAAAATAAAAGTTCCTTGGCCAAGTGGTTACGGAAGCGTCCTCTAAGTACGGACTGTCCGGGTTCGCTACCCGTGACCGGATATTTTTTTTTGAACTTTGTTTTTGTTTTTTTTATTTATATTAAGATTCGATGTTTTAAATATTTAACTCATATTGACTCCGGCACTTTTTATCTCTAATATATTTTTTATATATAATATTTTTTTTAAAATTTAAAATCATGCATACGTACTTAGTTAACTTCTCTCTAATATTATGATTTAGTTATAAGTGGAAACTGAATTGATTTTGTATTGCATCTTATATTTAGTAATAAGTGGTATCATTTGTTTGTTTCCCAAATATAACAAAATAAAAATAAAATAATGAAAATATATTTTCAAAATGTCTGTTTGGGTAAGAATACAATATGCATGCACCTATTGTACGTATGATATAAAAAAGCCAAAACTTTATTGGAATTATTGTCTGTCAGTCAGGGTTTTTTCTATAGGTTGGGGACCAACGACGTCAAAGTATCTTTACATAGTGTGAAACAAAGTCGCTATCCGTCTCTGTCTATATCCGATAGCACCTCCTAAATCACGCAGCGATTTTCACCATCGATCGGTTAGATAATTTTTATTGAAGGTTTTAACTTTTATCTAAGTAAATAAACTTACATAGCTTACATTTAATAAACCTAAAGAGATACATAGTTAGCAATCAAGTACTAGAGAATTTCATTAATTCCATATATTATAAAGTAGGTAAATATCCGGGATATAATATACCCACCCCCAGCGGCGGACTTAAAGGCAATGCACTGAGGGACAGCTGATGCAGATCCCACCGAAGAACCCCCCTCATGTGCCGATGACAGCCACGAGATTTTTAGTGGGTAAGAATCCCCCCCAGGATCCCGGGGACATATTAAACGTGCCCCCCTCCACCCCTTTAACTGTAACAACGGTGACAGATTCCCGGGGGGCTATAATGCGCCCCCGGCAGCGGCTTCAAAGGCCCTTGCCTTGCACTGAAGGGGTACCCGGTGCAGCCCCATATTTTTTGCGGACAGCCGTGCGGAGTTTAGAGAATCTTCCCAACAGGGTTAAAAAGCAGTATTATTACTCAGCCGATGGCGGTACAAATATTCTCACACTCACACTCAGATTTGCTTAGTACGTAAATTAGGTACTGTACACGGATAACTTTAATACATCAAGTAAAATATCACGCTATATGCATTAGGGACTGAGCAGACATATAACAAGAATATGGTCAAGTAATTCGAATAATAGTCTGGAGGTTACGGAAGCATCTTCTAAGCACAGCAGGGACTGGGTTCAAATCTTTGTTTTTTTGTGTACTTTTAATCTTTTTATTTTTGATCATTTTACTATTTTTTTATATTTTTCACTGAAGGTTTAATTTTAACTGAATTTATTTAGAAGTTGTATCTATACCGAAATACTGATCAAGAACGAGCTGGATTTGCGTACCGAGGGTTAGTTTCCTATTCATCTAACACCTCAGGTAGCAAAAAGACCAAACCGCACAACTAAGTTTGTTTGTCAAAGATTTTTAACCATTTCTAAAAAAAAAATGCACAAGTAGCGCATTTTATTTCGTCAAACATGTTTTATATAGCCAAAAAAAAAAACATCAACACTTATTATTACACCTGTAATCATTTCAGAATTAATGTCAATAATAAAAAAAAAATGCCCAACCAAAATTTTTTTAGTGTTCCCAAGGTTAGTGTTCATACACACTATATACGGACCTAACTATCCCCTCATACAACTAAAAACTTAAAGTCCAGACTCTGTTTATGCATTATGTACTTAAATAACAATACAACACAGCAGCCTGTAATGTTTTGTCTCTAATTTATTGATCCACGCTCATAAATGTAATATCGAATTTGTTTGGACAAGTCCCTGTACAATTTTCGCGAGGACAACTGCTTACAATGTTAGCATATTTTTTTCCCCAATAAAAATACTGACTTCCAGCAAAATACCGATAAACATCTTCAAAAACGACGTTAAAAAAGAGTTAAAAAGTATTAAAATACTGAATCTGGTCACATTGTATCATTCCATATACTTAATATAAGGTAAATCTGGGATATAATATGCTTGCCCCCCGGTGGCGGACTCAGAGGCCTGGCACTCAGGGACACCTAGTGCAGATCCAACCTGACAACCCAGGTTTCCCTCTCATGTGCCGATGTGATAGCCACGGGAGTTTTTGTGGGTAAGAATCCCAAATACCCAGTTTGACTTCCCCACGGGATCCCGGGAACATATTGGATGTTTCCCCCGCTACTCACTTAAACTGTGACAACGGTGACAGATTCCCGGAGGGCTATAATGCGCCCCCGGCAGCGGCTTCAAAGGCCCTTGCCTTGCACTGAGGGGTACACGGTGCACACTCTTGTGTGTGGAAAGCCGTGGGGGACACATACTGCAGTCGATCGCCCGCAGGATCCTGGGGCCTATTGGAGGTTTCCCCCGCGATCCCCGTATCTTTGAGCACGATGATAGTTTCCCGGGTGGCTTTATTGTGCCCCCCGGTGGCGGGCTCAAAGGCAAGCCACTGAGGGATCTTGGTGCAGATCCCACTGGATAGCCCAGGTCTCCTACTTATGTACTAATTTAACAGCCGTTGGGGGTTTAGTGTATAAGAATCCTACATAACCCGGTTGACCGCCAACAGGGTCCCGGGGACCAATTGAAGGCTTCCCCCATGACCCCTGTAACCGTGAGCACGGTGAGAAGTTGGCTTTATTGTGCTCCCCGGTGGCGGGGTCAAAGGCAAGCCACTGAGGGTATAATGATGCAGATCCCACCGGATAGCCCAAGAAGGGGTTCTTATGTGCTGAATGCACGGCCGTTGGGGCTTTAGTTTATAAGAAACCTACATACCCGGTTGACCACCAACAGGGTCCCGTAAATCCCATTAAAGGCTTTCCCGTGACCCCTGTAACCGTGAGCACCATGACAGGTTCTCGAGAAACTATAATGTGCATCTCCGGCGGCGGGTTCAAAGCCAAGGCACTGAGTGGTATCAGCTGGTGCAGATCCCGACAGATAGCCCAGGTCCGCCCTCTAATGTGCCGACGTGATAGCCGCGGGGGTTTTAGTGGGTAAGAATTCCCCGGTTGACCCCCGTTACGTCTTAACGATGAAACCGAACAAGGAAGCCCGTATTGCTTCCATAAATTGGTTTCAAAGAAATGGTGTCCTTAATCCACCCAAATTGTGCACCCGTACACGTCTGCAGTTTCTAAAATTATAAATACAATTAACAAATCACAAGCTCAGAGATTCAACGTTGCAGGCTTAAACCTAAGCGTTGAGTACTTTGCCCATGGACAGGCTGCTATACGTAGCCCTTTCACGCGTCACTTCTATACAAAATTTGTTCATATTGCGTTACGAAAAGTCAGCTACAAACTGATAAATAATTCCAAGAAATTCTATAATCAAAGACAGTAGCTTTAAATTATTCACTTCTTTTTTTTCTCAATTACACCCGTGCGAAGCCGGGGCGGGTCGCTAGTATAATATATAGATTAAAGTTCTATAGTTATTGTATGTTCAATTTCACCGATAGATGGCGCTGTTCATAATGTAAATCACGCTAACATCGTAAATTACTGTCTAATGATATTCGATAATGAAAATTTTAAGTTTTCCGCATCTTTTATTGTTGCGACTGTAATACATACATAATCTAGTTTGGATCCGCTCGGGATTTACAGATTTTAACTTTTCAAAGATATAATGTCATATTGCTATCAGCAAAGTACTTAGAACAATACAGAAATCTAATGAAAATGTCCTGGGTGTACCGGACCGGCTTACCCCTTACAAAAATTGACCCTTCGCCACTGCCATATCTTATGCAAACTAAATGTCTGCTCAGTCCCTATTGTATATAGCGTAATAATACATATCTTAATGATTAACTGATCAGTCTATACTTACCCTATTCACATACAAAGGAAATTACGTGGTAATATGTGCAAGTAATGTTTCACTGCTTAGCCCCTATGAAACATAGCGTGATGTTTTATATACCAACTTACACCTTGGCTTCTACACAACACATCAGTGAAAATCCTATCAAAATCCATCCACGGGTTTTCAAATGATACCTGGACGAACAGAACGACAGACAGACAGACAGACAGACAGACAGACAGACAGACAGACAGACAGACAGACAGACAGACAGACAGACAGACAGACAGACAATAATTCCAAAAAAAATTGTTTTGGCCTCTATGTCGATAGTATAGTACCTACACATAGAAATTTTGGAAAAATATTCAATGTACAGAAAAAGTGCTCTTTGAGTTTTATTATAGTATAGATAAAGAAAAATTTATAAAATCGGACCAAGCGTATAACCAAGTACCCATTTTGACTTTAATCCCCTCTCCCAAAAGAACCGTGCCAGATTACGGGATAAAAAGTATCCTATGTCCTACCTCGTAGTAAGATCTCAAATCATACCAAGTCTCATTTGAATCCATTCAGTAGTTTCGGCGTGATGCGCAGCCGTGATACAGACAGACAAAAATTCAAAAAATTAAATTTTCGGCCTCAGTATCAGTTATAGAATGCCCTCCAAATATAATTTTCAAAATATCTTCAATGTACAGAATTGGACCTGTTACAGTTTTAAAGTACTTATAGATTCGTTATCACTATCAGTCGACTGATAGTGATAACATCTCAACTCATCGCTTTCGACGTCACGATCAGATCGGTCGCCGAGCGGCTGATGCTCGGCTCCCGCGTGGAGCCAGAGGAGTTCGAGGAGGTGTCGATCTACTTCAGCGACATCGTGGGCTTCACGGCGCTCGCGGCGCGCTCGACCGCCGTGCAGGTGGTCGACCTGCTGAACGACCTGTACACGACATTCGACGCGGCCATCGAGCAGTACCGCGTGTACAAGGTGGAGACGATCGGCGACGCGTACATGGTGGTCGGCGGGCTGCCGACGCGCGCGCGCGACCACGCCGAGAGCGTGGCCACCATGGCGCTGCACCTGCTGCACCTGGCGGGACGCTTCCGCGTGCGCCACCTGCCCGATACGCCGCTGCACCTGCGCATCGGGCTGCACTCGGGCCCGTGCTGCGCCGGCGTCGTGGGCCTCACGATGCCGCGCTACTGCCTGTTCGGCGACACGGTGAACACGGCCTCGCGCATGGAGTCCACGGGCGCCGCGTGGCGCATCCAGCTGTCGGCGGCCACCGCGGTGCGGCTCGGCGCCGCCGGCGGCTTTCGGCTGCGCTCGCGCGGCCTCACGCAGATCAAGGGCAAGGGCGCCATGCACACCTACTGGCTGCTCGGCAAGGACGGCTTCGACCGACCGCTGCCCACGCCGCCGCCGCTCGAGTGAGCCCTCTACACTCTGCATACACAACACACACACACACACACACTAACACACACTAGTGTTAAACTATCGAGTGCGAGGCCGACTCCGGCACCGTGGGTGTCGTACCTACCATCTAACACCTCAGTAGTGTTATTCTGGGTAGGTACTTACCTATAATTAAAGTGAAACTTCTTATGCGACTTCCAAAAATGTTATCAAATAACGCGTTAAGCGTTAAATGATAGGTGTTAAACGATAGGCGTCACTGAGGGTGAGTTGGGGTGAGTTGGGGTGAGTTGGGTTGAGTTGGGTTGAGTTGGGGTGAGTTGGGATGAGTTGGGATGAGTTGGGGTGAGTTGGGTGAGTTGGGGTGAGTGAGTTGGAGTGAGTTGAGTTTGTGTGTGTGTGTGTGTGTGTGTGTGTGTGTGTGAGTGAGTGAGTGAGTGAGTGAGTGTGAGTGAGTGAGTGAGTGAGTGAGGGACCGACCTAACGACCGATCGACTGAGCGAGAATGAAGTTTCACTTCTTCCGCGCGGAGGGACTCCACGCACGCACATTTTTTATTTCACATTTTTCCTCTCAACAAACTCCCACATAACTCGAGCTGGCTCGATTTTATGTACCTAACAATTATCGACGCAGTCGGAAACATATGTTATTCGCGATAGCAGACCGGCGCGGCGCACTACTGCACGCGCCAACTCTCCGATCCCGCGTGCTCTCACCGCTCTCAACCGTCTCTTAGACTCAAGTCCTACGTTAGACTTGTTTGCGGATGAATGGCAGAAGATTCTCTTTGAAATTAAGTTGTTCATCGAGAAGGATGTATGAATGTTGTTGTCTACTTTTAAATTTATGTTACTTAATGCCTTTTATTGTTTTTTTATATCGCTTTATATTTTCTTGTGTAACAATTTTATTTCTATACCTAACTTTTGATAATTAGTGTAAGTGGTCATTGGCCGTTCTAATTATGTAAAATAAATAAATAAATAAATAACCAACCGCCCATGGGCTTTACCCACTGACATTACCGGTGGCAGTGGGGTGCAGTCACTGGGCACGCCACTGCTCAGTGGCCTTCGTCGACGCTATGCAGAGACTCCTGGCACTTTATTCGGATCTCGGCATTCTCTACGGAATCCTAATAATAAAATTATTTACAACTAGCTGACCCACGTAGCTCCGCTTGCGCTATTTTTACGCTAACTAAACTTTTAATTACAGACATTCGCATCGAATACATATCCTCCTTTTTTATAGTCGGTTAAAAACTGGGACCCACTTTTTACTTGCTCTCCGAAGCACGGACCCGTTTAGTTCAAATGGCGTTAAACGGTCACCCATCTATTTAATGACCTTACCTAACGATGCTTAACCCGATCGATTACAAAACCTTGATAACAACTCTCTATGAGTGTTCCCTTACTAATATTTCTTATATTATAAAGAAAAATTGATAAAATCGGACCAAGCGTATAACCAAGTACCCATTTTGACTTTAATCCCCTCTCCCAAAAGAACCGTGCTAGATTACGGGATAAAAAGTATCCTATGTCCTACCTCGTAGTAAGATCTCAAATCATGCCAAGTTTCATTTGAATCCATTCAGTAGTTTCGGCGTGATGCTCAGCCGTGATACAGACAGACAGACAAACAGACAGACAGACAAAAATTAAAAAAAATACATTTTCGGCTTCAGTATCGGTTATAAAATGCCCTCCAAATATATTTTTTTAAATATCTTCAATGTACAGAATTGGACCTGTTACAGTTTCATTATAAGTAAGATGTATTTCATATACTGTAAATAATTTATTGCGTTGTTATGATAGGTAAATTCAAATTCAAAAATATTATTTTAAATAGGCTTAACGAGGCACTTTTGAATGGTAATTTTTTTTAATACTACCACCGGACCCCAACGCGGCCTCAACGAACGAGAAGATCCGGTAAACTAAGGGGGCTTGTCATTTTATAACTTTTTTTAACAGTTTTTGTTTTGTTACAATTTGATCAGTATCAGTGACAGTGTGTCCTGACGTACGAAAGATAAAAGACGAGAAAGAAACAAAAATACGACGAAATTACAACATACTAAAAGGTCAAAGAGATAGTAGTCGGACCCAAAGAGTCAGACCAGTCCCGTCAAGCAGCACCCGCTTCCCCTCAACCATATAGGAGGCCGCCGCCACACAAATCTAATATATATTATTATAAAACCCTAGGTAGAAATATAAAAAAATAAATAGAGAAGAATGTTTTTTACATACCATAGCTCCTTTAATCGAACTTACACTTGATAGGAAACACAGATTCATGATAACATCGTTATTAACACACACCAATTGATAACCACAAGAATATTAACCAGCACTATCACATTATAGCAACTCTAGTGACAGAATAACAGAGTGACCGCTCTATACTATTACTTGCACAACCGTTCCGCGCGAGATCTAATAAATGAATGTCCCTTGCACCGCCAGAGCAGCGCCTTATATACGCGTTCGGTCGGTCATTCCACCATTCTACCCTCCATTTATTTTATTCTACCCTACATTTTATTTTATACTAATCGGTAATATCTAACAAATAAATATATACAGATCCGAGGAAGTTCTATTCGAAACGGATGCCGAGAACGATAGCGACGCGTCGTCGTCGGCGCCGTCCTCGACGTCCGCCAACAATCCGTCGACTGTTCAACGACAGCTGTCCGATTCATGTGCGAGCCCGGACAAGAATGGTAATTATTGTAATACTGTATCATTGAAATGAAATGTAATTGTTTGGGTACTTCAAATTTTAATAGGTACGCTTTATGTTACTCTTTGCACTTTGCGCTCCCTTTTGAATATTCGGATTACACGGATTCACATGAAAAGATTTGAAGAAACTCAGCGGGCTTGTCATTTTTCATATTTTTTTCTTTCTTCTAAAGTTTTCTTTTAAAGAACTAAAAACCATTGTAAATCAAGCTATTTTTAATAAAAAAACTGCGTATTATAACTTTAATATATTACGATGAGACAGAAGAACTACTGGAAAAGCGTATAGTCATACATATTTAATGAGAAAATAAAAAAGATAAATGTAAAGTAGGTATAAATTATTCGTAAACTAAAACACACACACACACACACACACACACACACACACACACACACACACACACACACACACACACACACACACACACACACACACACACCTTTATGCGTACCTAAATTAAACCTTGTATGTATACATAAATAAATTTTACTGCGATCTGGGTGTGGAGACCTGGAAACCTAAAATACAAGCGCTAGCTTAGTTTGGGGTCCAGTGCCTCTACTATGATTTAATTATAATTTCGCGGCTCTGTGCTATGGCGGTGCGGGACGTTTCGTACATTACAGTATGTCTTCTTTGCCTCTTACGCTGTATGCACAGCCATACACAGTATTGTAGACCTTGTGTCCTTTTCACCGCCGGCGCGCAGCACCGTGAATTGTCTAGTTTGTTTAAGTGATAAAATGTACAAGGCAAATTAATAAATAAAGAATATATTAATATAAATAATAAAATTAATGACAATATGGAATGGAATAGTCTCAAATCAACTGTTTTGCCTCAAAAAAACTAACGATCTCCTAATTTTAATGATCCTAACTTAATAAATAATCATTTCCTTAATATCCCCAGCTCCTCAGAGATTAGCATTTCAACTGGGAGTTTTTCAATTAGGAGTAGTAAGCTCAGAAACAATTTTCAAAATTATTAAAAGCTTGAAATCAAATGTCGAGGGTTGTGACTCTATTACCTATGATATGTTAACTAGAATGTTACCTGATATAGTAGAGGTAATTAAAAGAGTCATAAACCTATCCATTTCTTCATCTACATTCCCTGATATATGGAAATTAGCCATTGTTCGCCCATTGCCCAAAAACTCAAACCCCTCTACTCTAAAAGACCTAAGACCAATTAGTTTGTTACCATGCATGTCTAAAATTCTAGAAAAAGCGGTTTGTATGCAACTCACGGAGCATTTGGAAGTAAACAATATTTTACCAGATGTGCAATCGGGATTTAGAAGAGGTGCAACTGCATTGTTAGATGTGACTGACAACATACTTTGTGCATAGGATCAGGGTATGTGTACATTACTGGTCTTACTTGATTTTTCTCGCGCGTTCGACTCCATTACATAAATCTACTTAGGTCAAAATTGAGTTATTACGGTTTCGATCACAATACTATTCTCTGGTTTAACAGTTACCTTACAGTACTTGTCGTCAGTATGTCAAGTCACAGGTAATGACAGTCGTTCTTTAAAATCTGATACAGTGACTGTGGAGAGAGGAGTCCCTCAGGGATCTATTTTAGGG
The DNA here is from genome assembly GCA_911728495.1 of Furcula furcula. Lineage (NCBI taxonomy): Eukaryota > Metazoa > Arthropoda > Insecta > Lepidoptera > Notodontidae > Furcula > Furcula furcula. The sequence continues at coordinate 32,539,935 of OU452243.1, forward strand.
CCACTTCTTTTCATCTTATACACAGCAGATTTAAAAACGCACATCAAGGATTGTAAATTTCTTATTTACGCGGATGATTTACAAGTTTATATTTCTTGTAAACCCACTGAAGTTAGGGAGGCCATAGTTAAGTTAAATGCTGACCTTTCCAATATAGCTTTGTGGTCTAAAAATAACTGCCTAATTCTGATGATTTCTGCCAAATACATTGTTTTTGGCAGCCGATTACAGCAGTCAATGGTAGATTCGGCAGGTGCTGTCGCTATCATGGACAAGCCTATATAGAGATATGAAGCTCGCAATCTAGGTCTGAATATGAATTATAACTTGCGGTTCGAGAAGCATGTTGCTGAGTTGGTAAAAAATTGTTTTTACAAACTTAAAGTTTTGAGTTCTTATAGAATGCGACCCTATCTGAAGGAGAGGGTACGGATATAGCTTGTGGAATCGCTAATACTATCTAAATTAAACTATACTGACTCTGTCTATGGTCCAAGGCTTTTAGCTAGAACTAAAAGACTTATCTAAAGGGTTCAGAATGCGTGTCCACAGTTTTGTTTCAATATACCGCGAAGAGGCCACGTCACACCTTATTTGAATGAACACCTTATTTTAAAGATGAGACGCAGACGTAAGCTTCATCTGGCTTGCCTCCTTTTTGGTGTATTGGAGCACAAAATGCCTACTTATCTTTACGATAAGCTTAAGTTCTTGACAGCACGTAGGCAGTGTTCTGCTCCGCTTGCAACCCAGCAACATTCCACTGCTGCTTTTAGGGGCAGTTTCCGCTATGCTGCATCAAAGAGTTGGAATAACATTACCCCCCCCCCCCCAACCCCTCTATACGCAACCAGAAAAATTTGGATAGTTTTAGGATTAACTTAAAAACTTTCATGTTCGACCAACAGCAAAAACAGGAACTATAACATAAGCGTCATTTAACCTGTTGGCCATGAGAATCGATGCTTCATTGCTAGTTATTCGTTATTGAAAACAACAATGATAAATCTTACGTTACGTTTTTCTTTTCGGATCTATTGGTCTCTGGCCGTGAGTGGAATTGCTTCTTTCGTTGGATACCAATTTAAATTCCTTCACATATGTAGTAATCGCACTTTGGGACTTCATGTTATATAAATTTGATTAGACTTTCTCATCATTTTTCAGTAGTAATTAGTATTATGATGAGTACCTAGTTAAGTGCAACTTGTTGAATGATTGAGTGTAATAGTAATGTAAAAATAACAATGTGTTTTGGTGCTGTCAACTTAGGTATCTATAGACTTATTATTGTTTGAACAAACAAAACCATAGAGGTAAGTATTTCATAGACTTAGAATCATTTTATTTTTCTTTTTGTGGTGTTGTTTATGGATTATTTTTATTTTCTTGATTTTTTTAATTTATTCTTTTTATATCAAAGCGGGGATTAGATAAGCTATTCATCGCACTCGCGTGCACTACTCGACTCGTGCGAGTTGGACTCGCGCACCGAGGGTTCCATACCATCCTTAAACGTATTAATGTTATTTTACTATTAATGTAATTAACACCTTAGTTAGAAAAACAGTCAGTCTCGCTCGATCGCTCGTTGAATTAGCACGCTACTACACAGTAAAATAAGTTGGATCAGAAGTGTTATACCTTTGGCGTATTATATTTCGTCCAGTCACATATAATAAATTGTACTTTGAATCAAAATTCTTAATCAGTCTACTATGAAGTGCGGTAATTGTAATGTGGAATTTACTGATGGAGTTCAATGTGGAGCGTGCAAAAAGCACCTTGACTTTGGATGTGCTGCTATATCCGAGACCTGCTGGAGAAGGTATGGCAAAGATCGGAAAGCTGCATGGCGGTGTCCAACATGCCGAGTATCTTCTCCATCACCCTCATCGGCTTCGACACCTGAGCCTGCCTCCCTTGAAACAATCCTTAGTGAGATTCGTGATATGAAGTCCCAACTAGCTGGTATGCCAATGCTTATAAATGATGTTAAATCAATTAAGAGTGAACTCCAGGAACTCAAAGTTATCTGTGAGTTCAATAGCAGCAAATTGGATGACTTCTCGGTCAAGCTTGCTGGCATTAAGTCAAGAGTTGTGCATCTCGAAAGTCTAGAAGAAAAGATATGCTCTCTTTAAAACGATTTGGGCTTGATTAAGTCGGAGATGGATGCTAACGACCAGAGATCCAGGTTGAACAACGTGGAAATTAAAGGTATTCCGCTAAGAAAGGAAGAAAATCTTTTTGCTATATTAAGGAATATTTGTCAGAAAATTAAGTTTCCAGTTCAAGATACCCAGATTAAATATATATATAGAATACCGCTGTTTAACTCAAAAGATAAATCAATTATAGTAAGTTTTTTGAATAGATACATCAAAGAAGATTTTATTGCGGCGGCCCGGTCAGTCAAGAACTTATCTACCCAGGATTTGGGGCTAGGTACTGACAACAGAGTATATGTAAATGACCACCTCAGCGCAGAATCTAAAAAACTTTTGAATATAACTAGACTGTTCGCAAAGGAAAAAGAGTATAAACACGTATGGGTTAAGCATGGTAAAATTCATATTCGCAAGCAAGATGGTTCGAAGGTTATTATTATCACAAAGGAAAATGATTTAAACAAACTTTCGTAATCTACTGCAATACGTTAATATTGTTTTTCGGTCTAACTATTGTCCTAATTATGGCCAGCTTTTTTATGTATACGTTTTTACAGTATCTCAATAAAATTCTTTTTGTATTATTTGTTATAGTCAGTTGCATATTATTATCTAAAAGGTTTAGCGCCAGTGCCCTGCTCGAAGCATCGTCGGCCGCGCCATTTCGCTATTGTCCTCGTAAACGGAACCTATTCATTTCTTATCGCGCTGTTCTAACTATGCAATCAATGCAATGTATGCTTGTTTCTTTCCCGCATATTAACAAATGGAGTTATTTGCTTGCTCGCACATTTACCTGTAATGTTGATGCTCACTACCCTTTTGTTCTCGCGTTAAACGATTTATTGCCTTGCCACTTCTGTATTTATTATTGTAAATACACGAACAATGACATTTATGACTTTATTTCAACAGATTTATTAGTTATTTTTTTAATTTTAGTTTTACAGATTTATTTCCTGTATTTTTATTGTATGGATTATTTTGTTACTATGGTTCATGTATATATCAATGGCTAATAGTACTAACACTAAATTGAATGTTTACTATCAAAATGTTCGTGGACTACGTACGAAGACGGAATTAATTTGCCGTCAATTATGCCTTAGTTCGTTTGATGTAATTGTGCTTACGGAGACTTGGTTGGTAGATGGTATTTCTGATTCGGAGTTATTTACTGACCAGTATATTGTTTGGCGTCGCGATCGTGATCCCTGCGCCACTGGACAGAGTCGTGGAGGTGGCGTTCTGATAGCGGTCCGTAAGCAATTATCTGCTGTATCTCAGCCGGTATTTCAGTCCACGGCGGAAGACATGTGGGTCACATTGAACCTAGGGCAACTGAATACTCGAAGTAATATTAAATTACACATTTGCGGCATTTACTTATGTCAACAGAACCGAGGTTTCTCATTTACTGAGCAATTATCTAATTATCTTAATAGACTAGGTGAAATAATGTTAGATAATTCACTTGACAAGTTTTTGGTGGTTGGTGACTTTAACTTAAGTGGTATAACTTGGCACCCTGATAATAACTCTAATATCAACTCATTTTTACCTCAGAATATATCTAGCGGTGATGAATACTTGCTCACTGATGAGTTGCGGATCTTAGCTCTTAACCAGTACAATGGTATATTAAACAAGTCTGGCAAAATTCTTGATTTAGTACTATGCAATGAGGTAGTATCAGTTAGTGAATGTTTTGAGCCCTTAGTACCTATTGATAACTATCATCCAGCCCTGGCTATCTCGGTAGACTTTTATGAACTCACTTACTTATCTCCAGCACCGTACACCCGATATCAATACGATAAAGCTGATTTTGCTGCCATTAATGGGGAACTGTCGACAATAGACTGGTTTACTGAACTTAACACTAGACCTCTAGAAGATGCTGTTGATTACTTTTATAATATCTTATACAACTTACGTGATAAATTTATTCCTAAAATAAATATCAACCATGGCACTTATCCTATCTGGTACACCCCATCATTAAAGCGGCTAATTAAAGAAAAATTTAAATATTTTCGCAAATATAAAGTATATGGTAGGCTTTCTGACGAGCTAACTTTCAAGCACCTTCGTGTAAGAGTTAAATCACTTGAGGCCGAGTGTTATTCCAATTACATTTTCAATACTGAAGTAAGTATAGAAAAGGACCCTAAGCATTTTTGGAGTTTTGTTAAGCAACGGTCCAAATCTAACTCATTACCTAGTCACCTTAAGTTCGGGGAAGAAACTGTTTCTTCACCTGAATCTATTTGTAATGCATTTTCCTCTCATTTTCTTACTAATTTCTTAAATCCTGTCAGCAATATATCCGCCAGCCCATCTATCCCACTCAATTCAAACGTAGATGCAGTATCAGACATACATTCAATAGAGATTGATCCACTATCTTTACAAAAATTACTTACGAACCTTGACCCAACTAAATCAGCAGGTCCCGATGGTATTTCACCAAAATTTCTTATTGGATGTGCTAAAACGATTACTATTCCTATAAGTATATTATTTATAAAGTCACTTAACAGCTGTTCTGTTCCGCAGTTATGGAAGTCTGCCTATATAACTCCTGTCCATAAGAAGGGATCTAAATCCGAAGTGGTTAATTATAGGCCAATTTCCAAATTGTGCATTATAGCTAAGGTGTTTGAAAGAATAGTATATGATCAGGTCTATGCAGCATTGGGGAACTCAATTAGTCCATCTCAGCATGGTTTTATTAAGGGTCGTTCAACTGTTACAAATCTGACTATTTTAAATGATTACATTACGGAAACGATGGATGGAGGAGGGCAAGTCGATGTCGTTTATACTGATTACAGTAAAGCCTTCGACCGAATAGACCATAGCATTCTTAAAATGAAGCTGTTTAATAATGGTATCAGAGGTGATTTACTGCGGTGGTTCTCCTCATACCTAGATAATCGATCACAGGCAGTTGTCATCAGTAACTACATTTCTAGTCACAGTACATTGTCTTCTTCTTTTCTTCTTCTAAACTTCTCTGTTTTGCAGATGATATGAAGATAATTGCTTCAATTATCACATATGAAGATATGCAAGCTCTTCAGTTAGACTTACAGAGGTTGGACGAGTACTGTCAAATCAATAAGTTAGACCTAAATCCGCAGAAATGCTCCGTAATTTCCTTCAGTAGAAAGCGCAATCCACTCCCAACATCTTACATACTAAAAGGGCAAATATTACCGAGGAAAGATGCTGTCCGGGATTTAGGTGTCTATCATGACTCTAAATTATTATTTAACCTACATGTAGATGAAATTGTAGCTAAAGCTTCTAAAGCACTTGGATTTGTGATGCGATTATCAGGATGCTTTAAAAAAGCTAAAACCCTTAAGATCTTATACTGTTCGTACGTGAGGAGTCATTTGGAGTATGCGTCACAGATTTGGAATCCGTGTTACCATAAATACATAGATCGCATAGAGAAAATACAAAAAAGATTTATTCGTTTCCTGTGTTATCGTCTGAAAATACGCTATCGTTCAGAGGAATATTTAAATCTATGCAAGAAATTTCACATAATCTGTTGACATCAAAGTTCGGTGGACTGCTGAAGCTTGATAGTCACTTGGGTGGCCACTTGTTAACCGCCGCCAGTTGTCCGATTGTAAGTTTTTGATAAAATTACTGTCAAATGAAATCAACTGCCCTTACCTCTTGAGTAAACTTTACTTTAAAGTCCCCCGTACACCCATTAGATTTAATCCCCCAATATCTATTCCACTTTTTTCTTCTAATTACAGGCAAAATTCGTACATTGTGAGAGCAAGCAATGACTTTAATATGTTATGTAAAGAACTAGCATTTGACCCATTCACCATTAAGAGCAGTGCAGTCAAAAAACTTAGAATTCAGCAACTTTCTCAGTTGCTGAATTCTAAGTTTTTTGACTGATATTTTTGTATCACACTATTATAGTTTAGTTATACATAAACATATTATAATAAATTGTAATAGAACTAGGTCTAATTGGATCATAATGTAACAAGTATTGTGTGCTTTTAGCGATTGTTAAAAACCTTGTTATTATCACTATCCGTGGAAACCTTTATATAGCTTTACTAGCTGACCCACGCAGCTCCGCATGCGCTATTTTTACGTTAACTAAACTTTTAATAACAGACATTCGCATCGAATACATAACCTCCTTTTTTATAATCGGATAAAAACTGGGACCCACTTTTTACTTGCTCTCCGAAGCACGGACCCGTTTAGTTCAAACGGTCACCCATCTATTTAATTACCTTACCTAACGTTGCTTAACCCGATCGATTACAAAACCTTGATAACAACTCTCTATGAGTGTTCCCTTACTAATATTTATTATAATTATGAAGAAAAATTAATAAAATCGGACCAAGCGTATAACCAATTACCCATTTTGACTTTAATCCCCTCTCCCAAAAGAACCGTGCTAGATTACGGGATCAAAAGTATCCTATGTCCTACCTCGTAGTAAGATCTCAAATCATGCCAAGTTTCATTTGAATCCATTCAGTAGTTTCGGCGTGATGCGCAGCCGTGATACAGACAGACAGACAGACAGACAGACAGACAGACAGACAGACAGACACACAGACAAAAATAAAAAAAAATACATTTTCGGCCTCAGTATCGGTTATAGAATGCCCTTCAAATATAATTTTCAAAATATCTTCAATGTACAGAATTGGACCTGTTACAGTTTTATTATAAGTATAGATGTGACCTACGGAATCAACTATTAATATTGTTACAGCTGTTGGTTTTCCTATTAAATAAAATAAAAATAAAAAAAAGAAATCAAACCGCAATACTAAGATTTTTTGATGAGGTTTTTTTTAATATTACTAAAAAACTATATTATTCGGAAAGATCATTTTATTTTTCCTGTAAAATATAGATAGACATATATTACCATTATATTACCGATAATTATTTCAGATTTTTCCCTCCACAAACTTCGGAGATAAGAGGGGGGATTTTTATTTGACATTTTTTATTATCAGCCAAAAACTACGTAACATAAACCAAAATAAAAATCTGTTTTGAGATGTCCAAATGAAGCTCTTTTATATGATACCCCACTCGATATAGTAGTCTCACTTTGTAATTTTGATGACCTATTTCGACTCTAAAAAAACTAAAGCGAAACATATATTTTTTTCATTTGTGATAAGGTTGGGTAAGAAAGATACAATACAATACAATACAAATACTCTTTATTGCACACAAACGAAAGATACATTTGAAATTAAAACAATTAATAACTGTGAACAAGGCGAACTTATCGCTAAAGCGATCTCTTCCAGTCAACCTTGGGGTACAGGACAGAACATTCTTATGGGCAGGAGCAATTATAATTATGAATAAATTAAAAATAAATAAATAAACTACATCTATTCTATATCTATCTATACTTATAATAAAACTGTAACAGGTCCATTTCTGTACATTGAAGATATTTTGAAAATTATATTTGGAGGGCATTCTATAACTGATACTAAAGCAAAAACAGTACTTTTTTCATTTTTGTCTGTCTGTCTGTCCGTCTGTCTGTCTGTCTGTCTGTCTGTATTACGGCCGCACATCACGCCGAAACTACTGAATGGATTTAAACGAAACTTGGCATGATTTGAGGTAATACTACGAGGAAGGACATAGGATACTTTGGTTATCCCGTAATCCAGCACGGTTCCCTCGGGAGACGAGATTGGCACTTGGTTATACGCGTGGCCCGATTTTATCCATTTTCCATTGTAATTATAATAAATAATAATAAGGAGATACTCATAGACAGTTACTGTTGTTATTGATGTTTGACAATCGATCAGGTTAAGCAACGTTAGGTAAGGTCATTACATAAATGGGTAACCGTTTAATTCCATTTGAACTGAGCGTCTGCGTGCTTCGGAGGGCATATAAAAAGCGAACCCCAGTTTTTACCGACTTTAAAATAAAATATTTTAAAAAAAATTGAACCGACTTCAATACCACTAAAAAGCATAAAATAATTTAAATATTAAAAAAGTTGGTGTTAGCGTACCTGCTGTGTATATTTGGCACCAACTTCAATAATATTTAAATTATTTTATTAACCGGCTTCAAAAAGAAGGTTCTCTATTCGACGCGTATGTATGTAATATTGATAAAAATGCGTAATATTAATATATGTTAGTCTATGTGGGCTTCTAAACAAATTTACCAAATTTTATGAGTGTATGTATGTATGTATGTATGTATGTATGTATGTATGTATGTATGTAGGTATGTATGTATGTATGTAGGTTTGTCCACGGATTTCTCAGAAACTACAAGTCCGATTTTGAAAATTCTTTTTGCAATAGTTAGAGTATTTTTCAACTTAGGGTAGAGTACAAGTTTCATCAAAATCGGTCCAGTAGTTTAAGAGATATAAACTTTTTATGTTTTCAGTAAGTTATTGTAACGTAGACGTTCGAGTTGCGTGATAGTGCTGATACCTATTTTGGTAAAATAAGTCACTAAAAAGTGTTAAATAAACTATTTTTAAAAAAATAAAAACCGACTTCAAAGTAAATAAACTATTTTTAAAAAAATAAAAACCGACTTCAAAGTAAATTATCTAAAAAGCATAAAATAACGAAAATATATTGAAGTCGGTGCTAGCACATCATGTTAACTAACACTAGCACCAGATGACACCGACTTCAATATATTTTCGTTATTTTATGCTTTTTAGATAATTTACTTTGAAGTCGGTTTTTATTTTTTTAAAAATAGTTTATGCTTTTTAGTGTTATTGAAGTCGGTTCAATTTTTTTTTAAATATTTTATTTTATACTTTTTAGTGATATTTTCATACATAAAGATTGAACCATCGAAGACGGTAAAATGATCTAGGTAGGTTATGACATCATTATGATTTCACATTATCTCGTCTACATACTTTTACATAATTCATGTTTCTTCATAAACTCAGAAACAATTTATCCGATCGTAATGAAATTTGCATGGAATCATCATAGTTTACTCTCTCGAATAAAAAAAGAATCATCGAAATTGGTTCATATTTGTCAGAGAAATGTAAAGGAGAACATCAGTTTTATGGTTTTTACCAGATAAATTCCTCCATATCATTCATGGTCCTCCAGGAAGTTCTTATCCGGTTGTGATAAAATTCATACAGGTTCATTACAGTGGTTTCTTCTTTCGAATAAAAAAAGAATCATTGAAATTGGTAAATATTTACCAGAGTTATGACCATTTTTGTCCTTAAAAAGCACCATAAAGTCATCTATATAGGCTTTCCTCCAACTCTCAGTGCGCAGTCACCATTCTTGTTTTTTCAGGAACTACTTATTACTAAGCAATAATTTTTTTATGGGACCCAATTAACGGATTAAAGAATGGATGGAAGAAAGATTTTTTCAAATCGGTTCATAATTGCCAGAGTTATGCGCGAACATACATAAACAAAAAAAAAAAATATATATATATATATATACAGACGAATTGAGAACCTCCTCCTTTTTTGAAGTCGGTTAATAGACAGTTGTTTTCAATATGTGGCAATCAATCAGGTTAAGCAACAGTAGGCAAGGTCATTACATAGATGGGTGACCGTTTACTCAGTCAGTGTGCCAGTTTTTAACCAACTTTAAACAAAGGTTATGCATTCAACGTAAACGGATGCTATTCAAAATTTAGCTAACGTAAAAAGAGCGCGAGCGGAGCTGCTCGGGTCGGCTAGTATAATATAAGATTTAAAACTATTCTAAGTTTCAAATCGGTAGCGTCAGCGGTTCCTGAAATATATAGGTGTGACAAACAGACAGACAGACGAAGTCAGATCATAAGGGTTCCTTTTTTACCTTTTAGATTGATTGATTGATTGAGCCCTTTATTCTAAACTACTAATTATACATTTTAATACTACTATTCCTAACCAACTAAATTATATCCCGTAGTTCAGTGTGCCTCTTGGCATATGCCTCCTCCAACATTTTCCACTGGGTTCTGTCCCGTGCTACCCTTCTCCAGTGCTGTCCAACCGCTAGTTTAAAGTCGTCTTCCCACCTCATCTGCTGGCGACCTCGACAACGTTTGCCATCTCTGGGATACCAATTTGAGACAGTCTTGCTCCATTTTTCCTGTGGATCTCGAATCATGTGTCCGGTCCATCTCCACTTTCGTTGGTCTATTTGAGCAATTATATCTTTTACTCTAGTTTTTCCTCTTATTAAAGAACTTTTGAGTTTATCCAACTTTTTTACTCCCATCATGCTTCTCTCCATGGCTCTTTGGCAACGTTCCAACTTACCTCTATGGTGTTTAGTAAGAGACCATGTTTCGCAGCCGTAGGTGATGACTGGAAGGACACAAGTGTTAAAGACTTTCGTTTTTAATGATAAGCTCAGTTCCTTGGATTTGAACACTTCTCTCAACGACCAGTACCTTCTCCATCCGTTTGTGGTTCTTTTGTTGATTTCTATAGTAGTCTGGTCGTTGTAAGAAATTATTTGTCCCAGGTAACTATATTCTTGAACATATTCAAGTGGATGGCTGTCTATTCTTATCTCTATTGGTTCAGAGTTTGTAAGCAGTTTTGTTTTCTCCCTGTTCATAGATAAGCCTACTTTCATACTTTCATCCTTTAGTGATATTAACATTTCTTTTAGATGTATTGGGTTTTCTTCAAACAGTACTATGTCGTCAGCGAATCTAAGATGATTCAGTTTTACACCATTCACGTTTAGGCCAAAACTATTCCAGTCCATTTTGCGAAAGATACTTTCCAGTACGGCCGAGAACAATTTTGGAGAGAGAGGGTCCCCTTGCCTTACTCCTCTTTCGATTTTAAATTTATTCCCTAGGGATTCTAGTTGTATCCTCGCTTCGCTATTTGAGTAGATGTTCTTAATAATTTCGATATACCTTGAAGCTATCCCCTGCTCTTCCAGGCTTTCCCATATAGCTTTGTGACTTATACTGTCGAAGGCTTTGGAGTAGTCGATGAACGCCATGTACAGATTTTTGTTGTACTCCTTGTATTTTTCTAATATTTGTTTCACTGTATGTATATGATCAATGGTGGAGAATTTTTGTCTAAATCCGGCTTGTTCCCGTGGCTGATTCTCGTCAAGCTTATTACTTATTCTTCCTAGGATGACTTTAGAGAATACCTTATAGATATTTGACACCAAGCTTATGGGTCTGTAGTTCCCTATGTCTTCTTTGTTTCCTTTCTTGAATATAAGGATAATGTGGGATGTTTTCCACTGTACAGGGACTTTGCCCGTCTCCAGAATATCGTTGAATATTGATGTAAGTATGGGTAATAGATCTTCTAGAGTACCTTTGAGAAGCTCATTTGTAATTTTGTCCGGGCCTGGTGCTTTTTCCATCCTCTGACTAATTATAGCTTCTTCAACTTCACTAGGTAGTATTTTTGGCTCTGGATCTTCATTTCCCTGTCTTACCCTTAGTTCATTCCCTTGCTCTTGTTTCTGCTTTTTGTCTGGGTATGAGTAAAGGTCCTGGTAAAATTGTGTAGCTATTTCGTTTATAACTTTTCTATTTGCAGTAGTGTTCTCCTTTTTATTTAGCTTCGGTATCCAATCTTTATTAGTTTCACTCAGTTCCTTGAAGGCCTTCTTTACTCCCCCTGTTTTCTTTATATGTCTTTCTAATGTTTGTATCCTTTTGGTCTTCCGATCTTTTCTGATGTTTTTTCTGATGTCCTTACTTAGTTCAGTTACTAGTTTGATATTTCCTTTTCTAGTGCGATTTACAAGCAAGTTTTTGCGCTTTTCTATAAGTTGCAGTGTTGTGTCGCTTAGTTTGTACTTCTGTTCTCTCCTGTTCCCAGTTTTAACTACAGTTAGTTGCTTTTCTAGCCTTTCGTACTTATCATTGACATCCATGTTTTTGCCTCCCTTCGTTATTTCATTTACTGTTTCGCTCAGGGACCTAGAAACTTCTTTTAAAGTTTCGTTACTAAAATACGCGGTTTTATGTTGTTCTATATGTTTTCTAGATTTTCTTGGTGGTTTTACTCTTAAGGAACTTCTTACCATGCGGTGATTTGTGTTAAAATTTAGGTTTATTACTACTGATGTGTTGGTGAAGGCTTTTGGATAATTAGTTATTATATAGTCAATCTCATTTTTATAGCTGCCGTCAGGGGATATCCAAGTCCACTTATTGTTCTTCTTTTTCTTGTAAATACTGTTGAGAAGTGTTAGGTTATGTTCTAGCAGGAGTTCTATTAACAGTTCTCCATTTGGGCTTCTTTTTCCCTGACCGAAGTTTCCCAAAACATATTCCTCGTTATTTTGCTTTGCTCCGACTTGAGCGTTGAAGTCGCCCATTAGTATCATATACACACATCAAAAGTGTCTAGGGATCAAGCATTTTTGGGCAAAAAAATGGGCAGAAGAACAATGGCGTTTCGTGTGCTTTTCTGATGAGTCTCGTTTTGGTATGAGACCGGATACAAGACGTATACGACACTGGAGAACCCCTGGACGCCAACAGCGATTAAAATCCTGCCAGGAAGTCCATCCTTATAGTGGTGGAACCATCATGGTATGGGCGGGTATTTGGATCGGCGGAAGAACTGAGTTGATTTGGATCAGAGGCAACCTCAACGCTCAAATTTATGCTGAGACGATTGTATCAGACGTCATCGTTCCTCTACAAGTGCAAATCGGTCCCTTATTTCAGTTAATGCATGATAATGCACGACCGCACACCGCAAGAGTTGTAAGACAGACTCTCGCCGCAGCTAACATCAATGTCCTGCCCTGGCCTGCTCAGTCGCCAGACTTGAACCCGATTGAGCATGCATGGGATATGCTACAGAGAAGAGCTCTGCCGAATATGGAGGGTATCCAGTCGCAAGAAGACCTTTTTTTGTTGTTGCAACGAACATGGGCGGCCATTCCACAGCGTGATTTGGATGAACTCATTTTGAGTATGCCAAACCGATGTTCTTGTGTTGTTAGTGTTCGCGGTAGAAACACGGATTATTAATTGTTTAAGTTACCCAATAAAATTTTAAAGAAAACTGTTATTTCAGTCTTTTTTTCGAACTTTTGTGTTAGTGGTTCAAATGTCAAAAATCCCTTTATTAGGAAAATGGCAAATTTCTTTATTAATGCAAAGGTGACTTGGTTTATCGTTACTGTGACAAACGAAAACACTTTATTTGATGAATCCTTAAAGAAAATTTTAATTAATATCAATCAGGAGAAAAGTTATTGCAAAAATATATGTTGATCCCTAGACACTTTTGATGTGTGTAGTTGTGTGAGTACTTCGTTAATGTTTGTGTTAATTCATCATAGAAGAGTTTGGTTTCGGTTTTTGTTGCTTGCTCTGTCGGGGCATAAATTTGGATGATTGTCCATATTTTTTGATATCCCGGTATGTCAATGTTAAGAACTGCTATTCGATCTGAGATTCCGATGATCTCTTGAATGTGATGTTTCATTGACTGTTTGATTAGAAATCCTACTCCTCTTTGACCGGGTATTTCACCTTTGTGAAATAATATGTAATCTGCCCTTTCCTCTATTTTCTCTCCCAGTCTTCGCAGCTCACTAATACCCAGGATATCCAATTTTATGTCTTCTAAAGCTTTTTCTAACTCATGTAGGCTTTCTTCTGTCCTAAGAGTTCTAGTATTCAACGTTGCAATATTGAGTGTGTTGTTTCTTGTTGGAGGGTGATGGTCTAGAGGAGAGCGGGGAGGTATCAGCCCCCCCCCCTCCATATCGTCCGCGTAAGATGGCGCGGGTATGCCGATGTCCCCTCCCCCCGCCTCAACTCACATTCCGGTTGCCACGTCAACCTATCACGTACTTGTAGTTTCATTTACAAAGAAACATACCTATTTAATTAATTCTAATTTTTGGGACTCTCAACATCGCTCGTTATTATGTTATGAGACAGAGAGAGAGCGTATGAGAGAGAGAGAGAGAGAGAGAGAGAGAGAGAGAGTGTAGGTGAGAGAATGTGTGACAGAGAGAATCCGAATGAATCACGCATTGATAATGGGATCATTGACCGAAAGCGACGCTCGGCCATTGTTAACGGCCGTTGACGTTAGGGATTACTTAAGGTTGCCTATCAATAGTTTTAATAAATTATTTTTTAGTTTTTGTATAAAAATTTTTAATTTCGACTTTTCCATTGGGTTATATTTTATTCGTGACCCTTACAGTTGATACTGCAACGGCCCTTCGGTATGATATACCCATTCCGGGACACCCAGTATATTCTCAGAGTTGGAGAAACTTCGCTTGCACGATTCAGAAATCGGTGGCACCATCTGTCTTGTTGTATGTAGTACTATTCGCTTCTTCCTCGCGTCGCTATACCACATGTGGCGTTATCTTGTGTCGAGTCGCCACAAGTGCAGAGATCCCGTGACCACCTTCCTGCTCCATCATAAACCCTGATTACTATTTTTATAGTGACTACTCGTCGAGACCTACCTAACGAGCCCAAACTCGGTGGGTCTACGTTTATTGATGCAGAGATCCCATGACTACCTTCCTGCTCCATCATCATACCGTGGTCACAATTTTTATAGCAACTACTCGTCGAGACCTACCTAACGAGCCCAAACTCGGTGGGTCTACACGTTTATTGGTGCAGAGATCCCGTGACCACCTTCCTGCTCCATCATCAGACCCTGGTCACCATTTTTCTAGCAACTGCTCACTGAGACCTACCTAACGAGCCCAAACTCGATGGGTCTACGTTTATTGGAACCGAGATCCTGTTACGACCTTCTTGCTGATCATCATCAGACCCTGGTCAAGGTTACCATTTTATTTAGTATCATCGGATTTACATCTAATATATAAAATTCTCGTGTCACAGTTTTCGTTGCCATACTCCTCCGAAACGGCTTGACCGATTTTGATGAAATTTTTTGTGCTTATCCGGTATCTATGAGAATCGGCCAACATCTATTTTTCATCCCCCTAAATGTTAGGGGTAGTCCACCCCTAATTATATTTTTTATTTTTTAGATAAAATTTTTAATTTCTATTTTTTTATGATACAACATACAAAAATACATACAATCCTCAATTTTCATTTAATTATTTATATGGCAAAACAACGTTTGCCGGGTCAGCTAGTATGTTCTAAATTTCAGATCTTTCGTACTATTAGAAGTAATTAAAAATGTCTATTGTACTTGTATACAAAATATCGGTTTATCTCTACCTCAACTCGGAAAATAGCTGATGGTCTTCAAACGGCTGGACCGATTTTCATGAAACATAGCTAATGTACGAGGCAATTCGTACATCTTGCTGCGTCGGCAATATACGCCAGGCGCGCGATAATTAGCACTTTTATAACCAGTTCACGTTCGGCAGCAGCAAGGCAATCGCGCGTGTTCTCACACTATCATTATCATAAATCATTAAAATATCAAGGAATCAATAAATCAATTATTATACATATACTCGAGTATAAATTATATATCAATCAATCACGACAAGAGTTGTAGAGGTTAATCAAGGACCCTACATCTCTTTCTGGTCCTTCGTAAGGGCTTCGCGAGTGCACTATCAAGGTTGTGTTATCGTGAGGTGAATCAGCAAGAACTTTGGATATTCCGTTGTATATCTGGAGTGCAGTGACTTGGAGTATCAAGACATATCAAGTTCGTCTCGGTGGGCAAGCAAGGCTCGCTGTTCCAAGTACACCTATCAAGGACTATCAAGTAAGATCTTTCCTATTTATTTCCACATCAAGCAAGGATGGAAGATATACTAGCAATTCAGCACCAGTTGGTTGGAGCCATTGAGCAGGTTTACTCCAACTTTAGGAAAGATGGACCAGAACGCAAAACCGGTGACTACATCAAGCGTAGGCTCGAAACCCTGGATCAATACTGGCAGGAGTTTCAGAGTAATCATGTGAAATTATGTGGGTTAGGTATCAGGTCCCACGAATATTTTATCAATAAGCAGTTTGATCAAACAAAAGAACGGTATGAACATATCAGGTCCGCTATCCAGTGTTATCAAGTACGGGAGGCTAGGCCTTCAACTCCGTTGCTTAAGCCAGCTACTCCTCTAGGCGTGTGCGAGACGTCGCACCAGCCAGCGGGGGCGGAGATGCCTGCAGCAAGACCAGGCACACCACATCAAGGTGTATCAAACGAAAGTGCTGCTGCAGCACAATCAATCACTTTCAGGGCGCAAGGTGTTAATAGCAGGACGGATGAGTTGCTTAGAAAGCAAGCTAGCAACTTCCGAGCTCTTCAGAGAAAGGTAACCAGCTTAGACTTAAGTAGAGTTACAGAAAAATGGGAATTTGACGACTTGTTACGTACGTTTCAATCTCGTTGGTCAGCAATAGATTCTTTACATCTAGAAATCGACAGTGAACTAGAGGGTAAAAATCAAGAATACGAAAATACTTTCAATCATTATGAGGAACTTTATGAAGAAATCAAGAAGGCTATAAATAGGAAAATGTGGTCTGTGTGTCACCGAGATAAATCAACGCCTCAAATGGAGCTTCCAGTATTCAGCGGCAACTTTCAACATTGGACATCATTCAAGGATCTCTTTACAGAGACAATCTATAACAACCCGTCGCTTTCTAACGCGCAAAAAATGCAGTTCCTAAAGGGTAAGCTCAGGGGTGAGGCTGAGAGACTCGTGCAGCATCTACAGATCGGTTCCGATAACTATATCACCTGCTGGGATATACTCAACAACCGGTACAATAACAGAAAACTTATTTTTACGTCGCATATCAATATACTCATGAGTATACCGGTGTCGCAGCAACCATCATTTGGACACATCAAAAAGATTCACGACACATCATTAGAGTCGTTAAACGCCATCAAGAACCTGGGTGTAGACATAAGCACTTGGGATCCCTTACTCGTTCATATATTAAGTCAAAAATTGGACTCTGACACTTATAACGAGTATGTATCATCATTAAAACAACCCCGAGAATTGCCGTCCTTAAAGGAATTCTTGGAATTTCTAGAAAGCAAGTTCAATGCTTTGGAAACTTCTCGCAAGAAGAATTATTATCAAGAAACTTCATCAAGTAATTATAATTATAACAAGTCTAATAAATACAAAAAACCTACTTATGTGAAACAAACACTTGTCTCAAGTAACAAGTTTGCGCAATCAACGTCCGGTCAACATAATAGCAAGTTTACAAAAAAATTGTCCGATGTGCAATAAAAGTGAGCATGGATTGTATTACTGTCCTAAATTTTTAGACTTGCCATCGCATTTAAAACGCAAAATTATTATTGAAAAGAACTTATGCCAAAACTGCCTTTATGATCATCAAGGGAAGGCATGTTTTTCAGAAAAACGTTGTCGCGATTGCAACGGTAATCATAATTCTATATTACATGAAGCATTTAGCAACAAGGCATATGCTTCAACATCAAAGGACACACGTGCTTCTTGCAATAATGTTTCGAAGACCGAGCAAGTTCAAGGAAACAAGCATGTGATGCTCCAGGGCCAAGAGCCAGAAATACTTCTAGCAACAGCCGTCATCAAGGTTCAAGCTTGTGATGGATCCTATCACAGCATGCGCGCTCTTCTTGACCAGGGTTCCCAGGCTTCGTTAATATCAGAAAAAGCAGCTCATGTCCTCGGGTTACCAAGAAGAAGATGCCGCGGTGTCATATCAGGCATAGGAGACAAAGACAATATTTGCAAGGGAGTTATCACGCTCAAATGTCAGTCTTATCATGAAGACTTTAGTTTTAAAACCGACGCCTATATCATGAAATCATTAATAAAATGTTTGCCGAGTTCTACCTTTCCAAAGCCAAATTGGCCGCTTTTGGATCAGTTACCTCTAGCGGACAAAAATTATAATTTGAGTAATCAGATTGATATTCTCTTAGCTGCGGATATTTACAGCATCATAATATTGGAAGGGATATATAGAGCGGGGCCAAACCTACCTATTGCACAGAAAACACGCTTAGGTTGGATTTTAAGCGGATACGTGGAGCGCACACTTCATTGTAATGTAACATTAAATAACGTCGACGATATCCATCAATTCTGGCAAATTGAGGACATCTCGGAACAGAGTTCTATATCATCTGAAGACGAGCGGGTGATGGAGTTTTATAAAAATACCACTGTACGCCACCCTGATGGTAGGTACGAAGTCCGTCTACCTTTAAAATCAAACATTAATCAAGATTTGGGGTTATCAATAAACAAAGCTGTTGCCCAATTTAAACAGCTCGAAAGAAAATTTATACACCAAGAAGAAGTAGCTAAACAGTATAAACTTTTTATCCACGAATATTTATCACTGAAGCATATGCACCCTACTGGTAACTCGACACTGGGTTATTATTTACCTCATCATTGCGTATTTCGCGAGGAATCTTCTACATCAAGAGTTCGCGTCGTATTCAATGGATCGGCCAAGACAACTTCGGGATCCAGTCTAAATGATTTAATGGAAAGGGGTCCGAATCTGCAGCAAGATCTGCAAGGTCTCATTATCAAGTGGAGACAGTACAGATACGGTTTCACTGCGGACATCGAGAAGATGTTTCGTCAAGTTTGGTTACATCAAGACGACCAAATATATCAGAAAATTATATGGAGGGATTCCCCATTAGATAAATTGCAGGAATATCAGCTCGCAACTGTAACGTACGGCACCAAGGCCGCACCATTCCTTGCAATGATGACGCTTCGACAGTTAGCAAATGATGAAAAACAGAACTATCCCGACAGTTTAGCGCCGAGTGTTATACAATCATCATTTTTTATGGATGACCTTGTTTACGGATGTCATTCCGTCGATCAAGCAAAACAGCTTATATCAGATATGATTAATATCATGAAATCAGGAGGATTTAACTTGAGAAAGTGGAGGTCTAACAATGAAGACATACTAAGGATTAAAATAAAAACTGACATGGTTAATATTCAGCAGTTCGATATCCCCAGATGGTTAGGGACAACTGCAAATGCATCAATTGAACTCCATGGGTTTTCTGACGCATCAATGAAGGCGTATGCCTGCGTTGTGTACTGCAAGTTGACACATCAAGGTCGCACATCAGTCACCATGATAGCGGGAAAACCAAGATTAGTACCGAATAGCAAAACTTTTACACTGCCAAAATTAGAATTGTGTGGGGCTCTCTTACTCATCAAGTTAATGGCAAAAATCAAGAAATGCCTAGAGGGCTACCATATCAGCACCTGCTGCTGGGTCGATTCAATGGTAGTTTTAGGGTGGATTAATGGTGATCCAGAACGTTGGAAGCCATTCGTAGCAAATAGAATCAAGCAAATAACAAGCGAAGTTCCCCCTACATCCTGGAAATACGTAAAGTCGGATGACAATCCAGCAGATTGCGCTAGCCGTGGTCTTACAGTATCTCAGTTACGAGATCATAAGCTATGGTGGAATGGACCCACTTGGCTGCCCACATTCAACGTAAATGAGCAGAAAAAGAATCAAGCAAGTTATACCACCGATCAAGAGGTGCGAAAAGCTAAACAAGTAGCAACTATTGTTATCAAAGAAGAAAGCATTATCAAGCAATTACTAAGCAAATATAGCTCGTTCAGCAAGATTACGAGAATTTTAGCATGGGTATACCGATTCATATCTAAAAAGCAAGCGAGAAAACCATACCTAACACTAAGCGAATTAAATCAAGCAAATATCAAGATTATCAAGCATGTGCAACATCAGTATTTTTATCAAGAAATAGCAGATTTACAAAAGGGTAAGCAAGTATCAACAAAAAGCAAGATTTGTATGTTGAACCCTATCATAGATCAAGATCAAGTACTTAGAGTGGGTGGACGTCTTAAACACGCACGCATCATATTAGACATGAAGGACCCCATTATCATACCGAAAAACAGTCGGTTATCAGATTTAATTATCGATCAATGCCATGAGCTCACATATCACGGTGGAGCTCGGCTTACGTCCGCATTTATGCGACAAAAATATTGGCTGATAGGAGGCATCAGGAATACCAAAAAACGCATTCGTCAGTGCGTAAAATTCAGAAAGCATAGTCCAAGCCGGCACTATCAAATAATGGGAGACTTACCAGCATCAAGGGTAAATCCTTCACGACCATTCTACCACACAGGGGTAGACTACACAGGACGTGTCTTTATTAAGTCCAACAAGGGACGTGGTATCAAGACCACCAAAGGATATGTGGCTGTATTTGTATGTATGGTGACCAAGGCCATACATTTAGAATTGGTTTCAGATTTGACCACATCAGCATTTTTAGCGGCGCTCCGCAGAATGTCATCAAGAAGAGGAGTGCCCAAGCATATGTACAGTGATCAAGGTACAACATTTATCGGAGCAAATAAAGTACTACAGCAAGAGTACGAGGAAATAAAGGAAACGTTCAATGATCAGTTTATGAACGAAGTCTCAGAGATGGGTATCAAGTGGCATTTCAATGCCCCATCTTGGCCATCAGCAGGCGGCCTCTGGGAAGCTTCAGTTAAAAGTCTGAAACACCACCTGAAGCGGGTAATAGGTGAGCAGAGACTTACCTTCGAAGAGTATAGCACGTTACTCTCGCAGCTTGAGGCATGTTTAAATCAAAGACCTTTATGCCCTTTGACTGAAGACCCTGAAGACTTAGATTGTTTGACTCCATCACACTTTTTAACAAGTGGGCCAACACTAGCGTTTTACAACACGGAGACAGATTTACGTACGCGTTGGCATTTAACACAGCATTTATTTGAAGACATCTGGAAAAGGTGGCAATCCGAATATCTTACCCAATTATCAATACGCAGCAAGTGGACTAGATCGCAAGCTAACATCAAAATCAACGATGTAGTTATTATCCATGATGCTAATCTTCCCGCCGGGAGGTGGCTTCTTGGCCGCGTCATACAACTGCATCCCGGTAGCGACGGTCAAGTGAGAGTAGTCACGTTGAAGACGAAAAACGGTATCATGAAACGTCCCATCGTGAAACTATCAATATTACCTATTCATCAAGAAAATAGGAGCCCACCAACAAATACTGCGAATAAACAAGAGAACCTGAAACAAACGTATCACGTATCGCAATCAAGAATAAAGCATACGTACAGCTTATCAAAAATGGTTTTCGCATTATTAATGTTTATGTTAACCCTTATAGCAAGTACAGAAGGTTCATATAACATTACGCCTTTTCAAAACGATCGAAGTTTGTATTTTGACAAGATTACAAACATGGGCTTGATCAAAGATCAGTGGCGCCTAGTAGTCTACTACGACATGAGTCCCTACTGGGAAGGCTCACAGGTTCTAAACAAGTACACTGAATATTTACAAAACATATGTTCGAAGATCAAAGACCGCTCACAATGCGAGGCGATCATGTTACAATTACAACACGGTAATGAACAGCTGCTCCATTATAATAACCTTTTACTGAACAAGCAAAATATGCGCACGCGACGAGGACTGATAAACGGAATCGGATCCGTAGCAAACAGTTTATTCGGAATTTTAGACAGCAATTTTGCCGAAAAATACGAAAAAGACATACAGCTTATCAAGGAAAATCAAGAACATCTATCATTACTTTGGAAAAATCAGACATCAATTGTAGAGGCGGAATTTAATTTAATACAACGTACAGAAAATATCATGACTAAGCAACACAAAGCTATTAATCAACGATTACAGAAACTAGAAAATATGGTAATTGACTTGAAGATTGAAAATTTAAACAATTCGGTAATTAATGATTTCACTCTCTCAGCGATGATAGCTAATAACATACTGCTACACCTCAAGGACATGCAAGACACATTGTTGGATACCTTGACCGACATCTACAATGGTCAGATGAGTTTCCACCTTCTGACACCTGACCAATTGCTTCGTGAGATAAACATCATTACTGGAAAAATTTCAAAGGATTTATCAGTACCCTTTGACAGCAATAATTTACCCAAAATTTATCATTTATTAAAGACAAAAGCAAGAATGTCGTAAAATTATATCATATTCGAAACCAAAATACCTCTAGTTCAACGAGATACGTACGAGATATATAAAGTAATTCCCATACCAAGATTACATCATGAAAAAATAATGGTTTATATAGAACCAGTATCAAATTACTTAGCAATTAATTTAAGGAAAGATATCCTTTTGCCAATGAAAGAAAGTGATCTTCATTCGTGTTTACATCAAGATTTAAACACAATTCTATGCATGATAAGATCCCCAGTCTATCATATCAAGGAAGATGACAATTTATGTAAACGGGATAAAGTTACAAGCAAGTGTAACACGTATCAAGAACCGTGTGAGATAAAATGGTACGAACTAAATCAAATAAATAATTACTTTTATTTTTGTTGCGACCAGTGCCAAGTGAAGCTACTTTGCGCGGATCAGATTACACCAGTCCAGCTATCAAACGCCGGTGTATTGACTGCAGGTGAAGGTTGCATAATAAAGTTCAAAGACTTCAATGTATATACTCATAAACAAGGCATGAGTAATGTGCATATCCAGGCAGATCTTGAAGTTCCAACGTTATCTCCTATCAATCATCTTATTAACTTATCTATACCGATTTCTCCCAATTACACGGCTGAAGCAGACTTAGCAGAACATACAAAACAGCTGATTGACATGCGAGAAAGGATAGATGAGATGCAGCAGACGGTGCCATTGTATAACACCATCAGCAATCACGACATTCATCATTATGCTGTAGCATACATTATCGTCGCTGTATTAGTAGTACTGGCAATGTTCTGGCTAATAAGGAAGATTCGGCAGAGATCTTCTGTGGCGGCGGGGGAAGCTGCGGTAGCAAGTCCGCAGGCAGTCGCCCAGCCACGCGATCATGATGGAGCAAGTGCGCAACCGGTCGCCCAGCCATGCAATCTTGACGGACCAAGTGAACAGTGTTTTAGGGTTCCGCGATATCAACGTCGTTTTATCAATAGTGATCAGTGCAGAAATGACGTGGGCATTAGTCAAAGTGTTCAGTGTTTAGAACGCCCTAACGTCATTAGGCAAAACAAGTGTACGTCACCAGCTTTTCAAGCGGTTTACGTTGTCGGGAATGATAATGTTAAATACAATTCACTTTAGTATTAATCACATACAATTGTTTCCATCTACTAACAAGAGTAGAAATATAAGGAATATTGTTCATCATGTTGTACCACCTCATCAATACTAACTTTTCACTTTTTTCGGCGTGGGAGCATGTACGAGGCAATTCGTACATCTTGCTGCGTCGGCAATATACGCCAGGCGCGCGATAATTAGCACTTTTATAACCAGTTCACGTTCGGCAGCAGCAAGGCAATCGCGCGTGTTCTCACACTATCATTATCATAAATCATTAAAATATCAAGGAATCAATAAATCAATTATTATACATATACTCGAGTATAAATTATATATCAATCAATCACGACAAGAGTTGTAGAGGTTAATCAAGGACCCTACAGCTAAGAACCACCTCGCTTAAACTAGCTTTCAAATAAATAAAAAAACACATTCCAATCCGTTCACTGGTTGGACCGCTACGATGCCACAGACAGACATACATACAGACAGACAGACTTCCGGACATATGCATCAAACTTATAACTCCCCTCGTTTTTGGTCGGTGGTTAAAAAAGAATCTATACATTAAAAAAAACATACACGATGAATTGAGAACCTCCTCCTTTTTGAAGTCGGTTAAAAATGGTCGTAACTCTGACAAATATATACAGATTTCGATGATTCTTTTGTTAATCGAAAGAAGGAACCACTGTAATGAATCTGTATGAATTTTATCACAACCGGATGAGAACTTCCTGGAGGACCACGAGCGATGTGGAGGAATTTATCTGGTAAAAACCATAAAACTGACGTTCTACATTACATTAGTCTGATAAATATGAACCGATTTCGATGATTCTTTTTTTATTTGAGAGAGTAAACTACTATAATGATTCCATGAAAATTTCATTACGACCTGATAAAGTGTTTCTGAAGAAACATGAATTATGTACAACTATGTAGACAATAATGTGATCATAACCTACCTAGATCATTTTACCGTCTTCGATGGTTCAATCTGTATGAATAAAAAATATCACTAAAAAGTATAAAATAAAGTATTTAAAAAAATTTAACCGACTTCAATAACACTGAAAAGTATAAAATAATTTAAATATTATTGAAGTTGGTGCAGAATAATATACACAGCAGGTACGCTAACATCAACTTCTATAATATTTAAATTATTTTATACGTTTCAGTGTTATTGAAGTCGGTTCATTTTGTTTTTTTATCATTTTATCTTTGAGGCGTCAGCGTGTGAAAATTCAAGGCTCTAGTACCAACCATTCATGAATTATAACGCTTCTTTATAAAACATAAAAACCCCTATTTGGACCCCCTTAGGATGCGAATTTTGAAAATTCCGTTCTTAATGTGCGTTTACGTATTGTGACGAATACACCTCCCATATTTAGAGCCCAAGTCTCTAGAGCCAGTGATTTAGACTGTGCGTTGTCTGCGTTGTTAGTCAGTCAATCAGTCAGGACATCTCCTTTTATATATATTGATAAATAATCAACGATCATAATGATTTCTGATATTTACGCGCATATTACACATCGAAATGATAGTTTCATTTCAATGTGTAATATTCGCTATGTATAATATTAATATTTTACGGATTATATCGCGGTTTATTTTTGATTTTAATTTCCCGACGTTTCGAATACTTTACAGCATTCATGGTCACGGGCGGACTGAGGTGGTAGCTGTCCATATGTTATAGTTGTCTTAGGGTACCCTCAGGTATTCTAATTATTATTGTTAGTCCGATCTACGCAGAAAGAGCTTACAGTATCTCGAGGTCTTGCAGTGGAATGCTTGTCTTTGGATTTGACTATGTTTATCACGGGATCCCAAGCTGGTGGTAGCACCCAGCCATCTTCTCTATTGCAATTTGGATGCTTTTTAATTTCAATAGCCTCACGAATCATCCTTGGTAGGTAGCGCTGTTCTTTTGCGAGGATTTGTGGTTTGTCAAATCTAATATAATGGCGGGTGCGATCCTGAACATGTTCACAGACTGCAGACTTCGTATAGCGTCGATGTTTAACATCAGCTATATGTTCTTTTACACAGATTTTTACCGATCTTTTTGTTTGCCCGATGTATGAGAGCCCACAGTCACAATCCAGTTTGTATACTCCTGCATCTTGTAGAGGTATATGGCACTTGACTGATGGTAAAAAACCGCTATATAATCCGTAAAATTAGTTTCATTTCAATAATCAACTATCAGTTTTGTTATAGCTACGTTTGTAACATCGAGCCGGTCCCTTAGAATAACCCTTAATTTTATTTATATGTAAGTCGTGGAAAATGTTGTTGGTTGTACATTTGTCTATAATTTGCATGCATATTGTGTACTGATATTACAATGTATAACTGTTTGTTTTCCCCAATAAAATAAAATATATTATACGGACGAATTGAGAACCTCCTCCTTTTTTGAAGTCTATTAAAAACACAACAGACGAATGATCAAAGCGATGGATGTAGACCGATTATATACATCCACTAGGTATCTCATCACGGCAGCGGCCGGGGGCGGTCTCCGCGGACGGCAGCACGCCGCCGCCGCGAGGCGCACGCGACCCTCGCGAGCCCGTCGACCACAGCGCACCGTACGCGCGCTACAGGTGACTCACTGGCTCCTTGGCCGACACAATATGTACGCGAGCGAACTCCGCACGCACGCGTGTCGCGTACATTGACTGGTTGCAGGTGCCTGGGCAGCGGGCGGCGCCCGCTGCGCCGGCAATGGTCGTTGGAGCGCGGCGACTCGACGGCGGCGGCCGCGGGTGCGGTAGCGGGCGCGGCGGCGGGCGCGGCTCGCTCGGCGCCGCCCTCGCCGCCGGAGCCGCTGGCGCTGCTGGCGACGGCGCCCACACCGCGCGCGCCCGCGCCCCGCTACCGCACGCGCCCGGAGCCCGCACCCCCGCCTGACTCCGAACTCGCGGCGTTTCCGCTTTCACTCGATCGACAATAATTTTCGTAGGCGAGGCCGGTCGCGGCTCCTGTAAATGTAACTTTACTACGTATTTTTTTAAGGGAACACCTACCGTTTCAATTTTGTGATTCATCCTAGGTGATCGATGTATTTTTGACTATTTTCGAATAAATATTTTTTCGTCAACGAGTGATTTTTATTTGTTACAATTTTTTAATTGACCACATTGTTAACTAGCGGTGCCCAGCCATTTTTGGGGTCTACTCAAAAATCGCCATAGTGTGGTCGCCCAGTGGTAATGTAAAGCATGCTGGAACCCCAGTCGAACCTTGACTCGTCGTCATTGTTACTTCGATCCAACTCTGTCTGACTCGATCGAACTTAGTCTAACTCGTCACCTACGATAGATCCCTGGACCTATGAGGATCAACCGGGGTATGTGAGAATCTTACCGAAAAGGCTTTAGCACCCCGCAGACCACATACATACGCTCCGCCAGATTATACAGAAGACCGAGGAGTTTAATCGGCCATTATGTCAAGCGTTAGTGGACCACGAAAAAGCCTTCGATTCAATCAAGACCTGGGAGGCGATTCTCGCACTTTCGAATCAATCACGAATTCGAAAAAATATTCGAATTCGAACTATTGGCGACTAAAAATCACGTAATTATATTCTCGACATGTCGAGCCCAACATATTTCGAACTGCTTCAACTGGCCAAGACCATTCGAGTCGTCATCTCGAGTTCAAATCACAACAAATGTCAAACCTTAAGGGGGTAACAACGGTAAAATTGCAAAAATAGCCTTAGTTTAAAGAGTTCGATGGATCAATCCTAGCGGATTGATCCATTGCATTGGCTATGAAAATTATATGTACTTATACCTCAGATCTTCAGCAAATAGTTTTATTGATTAGATATTGGATTAAATATAACGTTTTCAAGCAATATGTATTTAAAAAATGTACTACGTTGGATATGAATTGTGTTAGCGTTCAATATCCGTTCATCGGATAGACGTCAAACTTGGACTATAAAAAGCATAATAACCTATTCTACAATTTGTATTGATTACATTTCTTAATTTCATTCATGTTTTATAAGAAACTAGCTGACCCGCGTAGCTCCGCCCGCGGTTTTATTACATTTTGCTCCCCTTTTCTCCCTCCTCCCTAGATTTATCTCTCGCCATATCTCTCTCTCTTATAAAAAAATCTAATTATATGCTCTTTCTCTCCTCTCTCTTTCCCCTCCCGCTTCGGTTTCCGTCACACTCCCCCACTTCCTCTCCTTGTTGTCCCCTCTCCCCCTCTCTCTTCTACGAACTTGCTCCTTCTCACTCCCCCCTTATTCCACCTAACTCCCCCGATCCCTCACCCCATCACCCCCTCCTCGAATCCCCTCTCCCTCTTTCTCCTCTCTTGCACCCTCCTCTCGTTCTATATATCCTCGTCAATCATGGTATCAGCGGCATTAAATATACTTTATGACCTATTCTCAGACCTCCCCGATATGCACACAAAATTTCATACATATCGGTTCACCCATCTATTTAATGACCTTGCCTTATGTTGCTTAACCTTAACCTAGCGGTATGAAATATATTTCATACATTTTTCTTATACAGTATACTGTATGACCTATTCTCAGACCTACCCGATATGCACACTTTCATACAAATCGGTTCACCCATCTATTTCATGACCTTACCTAACGTTGCTTAACCTTAACCTACCGGGATAAAAAGTATCCTATGTCCGTTTCCTGGTTCTTAGCTACCTCCCCACCAATTTTCAGCCGAATCGGTTAGGCCGTTCCTGAGTTATAAATAGTGTAACTAACACGACTTTCTTTTATTTAGCTAGATTAAAGTTCTATAGTTATTGTATGTTCAATTTCACCGATAGATGGCGCTGTTCATAATTGTAAATCACGCTAACATCGTAAATTACTGTTTAATGATATTCGATAATGAAAGTTTTAAGTGTTTCGCATATTTTATTGTTGCGACTGTGATACAATACTTAATACACTACATGGACTTGGGGAGTTTCATTAAAATTTCATGAACGACAGATTTTGCAGATTTTAACTTTTCAAAGATATAATGTCATATTGCTATCAGCAAAGTACTTAGAACAATACAGAAATCTAATGAAAATTTCCTGGGTGTACCGGACCGGCTTACCCCTTACAAAAATTGAGCCTTCGCCACTGCCATATTTTATGCAAACTAAATGTCTGCTCAGTCCCTATTGTATATAGCGTAATAATACATATCTTAATGATTAACTGATCAGTCTATTCACTTACAAAGGAAATTACGTGGTAATATGTGCAAGTAATGTTTCACTGCTTAGCCCCTATGAAACACAGCGTGATGTTTTATATACCAATTTATACCTAGACTTCTATACAACATATCAGTGAAAGTCCTATCAAAATCCATCCACGGGTTTTCAAATGATACCTGGACAAACAGAACGACAGACAGACAGACAGACAGACCAAAAAAAATTGTTTTGGCCTCTATGTCGATAGTATAGTATCCCCACATAGAAATTTTGGAAAAATATTCAATGTACAGAAAAAGTGCTCTTTGAGTTTTATTATAGTATAGATTATAGAAAAACCACATACGCGATGCATTTCCCCTTGCAGCGCCCCCGCGATCGCCTTCCATCAGTCCTTCGTGGACTGTTATGGAGGGTGGACGTGCTCGATTTTTTTTTTGACAGGATGAATTTAATTTAAATGATTTTGAACATATTTTTAATTAAGATATGTTACATTTTAACGGTTGGTGGTAGTGGATATGAAATTAAATTTGGGCTGGGAGAAAATAATTGGTATAATATAAAAAGATTTACACACACACACACATTAATAAAGAAAATAAACAATAATCATATATATACAATAACAATAATAAATAAATAATAAACAATAACAATTATCACAAATCAATATACAATAAGAATGAGAATATATGACCCGAGCGCGGTAGGTACTTAGCGGTACCGAGCTGGAATCCTCACTGAACGGCCGCGGCGTCCCCGCGCGGCGCGCGCGTCGCTTGCCGCGTCGTCCGCGAGCCGTTCTGCGCATGCGCGACGCTGAATGAGCGCGTCGCTTCTGCACCGAGACCGCGGCGGGGAATTCGAAATAATATCACCCGCTCGAGGGCCGGTACTGCGCGTTATACTCTCCCCCTCCAAGGTGGTTACACGTCTCGGGTCCACCTTGGGACCATAGTTTGGACTAAGGCGCGGCGGACGACCTCGCCGACCGCGAGGTATAACTGGTTTGACCCGGCTGTTACTAATGTCCGGCGTCAATTCTGTTAAGTCAGAACTATGATACTTTCCGAGGAAGTTATGATCAGAATCAACTAAAACGTAAGTAGTGGGACTACCCACTTTATCTATCCGATACGGTCCATCTCGTCTGGGCATAAACGTTCTCGTGACACCTTTTTGGGCATTGCTTAATTGGTGGGTGTTTACTAAAACTAAATCACCTACATTAAACTTCGGAGAAGGCCGACGAACCGCATCCGCAAAACTCTTACGCTGATCTTGATGTTCTGTAAAAGGCGTGGGGGCTCCCCCTACTTGGAAGATATCTTCATTCCGTTGCAAGAGGGCCGACAGCTGTTGCATTTCGCTGTTTCCCAACATACGCCCGTCGTCTTTGTCTTCACGTATAAAATCTGCCGTGAAGATAGGTATGGATGGCTGGGAACTCTCGAACTCCAGTGGATAAATCTGATCCTCACCAGATAAGTACCACGAAGAAGTAGCGAAGTCGAGAACTATACCCGCAGCAGTCAAAAAATCCATCCCTAATAATGTTTTATTCAAATAAGCATCCGGAAAAATCACAAATTCTAGGGACACTGTCTTTCGCCCCTTGATAGACACTTGTAAGCGCGTCATTAATACTTGGCGCGTCGCGGCGCTTCCATCCGCTAAACGTATGTGTTTTGTTGTTTGGACACAGGGGTGATTGCGCTTTAATAACAAATTATATAGTGAAGCACCAGCAACACTACATTTAGCCCCTGTATCTATTAAAGGTGTCCCGAGAACACCCAAAATTTCAACCCGTAAAATAGGTCTAACATTGTTTACGTTTTTATCAATAAAAGAAAATGATAACGGTTGAACAGGTGATATACGTAAATTAGTGTCAGTACCAGCCCGCGGAACAGATGATAAAATTTCAGAACTCACCTGAGGATTCACCTTACCGGCATCGGCGGCAGGCGGCATGCCGCGAGCGGGCGACTGCGTCTTATCACTCGGTGCAGAGTCGGCGCACGAAACAGTAGAGAACGCGGCGTTACATTTTGTACATTGCGATCGCGTTACACCTTTATCTCCGCAACCGTAACACGTTACTATTGTACTCGCGTTATCACTGTTATCACTTATGATTTTTGCACTTAATTTACGACAGTCATCGCATGTATGGCCGTAATGTTTACAGTAAGCACAGAATCTATTCTTCGGAGTAGATACAGACGAGGTAACCGCGGTGCTGGGTCGCTGAGTCGTAGGTACAAACGTCGTAGGCGTCCCGCGGCGCTCGGTTCCAGCGGGCGACGGCAGCGGCGTAGGTACATGCGCGTCCTTGACTAGCGGCAGCGAGGCGGGCGCGCGGCCCTCCGGTGACGGCGGCGGCGGCGCTCGCGTTCTCGCGCGGCTGTAACTGTATTTCTCATCACTCGCCTCTTCTATTTCTCTTACTTTTGATAATAAAGTAGCGAAGGAGTCCACCTCTTCGCGTCGTAAACGTTCTCTTATCCTTAAATGTAGTAATCCGTATATCATATCTATTTTGACTTTCTCTGATATGTCTTCTGGAGGGAGGCGTGCTAATAAGGCTCTGGCCTTAGCCACGAATATCTGCGTCTTTTCTTGACCTTGCGGATTATTGAATAGATCTTGATATATGCGGTATGGGGGACGGCGGTCGCCAAAGGCGCTTTGTAAGCCGCTAATAGACTCACCCCATGTGCTGATTGAGGACTTGACACCTTGCCACCAGACGGCGGCGTCGCCCGTCAATAATATGGACATGCCACGTACCGCATTCACTTCTGTGATCCCGACGCATTCCTTATATGCTTCGACGGCGTCGAGGAAAGCGTCGAGGGATTCGCCTGACGCGCCGCTGTATCGAGCCGTGCATGACGCAAAGTTGCCGGTTTGAGCGGGCGTTGATGCTGGAGGTGAACACCGAGTCGGCGAGGTTGATGGGCGGATGTCGAGCACTCGCGTCAGGAGGCGCTCGAATGACTCCGCTTGTGAGCGTTGTAGCGACGCCATCATGGCCGCCACGTCGTTGGCGGTAAAACTCGTCGACGCTTCGGCCTCTGGAGGCGGCGAAGTGTTGTGTCCCTCGGCATCGGCGAAATCCGATTGTCGTCTAGATTGTCGGCGTGTGCGCGTCATCTTCAGAATTACTTCTCAGGCCCCCGAGTTGGGCGTCCAGTTTAACGGTTGATAGTTTGAAATGAGACTAAATTTGGGCTTGGAGAAAATAATTAATATAATATAAAAAGATTTACACACGCACACACAATATTAATAAAGAATATAAACAATAAACGACACAAAACATAAATATAAAACAACAGGAATGAGAATATATGACCCGAGCGCGGTAGGTACTTAGCGGTACCGAGCTGGAATCCTCACTGAACGGCCGCGGCGTCCCCGCGCGGCGCGCGCGTCGCTTGCCGCGTCGTCCGCGAGCCGTTCTGCGCATGCGCGACGCTGAATGAGCGCGTCGCTTCTGCACCGAGACCGCGGCGGGGAATTCGAAATAATATCACCCGCTCGAGGGCCGGTACTGCGCGTTATAACATATGGTATAATTATAACATTATAAATCATTTCAAATGAAATCTATACTTCTATATTTAATCTACACTAATATTATAAAGAGGAAAACTTTGTTTGTTTGGTTGTAATGAATAGGCTCAAAAACTACAGGACCGTTTTTAAAAATTCTTTCACCATTCGAAAGCTACATTATCCACGAGTAACATAGGCTAAATTTTATTTTGGAAAAAAATAGGGTTCCGTAAGATATTTGGGTTTTTTTGGACACAAGGTGTACAAAATCAACCAGAAAAGTTACTTATTTTGCGTACGCTGCCTAAACTATAAAAGATAGAACCATAAAATGTTCTAATCAATTGTAGATCTTATAAATATCTACAAAAAAGTCCGCGGCACACGCGCGTATCTATGTCGAATGAGGCCCAACAACCATATTTTATTTAAAAATCTTGAATGTTGTTTGGATTACATTTAAACGCATTTATTTTACTCATGCTATTAAACCTTATCAAAATAAATTATTTCATCATTAAGTACAGTTTATGTAGATAATATTTGGTCTGTGAATGATTAAAATTGGACATTTGGTTTTGAAGTTATGGCGAACTTAAAATATTACTGCTTATAAATTAAAAGATTTCTGCTGCACGGCCCGTTGCGAAGTGAGCGTCACCAAGGCGGGGGGCGGGGGTGCGCATGCGGGAGGGGAGTTTAGATCTACGCACGGCTCAGACGCGAGTAAAGATGGGTTAATACCGATATTTCTCAAGATTAGGTAATACTAATATATTCGCCTGGAAATATTATAATATTGTAACTAATATATCAGTATTAGTAATATTTTACATTTCACTAATATCATTAAAATAGACTTGGCAGGCGTATCACGGTATCACTAATCTACGGACAGATTACTGAATATTATCTATCCATCTCATTCGTACGTTAATATTTATATATTTGTATGAATGATCTCTTCACGAATCCGATGATCGCCAATCGAGTGAATCCGAACTATTCCGAACTAATCCGAATGGTATTATCCGGTCTATTTAGGATGGTTATTACAGAGATTAGGCTAATATAAAATATTAGCTTATCATATTTCGTCGGATTACTAATCCACGAATCCCTTCAATATTACTAATCTCTTAACTAATACTAATATATCAGCCACACCATTAGACGCGAGGTCGGCTCCCTACGTAGCGGTCGTGCGCGAATTCTAATAATTTTCGTGCGATTTTTTTTTTGAATTTCTTTCTTAAAACTACACCTACGCAAAAGTTCTTCTCGGAGCTAAACAACAGTTCTTCTCAGAGCTAATCAACAGTTCTTTTCAGGGCTAACCAACAGATTTTTTCAGGGGTAACCAACAGTTATTTTCAGGGCTTAACAACAGTTCTTTTCAGGTCTAAACAACAGTTCTTTTCAGAGCTAGAATATTACACGCTATTAGCATTTTCTTAAACATTTGAAAATGCCTAAGAGAGCCAGGTCTCAACTGTCTAAACATAGTTCTCAAGCACGGGCAGCAAGAATACGTCGTATGGGAGAATCTTCACCTGAACATTCACAACGCCTTGCTGATCAAAATCAGAGAAACTCTCAGGTACGCGCACGAGAGTCGAGTGTCGAACGTTCGCAACGCCTTGCACAACAAAATCTGAGAACCTCTGAGTTACGTGCACGAGAGTCGGGTGAACCGATATGTATAAAATTTTGCTACCCGCAAAATTTCATACATATCGGTATAGGTCTGAGAATAGGTTATAAAGTATGTTTTATGCCGCTGATACCATGATTGACGAGGATATATAGAACGAGAGGAGGGTGCAAGAGAGGGAGAGGGGAGGGTGATGGAGTGAGTGATCGGAGGAGTTAGGTGGAGCAAGGGGGGGGGGAGTGAGAGGGAGCAAGTTGGGAAAAGAGAGAGGAGGGAGAGGGTTCAGAGAGGACAACGGGGAGAGGAAGAGGAGAAGTGTGACGGGGACCGAAGCGGGAGGGGAGAGAAATAACATAGAATTAGATTTTTATTATAAGAGAGAGATGGTGAGAGATAAATCAAGGAAGTAGGGAGAAAAGGGGAGCAAAATGTAATTAAAGCGCGGGCGGAGCTGCGCGGGTCAGCTAGTTAAAGATATTTTTATAGTAATACCATATTTTTGGTTCATCATAGAGTAGCCAAGTATTATGCCTAACTTTTAATGCGTATCAGAGTCATATAAGATCTTTGCTAATTTAAATCGTATTTAATACTGTGTAGATCGACAAAATGACATACATTATGATATCCTTTACATTATATTTTTTTTTGTCAAAACATGAACGGTATTATTACTATCATGTTGGTTTTTGCAACTTAGCAACGAGTCGAGTACCTGGATGGTTGGCTTGGTGGTGAGCGACACGCTTACCTACGGACAGTTGCATTGGACTGTTGCTGTTGGGTTAAGTTGGAAGGGTACTCGTGTGCTATCTAGGTGGCGCCACTTTAATCTTAGATTTCTTCCGCTATGTAACATAAGTAGAAGGTCACTGTAGCTGGAAAAATAACTATCGGACCAATAGGCTATAATTATAGTTTTGGATCACAGGGACAGGAAGAGACTTTTCTATGGGGGGGGTGCTTCGATTACTATCAGGTAATACCTGGTTACTTAACTAAGTTGCGTAACAATAAACTGATGGTGTTGTTGGCAGGCACGAGAAAAAATACCACCGCGTTAAAATGTTAGTTACTCTAAAACCCGATTGCTTATTAGAATCAATGTAAATTAAATATCTATTTAAATTTTACATTACCTATGCACCTACCACTATTACCCTCTGCAACATCCAAATGTAGACTGGCAGAGAATGCCTAAGGCATTAAGTCCGCCTTGTACATATTTAAGTGTGCTAAAGAATAAATAAAATAAAATGTCAAATGCTCTGCGTAGTTCAAACCCCGCGACGGGTACAGATCTCAAGATGAAGTTACGTTACGTACTCTCGCGGTCACGAACGGTCTATCATCTTTAGGACGACAATCGCTTCCACGTGCCGGCCCAAAATACATGCGGGCGGGGTAAGCGCCCGGAACGTCGTTCAAACTAGTTTGATTGAAAACTGAAACTTACACTAAAAAGACTATTACTGAATTCGTGCGTTCAAACAAACATTGCTACGGATTCCTTTGGCAGCCACGTATATTGAATAACAACACAGGTCCGTTGATTTTGTAGTTTACTACCCTGGCCGCTGACCTTAAGGTCTTGGGGTCGATTCCCACATTCATGTGCATGAACATAATCTGTTTGTCTTGGGTCTGGGTCGTTTTTACCTGTACTTAGTTATAGAAAAAGATAAGTATCTTATCATAGTTTCAGTTCGATGGCCATTACGGAGTCGATCACGGAACTCATCTACATCATCATCAGCAGCCAAAACGTCCACTGTTGAAAAAAGGCCCTCTCTCCCTTAGAGGGGAGGGGTTGCCATAATCCCCACGCCTGGCAGGCGTTTGGGGATCGCAGATAGGTGGTAGATAATCCAATAAATAGACGCTGCTGCTCGTCTTCTTGTTACTATATATGTTAATATATATTGATACCTTGCTTCTTTTCCTAGGCACTTTGGGTCACCGCAATGTTGTCTAATATTTTATTTATATGTCACCTATTGCTTTTAATTATATTGTCTGCATTGTAATTGATTGCAATTTCTAACGAAGTTGGAACCAATTGCTTGCATTGTGTTGTGGAATGATTGCTATTCAAACGGGAAGGTTTCTTACGAAGCCGACCTCTATTTGTTATCTTGTTATTTGTATTTACTGTTATTGTTTTATTTACTATGTTTTTGCTATAATATTTTTGATTTGCGGGATCCAAAGAATGCTTCGTTCCTATTTTCATTCCGTCCACCTGGGGTACTGGGTGCGATTGCATCTTGTTTAGCATGCCTTTAGCAGTAGGCGATGGAGGTGCGAGCCAGTGCGTCCCACTTGTCCCGGACCGGGCAGTCCCGGCTGAATGCATTGTGGCCCGCCGAATTAATTTTGGCGCGCACACAATTGCAGCACGTTGGTGCTGCACCGGCCAGCCGGTCTGCACAGTCCGAGCTCATGTGAGTGCCTCCGCAGTGGCCACACATCACATCGCTCTCCGTGCAAAACTTTCTACTATGTCCGTACCCCAGGCAGAGCGAACACTGGACTAGGGGCGACTGATCTTCGGCTCTAATATTTTGTAGATCTATATGTACCTGTCCCAAGTCTGTGACCCGTTTCCAAATTTTTGGGGAGGTCCTCACCACGATGTGATGCGTAAGTGGGTTTCTTGCCTTCTTCTTGTACGCTACCTCTATCCTGTCGTCCTCATTGTCGAGGTCCTGAAAGACTCCCCGGTTCTGGCTCCTCAGCGCTTTGAGGACGTCCTCGTCGCTGAGTGCCAGCAGGACGCCCTTTAGAACCAGAAGCGGGTCCCTATTTTTCATGACCCCGACAATGAGGTCTTTTCCGTTTCTTTCTATCCTCTCCTTGATCTTGTTCCTTTCCTCTGTCGTCGTGCAACTCACTATAATTTTTCTATCTTTGGCTTTCCTCACTCTTTCTATTCTCGTTTCCCCTCCCTTTGCATCTATAGCGGTTCTGATCTTGGTGAGGACCTCCTCACCGCTGTCCAACTCATCGGTGGATGTCACCACCAGCGAGTGCAGTGTCGGCCTTTCCAGGGAGTTCACCTTGGGTGGACCGGCAGCTACACTCGCATAAGACATCTTGTCCAGTAATTTCCTCTGTTCCTCCATCCTCTCTCTTAGTTCTTCCATTTTCTTGATGTGCTCCTGCAACATTTTTCCCTGTTCCTCTATTTTCATCATTAGTCCCTGATTTCCCTTTTCGTTTTCCGTATCTCCGGCCGCTTCCTGTTCTTTGCTCTTACTTGCTTTTCCGTTATCCATTTTCCCGTTTCCGCCTCGTTCCATTTCTGACTCCTTCACCAGCTGATACAGCCGATCCACAGCCTGCGTTACCCCCGTTTTAATTTCGGTCTTAAGGTTTCTGGAGTTGTTGAGGTGTAATTTCGCCTTGTTCAGGCAGGCCCTGGCCTCGGCTGTTCTGCTGGCGTATTTAGTCGGCGGATCCTCCACCGCCTCCACAGAGGTCCCCCGGGACCCTACTCTACTCCCCTCGGGGACGGTGGGCCCCTGAGTTGGCTTTGGAGGCCCCGCCGAAACAGTTTTTGTTGACTGATCAGGCACAGTTTTGGGATTTGGGCGTGTCTCGGGTTTTCCGGACTCCCAATCCCCAATACTGCGCCTGACGTTTGTCACTACCGGGCTCTTTTCTTTAGGCGATCTAACATCTTGTTCGTTGCGTTTGGCCGGGGTACGGAAACCGAACATTTTGCTAGAGGTACTCCTAGCGGTGGTCAACAATCAACTATTGTGTCGTTTAGGTAGTTGCGGTGTATAGGGTCGCTATTCCACCTAAAACGATCTAAACGATTGAAATAATAAATAACAAAAAAAAAGAAGCGATGTATATGGTCGCTTTGTCACCTAGTAATCACTAAAATATTAATTAATAATTTTTTGTTGCAGGTTCCTGGTCGGCGGTGGTGGCAGGGGAGCGGAGCAGATCGTCGCAGAAGGTTGAGAAGGTAAGTATCGTTACGTATATATTTATTTGTATCTACTCCACATCAACCCTCGATTTTCCCAAAGATTAATATGTCGTCCAAGAACCAATATTATGGGTGGGTGGGAGGCGATGGGTGGGCGATTTTTTCGATTTTCCTCGTCCGATCTCGCGGAAAAAAGCGCGGATCGGCTGCGGGACGACGAGAGGGACTCGCCGACGTCAAAAAACTGAAACTACTGAAGGAAAATTTTCAATTTAAGTCCAAAAATGCTGAAATTTCACTAATTTTACTAAGTTTTTGTTCCAGGGAACTTCGGGTATCGCGGTTTTCGGCGCGCCGTTCGCAGGGGATGCAGGGGGCGACGCCTCGGACCGGCCGGTGAGTAATCCACAGGAAAGGTAAGCGACTATGACTACCAAAAATTTTTTTTTTTTTTAAAGTATTAAAATTTGGAAAAACACAAAAATGTATGAAAAATCGAAATTTTTGTATGGGCCCTGTGCGTCCTGTATAATGGGACGTGTAACGTCAAAATAGCTGCGCAATTTGATATATAACAACCTATATATATGTCAAAGAAATTTGAAAATTTTCAATGGTTAGGTTAGGTTTTTTTTTTTTTTTTTTTTTTTTTTTTTTTTTTTTTTTTTTTATGTCCGGGCGCATTCGGCCCGGCCCGCGAATCCCCCTAACATTATTAGGGCTCTTTTTTATCTTTTATTTATTTCCAAATTATTCTAAAACTAATATAGGATTTTTATTTAATTACTATCTCTTTATCATGCATGATCAGGGAGGGAAAATAATGGAGAGTACACTTTTTTACTGTGGTATTTTACAATCTTGTCGTTACATCTATGTTTCTATTTTACTTTATCTTATTTTACTATTTAGAAAACTTTTGTTTATACTTATTTACAACACTGTTTACTTATTTACTACTTTTACAACATTGTTTATTCATTTGTCTATATTACAACACTGTTCACTTCCTATCTTACTTTACATCGCCATTTCCTTATTTGCTACTTATACAACACTGTTTCTATTTGCTACCTATTCTATTTTTAACTGCTTTTACAACTTTACTACACATATTATTTTCTTATTTTACTATGCTATGATAATATATACCATTATACATATCTAGCATTTTTTGTCATCTTTATTTTCTTAACTACTATTTTGGCAGCCAAAAAATAACAAATTACAGACAGTTGGGCTGCGAGACGGCGCCCGCGCTTGTTAAATATAGTTATATTTATTCCTATATTTATGTTTCTTGCTGCTTTACGTTGTGTATTGGCTGTGGGGCCATGCCCTCCGGGGGTCCCTTCGAGGTTAGGACTCCCCAACGCCAAACCGAATTCCTCCGTAATGAGGTCCGGCTCATGACTAACAGCATGTGTCGCGATCTTAACACGGTTTGATAGGGTTCGGGTTTGGCGGCGGTTTGGATTGTCCTTTTCCTCAAAGTCCCCCGGACGGAATGACCCAGCCACGTAATTCGCCGATTTCGCAATTTCCAACCACTTACCAACATTCGATATCCCCAAAGCCTTTGCTACCTTACTTTCGCTCTTTGTCCCTACGTAGCTACAATTCCAGACCCTATTCCTGTCCTGTTTCCCGTAGAAGCATTCCCAGTGTTTTGTTTGTATTGTGTTTATGTTTGTGTTTACCTTACTCTTGTGTACTCCTTTTGCTTCTAGGTATTCTCTATCCTCGGATCTTCGGGTGGGTACTGCGCATCGGATTGTAGAATTTTCGGTGGCGGCGCGGCGAGTCTTGGACCATCGTGGAACGGTAAGTTTTTGCATTGGATTTTTTTTTTTTATATGTATTGTTTTTATTGTCTGTGTGTGTTTGTTTACTGTTTTGTTTAGTTGTTCTATTTCTTTCCTGTTATACTCTGGTTTTAATTGGGCCAGTTTCTGACGAAACTGGTCCCAATTAGCTTTTTGATTATTGTGTGTGTTTATTGTTTTATATATTTTTATTATTATTATCTTTTTTAGTTTAGTTTTAAGCATCGTTCCATTTTGGTCCAAGCCCGCAGCGGTTTCCAGCGCTTGCAACTCCGCGACCACCTTAGCAGTACGCCACCGCTTCCCTAGCCAGCCGGTCCCATTTCATCCGTATCGGGCACTCTGGGTTATGGACCGTGTGTGCTGTCTCCGGTATCTTGGCCGCCACGCAGTTTTTGCATGTAGGCAAATCACCTGCTTCTAGCCGGGGGCACTCCGCTCTCAGGTGTGGCCCCCCGCAATAGCTACATAGCTCCGCTGGTTCAGTGCACAACTTGCGCCCGTGGCCATACGCCAGGCACTTTGAGCACTGCACCAGCGGAGACTGGTCCACAACGCTGACGAGTCTCAAGTCAATATAGGCTTTGCCTGCGGCCATGAGCCTCTGCCACAGCTTGGGTGATACCCGGAGGACGGCATGGCACTCTAGTGCGTTCCGTGCCCTCCTCCGGTACAGCACCGTGGCTTCGGTCTCGGCCGCAGACAAGCCCTCCAGCAGATGTTTGTTCTGATTCTTGAGAGCTCGTTTCAGGTCCTCGTCAGAATTGTACGCCAGTACATATCGAAGCATCACCAGCGGGTCTTTATTTTTGACTTCTTCGACTTTTAGGTGGGTATCCGTCCGGAGCTGCGCAGTGGTCCTCTCCAACTCCACTTTGTTGGCGCAGCTCACTATGACCTTCCGGTCCCGCACCTTTCGGACATTCTCGATTTGAATTCCGTTAGTCCTGGCGTCCAGAGCGTCCCGCACCCTGGCCACTACCTGATCTCCCGTGTCCCCCTCGGTTCCGGAGGACACCATGATGGAGAGCTTCGGCTTCTCCACCCTGGCGGTTTGGGGTCTAGTCAGGACCTCCGCATATGAAGGAGCCTGCTCCTTCAATGCGGCGATCTGACTGCCCACCTCCTGGGTGGAGATCCGCAGCTCCTGGAGCTCTTTTAAGAGCTCCTCATCATGCCCTCCGACTCCGGGCTGGGACTGTGCTGCCTTCTGCATGACTTCTTCATGCCTTCCGATGTCCCTCCTTAGTTCCTTGATCTCCTTCATGCTTTCCTCTATGAGCCTGGTGTGTGCCTCTAAGGTTTTTCCAAGTTCTTCCCTCTTGTCTTGAGTCTCCTGAGCCTCTTCGTTCTTTGTGTCCTTTGTCAATGTATCACCTCCCTTCTTGCCAACTGTATCCATTTCTTTTACCAGTTGGTAAAGTTTGTCAATCGATGTTAGGACTTCAGCTTTTATATCTGTCCTCAGATTTCTCGAATTCCCCATCGCCGTTTTCGCTCGTGTTAGGTAGGCGCGGGCCTCCTCCGTCTTGCTCGCATACGCTCTAGGCGGCTTCGTCGTCGGCGATGGGGGGCCAGCCTTTGCCGCTTCCCACTCCCCAATACTTCTCCTCACCTGTGAGGTAGAGGTAGTGGGGGTGTCGCAGATAGACGGTCCAGCGTCCTGCGTGGATGGTTAGGTTAGGTTAGGTTAGGTTAGGTTAGGTTACCCCGGGCTGCCACGACTGTGGCTGCGCCGAAGATACGGCGCAGCACACACTCGAGGCTTGCCCGGCGTGGGTGGCGGAGCGCAGCTTGCTGCGCGCCGCGGTTGGGGCCGACCTGTCGCTGCCCGCCGTGGTCCAATCCATGGTGAGCAGCGAGAGGTCGTGGTCGGCGGTGGTCTCCTTCTGCGAGTGCGTTATGTCGCAGAAGGAGGCAGCGGAGCGGGCCAGGGAGAGCGATCCTCTCGCTGACCCGCGACGCAGGAGGAGGCCCGGGCGCAGAAGGCGGGCCAACGCCGACCTGATGCCCCCGTAGCGAGGTAGTGCGGGCAGCGGAAACGGGGGAACTGCTGCCTGCGCACAGCGATTTTATCGCCCTCGCGGAGGATGGCGTGCCGGTGTGTTCGGGCACGCCACCCGGTTGTGAGTCTGCGGGCCTTTTACACCCGCAGACAGGTCCGTGGGCTTTACACCCGCGGACGAGGAAGGGCTCGCCGGTAGGCGAGCGGCCGCTGACGGGACCCGGACGAGTACCATGTACGTTCCCGGGGCCCGTCGACACAGCGGGTTGAGGACACCGTGGGGTTTTAGTCGGTAGCTGACAAGCTGTCAGTAGTCCGACATAACCCGCACTGCTACCCCCGTGGTGGTGCGGGTATCCGTAATGGATTTCCCCACGTAAAAAAAAAAAAAAAAAAAAAAAAAAAAAAAGGTTAGGTTAGGTTAGGTTATGGCAATGTATGGCGCGCCCGTGTGGGCGGACTCCCTGACCGCACAAACTAAGGCCCTCTTGCGAAGACCGCAGCGGGTCATGGCAGTCAGGGTAATTCGAGGATACCGCACTGTGTCCTGCGATGCAGCGTGCGCATTAGCCGGTCTCCTACCCTGGGACCTAGAGGCGGATGTGCTTGCCAAAATATACAGGCAAAGAGCACAAGCGCGAAGCCTAGGCACACCACAAAATGTAGTGCAATGGCGGCAAGAGGCCCAAAATGATGCCTTTGACGAGTGGCAGCGGCGGCTGGCAGAGCCGTCTGCAGGCCACAACACAATTATGGCGGTACGACCCGTTCTTAAAGAATGGGCGCAAAGACAACATGGAGCGCTCTCCTTCCGAGTGACACAGGTGCTCACGGGCCATGGCTGTTTCGGCCGATACCTGTGCAAGATCGCCGGAAGGGAAGCGCTCCCAGTTTGTCATCAGTGTGGCTGCGCCGAAGACACAGCGCAGCACACCCTGGAGGAATGTCCAGCGTGGGCCAGTGAGCGTAACACGCTGGCTTCGATAGTTGGCAGGGACTTGACGTTGCCGGCAGTTGTCCAGGCAATGGTCGGCGGTGAGAGGTCATGGCAGGCAGTGACGTCGTTCTGTGACCAGGTCATGGCGCAGAAGGAGGCGGCGGAGCGGATCAGGGAGAGCGATCCCCTCGCTGATCCGCGCCGCCGCAGACGGCCTGGACGGAGGCGACGAATCGCTGCCGATCGGATGCCTCCATAAAAAGGGCGTGCGGGCGTCAGGAACGGGAAACTGACGCCTGTGCATCACAAAGCGCCCATGAGATGGTAAGCGTGCCGATGTGTTCCCGGCACGCTTCCGAAGGGAAGTCTACGGGCTCTATACACCCGTAGACGTCCGTGGGCACTCTACACCCACGGACGAGATGGTTCCGCCGCAAGGTGGAAAACCGCTAGCACGCTTGCGGACGCATGCTCCAGCAGTTCCCGCGACATGCTCAAAAGCGGAAGGAGGAACACCGTGGGGTTTTAGTCGGTAGGAGTCCGACATAACCCGCACCGCTATTCCCGTGGCTGTGCGGGTATCCTATGAGGATTTCCCCACGATAAAAAAAAAAAAAAAAAAAAAAAAAAAAAAAAAAAAGGTTGGGGAACCCCCACAGCGCTTACGTCCTCGTCGTGTTCCCTGGGCAACGTCCTGATCTGACCACCGTAACGGAGTGGCAGATCAGTGAACGGCTAAAGTGCGCTGTACGTCGTAGTCAATTGCGGTAGATTACGATACCTGCGGGATGTCGAAACCCCTGCGGGATTCGTCCGGGAGGTTCCTCAAAGGCCCTTCTAAGGGCCCCTCTCGGGACGATTTGAAAAAAGGCCCTTCTCAGGGCCAACCAGCCGATGGCGCTTCGGCGTCGGAGGCTAGCCGCGCGCCTTCTGCGGCTAGTGTTTTTGGTGGGTGGACGGACGAGGTGTCGGACTCGGACGCCGGTTCGTCCATGTCGATGGCCGAGGAGTCGTCTAGAGCCCGGAAGCGATTCTTAAAGGATTGCTCCGAGGGCTCCTCGGACTCCACGGGGAAGCCGAAGAAGAAGCTTCGGCCAAAAAAGTCGGCAGTGGCCGACACCCACGACGTGGGTTTAGCGGACGCTCGACGCCAGCTCGACCTGGCGAAGCGGGAGCAGGTCCAGAAGGACCTCGAAGAGACGGTCGCTGCCAAGGAGCAGCGGACGCTCGTTGCCCGAGCCAAGGCTGGGTACGGTGCGTCCCGCGTTTTATACGCGGACCACTCAGTCGCGGAACTGGAGCGGATGGCGGTGGAGGACCAGGAGGGCATTGTGGAGGTCGCCTCGAAGTCCTCCAACCTGAAGGGGACCTTCCAAAAGGCCCTGAAATGCAGGGCCGCGAGTATGCGCGGCATCGTCGCGGAGTTGGTGGGGCGAACAGCCACCGACGAGACGCGGCAGCTGCAGGCGAAAGTGGATCGCCTGCAGTCGGAGGTCAGCCAGCTACACCACAAGCTGGCTGAAGCCACGGCCCGGCCTCAACAAGCCGAGCCGAGGCCCGCGGTTAAAGCCACGGCCCGGCCTCAACAAGCCGTGCCGAGACCTGCGGCTGAGGCCCTCCCCTCCAACCTTGAGGATATCATCCGGAAGGTTGTGATGGAGGAAAGGGCCTTCACTCGTGCCTGCTTCGCAGGTATCGAGGACC
The DNA here is from genome assembly GCA_911728495.1 of Furcula furcula. Taxonomy (NCBI): domain Eukaryota; kingdom Metazoa; phylum Arthropoda; class Insecta; order Lepidoptera; family Notodontidae; genus Furcula; species Furcula furcula. The sequence continues at coordinate 32,584,115 of OU452243.1, forward strand.
GGCTCCTGCCGGAAAAGCGGATTCGCCCGCCACTTGCGGCGGACGAACGGCCACCCGCGGCAAGCAAGCCGCGCGAGCGGCCGCCCGCGGCAGTCAAGCCGCGTGAGCCGGCGCCGTCCTCACGAACAGAGGACGCCCTCCTACCCTCCACCACCCCGTCCAACCAGCCAAAGTGGACGAAGGTGGTTGGAAAGAAGAAGAAGGGCAAGGCGAAGAAGAAGGCGACGGCCGGCCCTGCCGTCCCCGCCACCGCCCCTCCCGGCCCGTCTCAGTCCACGGGCAAGGGAAAGGGGAAGGGGAAAGGCAAGAAGTCGGCCCCCAAACCCGCAAACGCTGCTCCCGCAGCTAATCGGGCCCCCGCCGGTGGGAGCAAACCCAAATTGGTTGCTCCCAAATCCGCTGCCGTCGTGGTGACGCTCACCGCGGAGGCTGAGGAGCGCGGCGAAACTTACGCGTCGATAATGACGCGGGCGCGCGCCAACGCCGATCCCACCCAACTGGGGATCGGCAAGATCGCGTGCCGCCGAACGCAAACCGGGGCTCGAATATTCGAGTTCCCGGGGGCTAAAGGCAGCGCCGACGCGGACCTCTTCGCAGCAAAACTGCAGGAGGTCATCGCGGACGCGGCCAAGGTGGTCAGGCCTGTGAAGTCAGCAGGCCTGGAGGTGTCCGACCTGGATGACTCGGTCACCAAGGAGGAGGTGGTGGCGGCGGTCGCGGCGGCTGGAGGCTGCAGCGCCGCAGCAGTTCAGGGCCGGGGTATCAGACCCGGCCGCGGCGGCATGGGCACCATGCGCCTTGAGTGCCCGGTCGCCGCCGCCAAAGCCGTCCTCGCCAAGGGACGGCTTCAAGTCGGGTTCAGCACGGGTGTGGTCCGGGCACTTGAGGAGTCGCCGTTGCGCTGCTTCAAGTGCTTCGGAGTTGGTCACACCCGGGCCCTGTGTCCCTCCGAGGAAGAAAGGAGGGACACATGCTACCGCTGCGGCAAGGTCGGACACAAGTCCGCCGCTTGCGAGGCCACCACGCCGCACTGTGCCGTGTGCGCCGCCAGTGGCCGCCCTGCGGATCATTTAATGAAGGGGAGGAGCTGCAAGCCTCCCCCCAAGAAGGGCAAAGTACAGGCGCTGACCCGGCCTGCCGTTGCCACCGCCGATCCGGTGCCCAGTACATCGGCGGCTGCGGAGGGGGGTGCGATGTCCGATTGATGGATAGGGCCGAACATCGCATCCTTCAGGCCAACACCAACCACTGCAGAGCGGCCCAGGATCTGCTGATGCAGACCGTGGCCGAGTGGTTGGTGGACGTAGCGGTGGTCGCTGAGCCGTACTCGGTCCCTGGCAGGTGGCTGGGTGATCCGGACGGCTCAGTGGCATTAGTAGCGCGGTCTTCCACGGACTCCCCACCCCTCTCGCTCTTAGAGAGGGGACCGGGATACGTGGCCGCCGCGTGGGGAGAGATAGCCCTGGTGGGCGTGTATTTCTCCCCTAACCGACCACTTGCGGACTTCGAGATCTTTCTCGAGGTCCTCACCGCAGTGGTCGGTCGGGCGGCGCCGCGCCAGGTCGCCGTGTTGGGCGACCTGAATGCCAAGTCGGCGGCCTGGGGCAACCCGGCCGCGACTTGCAACGTCCGGGGTCGCGCCGTCGAGTTTTGGGCGGCGTCGACTGGCGTGTCCCTCTTAAACAGAGGGACAGTTCAGACGTGTGTGCGGCAACGGGGAGGGTCAGTGGTGGACGTTTCGTTCGCCACCCCCGTGTTGGCCGCCCGCGTCCTGAACTGGCGGGTGGAGATGGTGGAGACGTTGTCCGACCACCGGTACGTGCGGTTCGACGTCTCCACCGGGAGCCCTCGGGGGACAGCCCACTCGGGTCAGTCCCCCTTCCCGCGGTGGTCCCTCACCCGCCTGGATCGCGAGGCGGCTGAGGAGGCGGCGTTAGTCCAGGACTGGCTCGCGCCTCCTGTCCAAGTCCTGGACGTGGACGCCGCAGCGGTCCAGTTGCGGGGTTCCCTGACCGAGGTGTGCGACACCAGCATGCCTCGGTCTCGCCGCCCGCCTCCCCGTCGCGCCGTTTATTGGTGGACGGAGGAGTTGGCGGGGCTCCGGGCCGCCTGCGTGGCGGCCAGAAGGGCCTATGCGCGGAGTCGGCGGCGCAGCGTTCGCGACCTCGCCAACGAGGACCTCCTCTACGCCGCGTACGTGGAGGCCAAGGAGGTCCTCAGGTCGGAGATGCGTGCCGCCGACGACTCGGCGAAGGCCGAGATGCTGGAGGGTCTCGACGGGGACCCATTTGGGAGGCCATACAAGGCGGCGCGGAATAAACTGCGCCCCTGTGGCCCCCCACTCACGGAGACCCTGGAGCCGGCGTTGCTGGATGGGGTGGTTCGGTCCCTGTTCCCGTGCAGGACCGATTTCACCCCTCCAGTGATGCACCCCCCGCGGGGGATGGCCCCGCCGGAGGAGGAGATCCCTCCAGTGGCGGTGGCGGAGCTCCGCGAGGCGGCCTTACGCCTCCGCGGGAAGAGGACGGCCCCCGGACCGGACGGCGTCCCCGCAGCGGTGGTGGCCATTGCGGCCACCCAAATGGAGGAAAGGTTTCGGGACCTCTTCAGTGCGTGTCTCACGACTGGGAGGTTCCCGAAACCGTGGAAGGAGGGCCGACTGTGCCTCCTTCGGAAGGAGGGACGCCCGGTGGATTCCCCCTCGGCATACCGGCCCGTCGTTCTGCTCGACGAGGTCGGAAAATTGTTTGAGGGGATTATCGCCACCCGGGTCAATGGCCTCCTGCGGGAGGTGGGGCCGGACCTGTCGGACGCCCAATTCGGTTTCCGGAAGGGGCGTTCGACGGTCGACGCATTGGCCCTTTTGAAGGGCCAAGTGAGGGAGGCGGTCGAGGCAGGGGACGGAGTGTTGGCGGTGTCATTCGACATCGCCAACGCGTTCAACTCCGTTCCCCACTCGACCATCTTAGAGGCACTCCGCTATCACGGAGTGCCTCAATATCTGCGGGCTCTGCTGGCAGACTACCTGGAGGACCGAGCGGTCCTCCTCGTAGACAGGTCAGGTAGTTTGCGGCGGTACAGAGCAGAGTCTGGTGTTCCACAGGGGTCGGTCCTAGGTCCACTCCTGTGGAACATTGCCTTCGACTGGCTCCTGCGCGGGTCCCTCCTTCGTGGCACGAGTGTCATCTGTTATGCGGATGACACTCTCCTCACTGCCCGAGGGGGGAATTTTCGGGCGGCGGCCAATTTGGCCTCGGCTGGCGGATCCCTAGTGGCAGGGAGGATCCGCCGCCTAGGGCTGACGGTGGCCCTGCATAAGACCGAGGCCGTGTTCTTCCACGGGCCTCGGCAGCGGGTCCCCCCGGACGCCCGCATTGTTGTAGCGGGCGTCCAAGTAGAGGTGAAGGCCCAGATGAAATATCTGGGCCTTGTGTTGGACAGCAGGTGGCGCTTCGGCCCGCATTTCAGCGGGCTGTCGACGCGCCTGCTGAAGGCAGCGGGGGCCCTCTCATGGCTCCTCCCGAACCTGGGAGGGCCGAAGGCGCGATGCCGGCAGCTGTATGCCGGCATCCTGAAAAGTATGGCCCTTTACGGGGCCCCTATCTGGGCGGACTCCCTCCACAGGAGGGAGAACGCCGCCGCCATCCGCAGGCCCCAAAGGGCGTGCGGGCCCCGCTGTAAAGGCGGGCGGTCGTCGGCGGGGGACTGGATGATAAGGCTCTGCCAGTTTCCCAGTTCCCCTCCATGAAGACGATGCGGGAGTGCCGCTGGGTTGTTTAGTGGGTATACCCGGGCTAGCCGGGGGAGTCCCACATAACCCTCTCGTCCCCCAACGAGAGGGTATGCGTAACGCATTTTTCCCAGCGTCAACAAAAAAAAAAAAAAAAAAAAAAAAAGGTTAGGTTGGGGAACCCCCCACAGCGCTTACGTCCTCGTCGTGTTCCCTGGGCAACGTCCTGATCTGACCACCGTAACGGAGTGGCAGATCAGTGAACGGCTAAAGTGCGCTGTACGTCGTAATCTATTGCGGTCGATTACGATAACTGCGGGATGTCAAAACCCCTGCGGGATTCGTCCGGGAGGTTCCTCAAAGGCCCTTCTAAGGGCCCCTCCCGGGACGATTTGGAAAAAGGCCCTTCTCAGGGCCAACCAGCCGATGGCGCTTCGGCGTCGGAGGCTAGCCGCGCGCCTTCTGCGGCTAGTGTTTTTGGTGGGTGGACGGACGAGGTGTCGGACTCGGACGCCGGTTCGTCCATGTCGATGGCCGAGGAGTCGTCTAGAGCCCGGAAGCGATTCTTAAAGGATTGCTCCGAGGGCTCCTCGGACTCCACGGGGAAGCCGAAGAAGAAGCTTCGGCCAAAAAAGTCGGCAGTGGCCGACACCCACTCCGTGGGTTTAGTGGACGCTGAGCGCCAGTTAGACCTGGCGAAGCGGGAGCAGGTCCAGAAGGACCTCGAAGATAAGGTCGCTGCCAAGGAGCAGCGGACGCTCGTCGCCCGAGCCAAGGCCGGGTACGGTGCGTCCCGCGTTTTATACGCAGACCACTCAGTCGCGGAACTGGAGCGGATGGCGGTGGAGGACCAAGAGGGGATTGTGGAGGTCGCCTCGAAGTCCTCCAACCTAAAGGGGACCTTCCAAAAGGCCCTCAAATGCAGGGCCGCGAGCATGCGCGGCATCGTCGCGGAGTTGGTGGGGCGAACAGCCACCGACGAGACGCGGCAGCTGCAGGCGAAAGTGGATCGCCTGCAGTCGGAGGTCAGCCAGCTACACCACAAGCTGGCTGAAGCCACGGCCCGGCCGCAACAAGCCGAGCCGAGACCTGCGGTTAAAGCCACGGCCCGGCCTCAACAAGCCGAGCCGAGACCTGCGGCTGAGGCCCCCCCCTCCAACCTTGAGGATATCATCCGCAAGGTTGTGATGGAGGAAAGGGCCTTCACTCGTGCCTGCTTCGCAGGTATCGAGGACCGGCTCCTGCCGGAAAAGCGGCTTCGCCCGCCACTTGCGGCGGACGAACGGCCACCCGCGGCAAGCAAGCCGCGCGAGCGGCCGCCCGCGGCAGTCAAGCCGCGCGAGCCGGCGCCGTCCTCAACCTCAGAGGACGCCCTCCTACCCTCCACCACCCCGTCCAACCAGCCAAAGTGGACGAAGGTGGTTGGAAAGAAGGGCAAGGCGAAGAAGAAGGCGACGGCCGTCCCTGCCATCCCCGCCACCGCCCCTCCCGGCCCGTCTCAGTCCACGGGCAAGGGAAAGGGGAAGGGGAAAGGCAAAAAGTCGGCCCCCAAACCCGCCAACGCTGCTCCCGCAGCTAAACGGGCCCCCGCCGGTGTGAGCAAACCCAAATTGGTTGCTCCCAAATCCGCTGCCGTCGTGGTGACGCTCACCGCGGAGGCTGAGGAGCGCGGTGAAACGTACGCGTCAATAATGACGCGGGCGCGCGCCAACGCCGATCCCACCCAACTGGGGATCGACAAGATCGCGTGCCGCCAAACCCAAACCGGGGCTCGAATATTCGAGTTCCCGGGGGCCAAGGGCAGCGCCAATGCGGACCTCTTCGCAGTAAAACTGCAGGAGGTCATCGCGGACGTGGCCAAGGTGGTCAGGCCTGTGAAGTCCGCAGGCCTGGAGGTGTCCGATCTAGATGATTCGGTCACCAAGGAGGAGGTGGTGGCGGCGGTCGCGGCGGCTGGAGGCTGCAGCGCCGCAGCAGTGCAAGGTCGGGGCATCAGACCCGGCCGCGGTGGCATGGGCACCATGCGCCTTGAGTGCCCGGTCGCCGCCGCCAAAGCCGTCCTCGCCAAGGGACGGCTTCCCGTCGGGTTCAGCACGGGTGTGGTCCGGGCACTTGAGGAGTCGCCGTTGCGCTGCTTCAAGTGCTTCGGAGTTGGACACACCCGGGCCCTGTGTCCCTCCAAAGACGAAAGGAGGGACACATGCTACCGCTGCGGCAAGGACGGACACAAGTCCGCCGCTTGCGAGGCCACCACGCCGCACTGTGCCGTGTGCGCCGCCAGTGGCCGCCCTGCGGACCACGTAATGAAGGGGAAGAGCTGCAAGCCTTCCCCCAAGAAGGGCAAAGTGCAGGCGCCGACCCGGCCTGCCGTTGCCACCGCCGATCCGGTGCCCAGTACATCGGCGGCTGCGGAGGGGGGTGCGATGTCCGATTAATGGATAGGGCCGAACATCGCATCCTTCAGGCCAACACCAACCACTGCAGAGCGGCCCAGGATCTGCTGATGCAGACCGTGGCCGAGTGGTTGGTGGACGTGGCGGTGGTCGCTGAGCCGTACTCGGTCCCTGGCAGGTGGCTGGGTGATCCGGACGGCTCAGTGGCATTGGTTGCGCGGTCTTCCACGGACTCCCCACCCCTCTCGCTCTTAGAGAGGGGACCGGGATACGTGGCCGCCGCGTGGGGAGAGATAGCCCTGGTGGGCGTATATTTCTCCCCAAACCGACCCCTTGCGGACTTCGAGATCTTTCTCGAGGTCCTCACCGCAGTGGTCGGTCGAGCGGCGCCACGCCAGGTCGCCGTGTTGGGCGACCTGAATGCCAAGTCGGCGGCCTGGGGCAACCCGGCCGCGACTTGCAACGTCCGGGGTCGCGCCGTCGAGTTTTGGGCGGCGTCGACTGGCGTGTCCCTCTTAAACAGAGGGACAGTTCAGACGTGTGTGCGGCAACGGGGAGGGTCAGTGGTGGACGTTTCGTTCGCCACCCCCGTGTTGGCCGCCCGCGTCCTGAACTGGCGGGTGGAGATGGTGGAGACGTTGTCCGACCACCGGTACGTGCGGTTCGACGTCTCCACCGGGAGCCCTCGGGGGACAGCCCACTCGGGTCAGTCCCCCTTCCCGCGGTGGTCCCTCACCCGCCTGGATCGCGAGGCGGCTGAGGAGGCGGCGTTAATCCAGGACTGGCTCGCGCCTCCTGTCCAAGTCCTGGACGTGGACGCCGCAGCGGTGCAATTGCGGGGTTCCCTGACCGAGGTGTGCGACACCAGCATGCCTCGGTCTCGCCGCCCGCCTCCCCGTCGCGCCGTGTATTGGTGGACGGAGGAGTTGGCGGGGCTCCGGGCCGCCTGCGTGGCGGCCAGAAGGGCCTACACGCGGAGTCGGCGGCGCAGCTTTCGCGACCTCGCCAACGAGGCCCTCCTCTACGCCGAGTACGTGGAGGCCAAGGAGGTCCTCAGGTCGGAGATGCGCGCCGCCGACGACTCGGCAAAGGCCGAGATGCTGGAGGGTCTCGACGGGGACCCATTTGGGAGGCCATACAAGGCGGCGCGGAACAAACTGCGCCCCTGTGGCCCCCCACTGACGGAGACCCTGGAGCCAGCGTTGCTGGATGGGGTGGTTCGGTCCCTGTTTCCGTGCAGGACCGATTTCGCCCCTCCAGTGATGCACCCCCCGCGGGGGGTGGCCCCGCCGGAGGAGGAGATCCCTCCAGTGGCGGTGGCGGAGCTCCGCGCGGCGGCTTTACGCCTCCGCGGGAAGAAGACGGCCCCCGGACCGGACGGCGTCCCCGCAGCGGTGGTGGCCATTGCGGCCACCCAAATGGAGGACAGGTTTCGGGACCTCTTCAGTGCGTGTCTTACGACTGGGAGGTTCCCGAAACCGTGGAAGGAGGGCCGACTGTGCCTCCTTCGGAAGGAGGGACGCCCGGTGGATTCCCCCTCGGCATACCGGCCCGTCGTTCTGCTCGACGAGGTCGGTAAATTGTTTGAGGGGATCATCGCCACCAGGGTGAATGGCCTCCTGCGGGAGGTGGGGCCGGACCTGTCGAACGCCCAATTCGGTTTCCGGAAGGGGCGTTCGACGGTCGATGCATTGGCCCTTTTGAAGGGCCAAGTGAGGGAGGCGGTCGAGGCAGGGGACGGAGTGTTGGCGGTGTCATTCGACATCGCCAATGCGTTCAACTCCGTTCCCCACTCGACCATCTTAGAGGCACTCCGCTATCACGGAGTGCCTCAATATCTGCGGGCGCTGTTGGCCGACTACCTGGAGGACCGAGCGGTCCTCCTCGTAGATAGGTCGGCCACATTGCGGCGGTATAGGGCGGAGTCTGGTGTTCCGCAGGGGTCGGTCCTAGGTCCACTCCTGTGGAACATCGGCTTTGACTGGCTCCTGCGCGGGTCCCTCCTTCGTGGCACGAGTGTCATCTGCTATGCGGATGACACTCTCCTCACTGCCCGAGGGGGGAATTTTAGGGAGGCGGCCAACTTGGCCTCGGCTGGCGGATCCCTAGTCGTAGGGAGGATCCGCCGCCTAGGGCTGACGGTGGCCCTGCATAAGACCGAGGCCGTGTTTTTCCACGGGCCTCGGCAGCGGGTCCCCCCGGACGCCCGCATTGTTGTAGCGGGCGTCCAAGTAGAGGTGAAGGCCCAGATGAAATATCTGGGCCTAGTTTTGGACAGCAGGTGGCGCTTCGGCCCGCATTTCAGCGGGCTGTCGACGCGCCTGCTGAAGGCAGCGGGGGCCCTCTCGTGGCTCCTCCCGAACCTGGGAGGGCCGAAGGCGCGATGCCGGCAGCTGTATGCCGGCATCCTCAAGAGTATGGCCCTTTACGGGGCCCCTATCTGGGCGGACTCCCTCCACAGGAGGGAGAACGCCGCCGCCATCCGCAGGCCCCAAAGGGCCATTGCACAGCGGGTGGCGAGGGCTTACCGCTCGGTGGGGTTCGCGGCGGCGTGCGCCCTGGCCGGCACGCCTCCTTGGGAGATCGAGGCGTGGGTACTGGCTAGGGTGTACGAGTGGTCGGCGCGGCGTAGGGCGCTCAATGCGCCCCCCGCCGCGGAGGAGCGGGAGGCCGTTCGGCGGGAGGCGAGGGCCGCAATCGTCCATCATTGGACCGAGGACCTCGCCTCTGCCACCTTCGGCCGCCGAACGTTGGACGCGCTCGGGCCAGTCCTTCAGGGATGGCTCGAGCGGCCCCACGGCTTCCTCTCGTTCCGTCTGGTGCAGGTGCTGACCGGGCATGGTTGCTTCGGGTCGTACCTGCATCGGATTGGGAGGGAGGAGGCCGCCGCGTGCCACGACTGCGGCGCGGCGGAGGACTCGGCACAGCACACCCTCGAGGTGTGCCCGGCCTGGTCTGAGCTGCGCCGCGGCCTGACTGCGGTGGTGGGGCCGGACCTCTCGCTGCCCGGCGTGGTTCTGTCCATGCTGGGGGGCGAGGCGGCCTGGTCGGCGGTCGCCTCTTTCTGCGAGGACGTGATCTCGCAGAAAGAGGCAGCGGAGCGCGCGCGGGAGGACGATCCCCTCGCGGCGCCGCTCCGCAGGCGGAGAAGGGGAAGAGTGAGACGGCTGTACGATCAGCGTCTCCTCCTCCCCGGTGGTGAATAGCGGGAGACTGGCGCGGGGGCGCCTTGTCTCCTGCATTGCACGGTTCACCACCACCGTCGGCGGGAATGACCGAGCACTCGCGGTCATTTCCGGGCCCCTCCTCGTAGGGAGGGGCGTGCGGGCCCCGCTGTAAAGGCGGGCGATCGTCGGCGGGGGACTGGATGATAAGGCTCTGCCAGTTTCCCAGTTCCCCTCCATGAAGACGATGCGGGAGTGCCGCTGGGTCGTTTAGTGGGTATACCCGGGCTAGCCGGGGGAGTCCCACATAACCCTCTCGTCCCCCAACGAGAGGGTATGCGTAACGCATTTTTCCCAGCGTCAACAAAAAAAAAAAAAAAAAAAAAAAAAAAAAAAAAAAAAAAAAAAAAAAAAAAAAAAAAAAAAAAAAAAGGTTAGGTTAGGTTGGGGAACCCCCCACAGCGCTTACGTCCTCGTCGTGTTCCCTGGGCAACGTCCTGATTCTGACCACCGTAACGGAGTGGCAGATCAGTGAACGGCTAAAGTGCGCTGTGCGTCGTAGTCTTTTGCGGTCGACTACGATACCTGCGGGATGTCGAAACCCCTGCGGGATTCGTCCGGGAGGTTCCTCAAAGGCCCTTCTAAGGGCCCCTCCCGGGACGATTTGGAAAAAGGCCCTTCTCAGGGCCAACCAGCCGATGGCGCTTCGGCGTCGGAGGCTAGCCGCGCGCCTTCTGCGGCTAGTGTTTTTGGCGGGTGGACGGACGAGGTGTCTGACTCGGACGCCGGTTCGTCGATGTCGATGGCCGAGGAGTCGTCTAGAACCCGGAAGCGGTTCTTGAAGGATGGCTCCGAGGGCTCTTCGGACTCCGCGGGGAAGCCGAGGAAGAAGCTTCGGCCGAAAAAGGCGGCAGCGGCCGATACCCACGACGTGGGTTTGGTGGACGCTGAACGCCAGTTAGACCTGGCGAAGCGGGAGCAGGTCCAGAAGGACCTCGAAGAGAAGGTCGCTGCCAAGGAGCAGCGGACGCTCGTCGCCCGAGCCAAGGCCGGGTACGGTGCGTCCCGCGTTTTATACGCGGACCACTCCTTGGCGGAATTGGAGCGGATGGCGGTGGAGGACCAAGAGGGGATTGTGGAGGTCGCCTCGAAGTCCTCCAACCTGAAGGGGACCTTCCAAAAGGCCCTCAAATGTAGGGCCGCGAGTATGCGCGGCATCGTCGCGGAGTTGGTGGGGCGTACAGCCACCGACGAGACGCGGCAGCTGCAGGCGAAAGTGGATCGCCTGCAGTCGGAGGTCAGCCAGCTACACCACAAGCTGGCTGAAGCCACGGCCCGGCCTCAACAAGCCGAGCCGAGGCCCGCGGTTAAAGCCACGGCCCGGCCTCAACAAGCCGAGCCGAGATCTGCGGCTGAGGCCCTCCCCCCCTCTAACCTTGAGGATATCATCCGCAAGGTCGTGATGGAGGAAAGGGCCTTCACTCGTGCCTGCTTTGCAGGTATCGAGGACCGGCTCCTGCCGGAAAAGCGGCTTCGCCCGCCACTTGCGGCGGACGAACGGCCACCCGCGGCAAGCAAGCCGCGCGAGCGGCTGCCCGCGGCAGTCAAGCCGCGCGAGCCGGCGCCGTCCTCAAACCCAGAGGACGCCCTCCTACCCTCCACTACCCCGTCCAACCAGCCAAAGTGGACGAAGGTGGTTGGAAAGAAGAAGAAGGGCAAGGCTAAGAAGAAGGCGACGGCCGTCCCTGCCGTCCCCGCCACCGCCCCTCCCGGCCCGTCTCAGTCCACGGGCAAGGGAAAGGGGAAGGGGAAAGGCAAGAAGTCGGCCCCCAAACCCGCAAACGCTGCTACCGCAGCTAATCGGGCCCCCGCCGGTGGGAGCAAACCCAAATTGGTTGCTCCCAAATCCGCTGCCGTCGTGGTGACGCTCACCGCGGAGGCTGAGGAGCGCGGTGAGACGTACGCGTCAATAATGACGCGGGCGCGCGCCAACGTCGATCCCACCCAACTGGGGATCGACAAGATCGCGTGCCGCCAAACTCAAACCGGGGCTCGAATATTCGAGTTCCCGGGGGCTAAGGGCGGCGCCAACGCGGACCTCTTCGCAGAAAAACTGCAGGAGGTCATCGCGGACGTGGCCAAGGTGGTCAGGCCTGTGAAGTCCGCAGGCCTGGAGGTGTCCGATCTGGATGATTCGGTCACCAAGGAGGAGGTGGTGGCGGCGGTCGCGGCGGCTGGAGGCTGCAGCGCCGCAGCAGTGCAAGGTCGGGGCATCAGACCCGGCCGCGGCGGCATGGGCACCATGCGCCTTGAGTGCCCGGTCGCCGCCGCCAAAGCCGTCCTCGCCAAGGGACGGCTTCTTGTCGGGTTCAGCACGGGTGTGGTCCGGGCACTTGAGGAGTCGCCGTTGCGGTGCTTCAAGTGCTTCGGAGTTGGACACACCCGGGCCCTGTGTCCCTCCACGGACGAAAGGAGGGACACATGCTACCGCTGCGGCAAGGTCGGACACAAGTCCGCCGCTTGCGAGGCCACCACGCCGCACTGTGCCGTGTGCGCCGCCAGTGGCCGCCCCGCGGATCATGTTATGAAGGGGAGGAGCTGCAAGCCTCCCCCCAAGAAGGGCAAAATGCAGGCGCTGACCCGGCCTGCCGTTGCCACCGCCGATCCGGTGCCCAGTACATCGGCGGCTGCGGAGGGGGGTGCGATGTCCGATTAATGGATAGGGCCGAACATCGCATCCTTCAGGCCAACACCAACCACTGCAGAGCGGCCCAGGATCTGCTGATGCAGACCGTGGCCGAGTGGTTGGTGGACGTAGCGGTGGTCGCTGAGCCGTACTCGGTCCCTGGCAGGTGGCTGGGTGATCCGGACGGCTCAGTGGCATTGGTAGCGCGGTCTTCCACGGACTCCCCACCCCTCTCGCTCTTAGAGAGGGGACCGGGATACGTGGCCGCCGCGTGGGGAGAGACAGCCCTGGTGGGCGTGTATTTCTCCCCTAACCGACCCCTAGCGGACTTCGAGATTTTTCTCGAGGTCCTCACCGCAGTGGTCGGTCGGGCGGCGCCGCGCCAGGTCGCCGTGTTGGGCGACCTGAATGCCAAGTCGGCGGCATGGGGCAACCCGGCCGCGACTTGCAACGTCCGGGGTCGCGCCGTCGAGTTTTGGGCGGCGTCGACAGGCGTGTCCCTCTTAAACAGAGGGACAGTTCAGACGTGTGTGCGGCAACGGGGAGGGTCAGTGGTGGACGTTTCGTTCGCCACCCCCGTGCTGGCCGCCCGCGTACTGAACTGGCGGGTGGAGATGGTGGAGACGTTGTCCGACCATCGTTACGTGCGGTTCGACGTCTCCACCGGGAGCCCTCGGGGGACAGCCCACTCGGGTCAGTCCCCCTTCCCGCGGTGGTCCCTCACCCGCCTGGATCGCGAGGCGGCTGAGGAGGCGGCGTTAGTCCAGGACTGGCTCGCGCCTCCTGTCCAAGTCCTGGACGTGGACGCCGCAGCGGTCCAGTTGCGGGGTTCCCTGACCGAGGTGTGCGACACCAGCATGCCTCGGTCTCGCCGCCCGCCTCCCCGTCGCGCCGTTTATTGGTGGACGGAGGAGTTGGCGGGGCTCCGGGCCGCCTGCGTGGCGGCCAGAAGGGCCTATGCGCGGAGTCGGCGGCGCAGCGTTCGCGACCTCGCCAACGAGGACCTCCTCTACGCCGCGTACGTGGAGGCCAAGGAGGTCCTCAGGTCGGAGATGCGTGCCGCCGACGACTCGGCGAAGGCCGAGATGCTGGAGGGTCTCGACGGGGACCCATTTGGGAGGCCATACAAGGCGGCGCGGAATAAACTGCGCCCCTGTGGCCCCCCACTCACGGAGACCCTGGAGCCGGCGTTGCTGGATGGGGTGGTTCGGTCCCTGTTCCCGTGCAGGACCGATTTCACCCCTCCAGTGATGCACCCCCCGCGGGGGGTGGCCCCGCCGGAGGAGGAGATCCCTCCAGTGGCGGTGGCGGAGCTCCGCGAGTCGGCCTTACGCCTCCGCGGGAAGAGGACGGCCCCCGGACCGGACGGCGTCCCCGCAGCGGTGGTGGCCATTGCGGCCACCCAAATGGAGGAAAGGTTTCGGGACCTCTTCAGTGCGTGTCTCACGACTGGGAGGTTCCCGAAACCGTGGAAGGAGGGCCGACTGTGCCTCCTTCGGAAGGAGGGACGCCCGGTGGATTCCCCCTCGGCATACCGGCCCGTCGTTCTGCTCGACGAGGTCGGTAAATTGTTTGAGGGGATCATCGCCACCCGGGTGAATGGCCTCCTGCGGGAGGTGGGGCCGGACCTGTCGGACGCCCAATTCGGTTTCCGGAAGGGGCGTTCGACGGTCGACGCATTGGCCCTTTTGAAGGGCCAAGTGAGGGAGGCGGTCGGGGCAGGGGACGGAGTGTTGGCGGTGTCATTCGACATCGCCAACGCATTCAACTCCATTCCCCACTCGACCATCTTAGAGGCACTCCGCTATCACGGAGTGCCTCAATATCTGCGGGCAGTCTTGGCCGACTACCTGGAGGACCGAGCGGTCCTCCTCGTAGACAGGTCGGCCAGACTGCGGAGGTATAGGGCGGAGTCTGGTGTTCCGCAGGGGTCGGTCCTAGGTCCACTCCTGTGGAACATCGGCTTCGACTGGCTCCTGCGCGGGTCCCTCCTTCGTGGCACGAGTGTCATCTGCTATGCGGATGACACTCTCCTCACTGCCCGAGGGGGGAGCTTCAGGGAGGCGGCCAATTTGGCCTCGGCTGGCGGATCCCTAGTCGCAGGAAGGATCCGCCGCCTAGGGCTGACGGTGGCCCTGCATAAGACCGAGGCCGTGTTCTTCCACGGGCCTCGGCAGCGGGTCCCTCCGGACGCCCGCATCGTTGTAGCGGGCGTCGAAGTAGCGGTGAAGGCCCAGATAAAATATCTGGGCCTTGTGCTGGACAGCAGGTGGCGCTTCGGCCCGCATTTCAGCGGGCTGTCGACGCGCCTGCTGAAGGCAGCGGGGGCCCTATCGTGGCTCCTCCCGAACCTGGGAGGGCCGAAGGCGCGATGCCGGCAGCTGTATGCCGGCATCTTGAAAAGTATGGCCCTTTACGGGGCCCCTATCTGGGCGGACTCCCTCCACAGGAGGGAGAACGCCTCCGCCATCCGCAGGCCCCAAAGGGCCATTGCACAGCGGGTGGCGAGGGCCTACCGCTCGGTGGGGTTCGCGGCGGCGTGCGCCCTGGCCGGCACGCCTCCTTGGGAGATCGAGGCGTGGGTACTGGCTAGGGTGTACGAGTGGTCGGCGCGGCGTAGGGCGCTCAATGCGCCCCCCGCCGCGGAGGAGCGGGAGGCCGTTCGGCGGGAGGCGAGGGCCGCAATCGTCCACCATTGGACTGAGGACCTCGCCTCTGCCACCTTCGGCCGCCGAACGTTGGACGCGCTCGGGCCAGTCCTTCAGGGATGGCTCGAGCGGCCCCACGGCTTCCTCTCGTTCCGTCTGGTGCAGGTGCTGACCGGGCATGGATGCTTCGGGTCGTACCTGCATCGGATTGGGAGGGAGGAGGCCGCCGCGTGCCACGACTGCGGCGCGGCGGAGGACTCGGCACAGCACACCCTCGAGGTGTGCCCGGCCTGGTCTGAGCCGCGCCGCGGTCTGACTGCGGTGGTGGGGCCGGACCTCTCGCTGCCCAGCGTGGTTCTGTCCATGCTGGGGAGCGAGGCGGCCTGGTCGGCGGTCGCCTCTTTCTGCGAGGACGTGATCTCGCAGAAAGAGGCAGCGGAGCGCGCGCGGGAGGACGATCCCCTCGCGGCGCCGCTCCGCAGGCGGAGAAGGGGAAGAGTGAGACGGCTGTACGATCAGCGTCTCCTCCTCCCCGGTGGTGAATAGCGGGAGACTGGCGCGGGGGCGCCTTCTCCTGCACTGCACTGTTCACCACCACCGTCGGCGGGAATGACCGAGCACTCGCGGTCATTTCCGGGCCCCTCCTCGTAGGGAGGGGCGTGCGGGCCCCGCTGTAAAAGCGGGCGGTCGTCGGCGGGGGACTGGATGATAAGGCTCTGCCAGTTTCCCAGTTCCCCTCCATGAAGACGATGCGGGAGTGCCGCTGGGTCGTTTAGTGGGTATACCCGGGCTAGCCGGGGGAGTCCCACATAACCCTCTCGTCCCCCAACGGGAGGGTATGCGTAACGCATTTTTCCCAGCGTCAACAAAAAAAAAAAAAAAAAAAAAAAAAAAAAAAAAAAAGGTTAGGTTAGGTTGGGGAGGGGAACCCCCCACAGCGCTTACGTCCTCGTCGTGTTCCCTGGGCAACGTCCTGATCTGACCACCGTAACGGAGTGGCAGATCAGTGAACGGCTAAAGTGCGCTGTGCATCGTAATCAATTGCGGACGATTACGATACCTTGCGGGATGTCGAAACCCCTGCGGGATTCGTCCGGGAGGTTCCTCAAAGGCCCTTCTAAGGGCCCCTCCCGGGATGATTTGCAAAAAGGCCCTTCTCAGGGCCAACCAGCCGATGGCGCTTCGGCGTCGGAGGCTAGCCGCGCGCCTTCTGCGGCTAGTGTTTTTGGTGGGTGGACGGACGAGGTGTCAGACTCTGACGCCGGTTCGTCAATGTCGATGGCCGAAGACTCTTCTAGAGCCCGGAAGCGCTTCCTAAAGGATGGCTCCGAGGGCTCCTCGGACTCCACAAGGAAGCCGAGGAAGAAGCTTCGGCCAAAAAAGTCGGCAGTGGCCGACACCCACGACGTGGGATTAGCGGACGCTGAACGCCAGTTAGACCTGGCGAAGCGGGAGCAGGTCCAGAAGGACCTCGAAGAGAAGGTCGCTGCAAAGCAGCGGACGCTCGCCGCCCGGGCCAAAGCCGGGTACGGTGCGTCCCGCGTTTTATACGCGGACCACTCAGTCGCGGAACTTGAGCGGATGGCGGTGGAGGACCAGGAGGGGATTGTGGAGGTCGCCTCGAAGTCCTCCAACCTGAAGGGGACCTTCCAGAAGGCCCTCAAATGCAGGGCCGCGAGTATGCGCGGCATCGTCGCGGAGTTGGTGGGGCGAACAGCCACCGACGAGACGCGGCAGCTGCAGGCGAAAGTGGATCGCCTGCAGTCGGAGGTCAGCCAGCTACACCACAAGCTGGCTGAAGCCACGGCCCGGCCTCAACAAGCCGAGCCGAGGCCCGCGGTTAAAGCCACGGCCCGGCCTCAACAAGCCGAGCCGAGACCTGCGGCTGAGGCCCTCCTCCCCTCCAACCTTGAGGATATCATCCGCAAGGTCGTGATGGAGGAAAGGGCCTTCACTCGTGCCTGCTTCGCAGGTATCGAGGACCGGCTCCTGCCGGAAAAGCGGCTTCGCCCGCCACTTGCGGCGGACGAACGGCCACCCGCGGCACGCAAGCCGCGCGAGCGGCCGCCCGCGGCAGTCAAGCCGCGTGAGCCGGCGCCGTCCTCACGAACAGAGGACGCCCTCCTACCCTCCACCACCCCGTCCAACCAGCCAAAGTGGACGAAGGTGGTTGGAAAGAAGAAGAAGGGCAAGGCGAAGAAGAAGGCGACGGCCGGCCCTGCCGTCCCCGCCACCGCCCCTCCCGGCCCGTCTCAGTCCACGGGCAAGGGAAAGGGGAAGGGGAAAGGCAAGAAGTCGGCCCCCAAACCCGCAAACGCTGCTCCCGCAGCTAATCGGGCCCCCGCCGGTGGGAGCAAACCCAAATTGGTTGCTCCCAAAACCGCTGCCGTCGTGGTGACGCTCACCGCGGAGGCTGAGGAGCGCGGTGAAACTTACGCGTCGATAATGACGCGGGCGCGCGCCAACGCCGATCCCACCCAACTGGGGATCGGCAAGATCGCGTGCCGCCGAACGCAAACCGGGGCTCGAATATTCGAGTTCCCGGGGGCTAAAGGCAGCGCCGACGCGGACCTCTTCGCAGCTAAACTGCAGGAGGTCATCGCGGACGCGGCCAAAGTGGTCAGGCCTGTGAAGTCAGCAGGCCTGGAGGTGTCCGACCTGGATGACTCGGTCACCAAGGAGGAGGTGGTGGCGGCGGTCGCGGCGGCTGGAAGCTGCAGCGCCGCAGCAGTTCAAGGTCGGGGCATCAGACCCGGCCGCGGCGGCATGGGCACCATGCGCCTTGAGTGCCCGGTCGCCGCCGCCAAAGCCGTCCTCGCCAAGGGACGGCTTCATGTCGGGTTCAGCACGGGTGTGGTCCGGGCACTTGAGGAGTCGCCGTTGCGCTGCTTCAAGTGCTTCGGAGTTGGACACACCCGGGCCCTGTGTCCCTCCCAGGAAGAAAGGAGGGACACATGCTACCGCTGCGGCAAGGTCGGACACAAGTCCGCCGCTTGCGAGGCCACCACGCCGCACTGTGCCGTGTGCGCCGCCAGTGGCCGCCCTGCGGATCATGTAATGAAGGGGAGGAGCTGCAAGCCTCCCCCCAAGAAGGGCAAAGTGCAGGCGCCGACCCGGCCTGCCGTTGCCACCGCCGATCCGGTGCCCAGTACATCGGCGGCTGCGGAGGGGGGTGCGATGTCCGATTAATGGATAGGGCCGAACATCGCATCCTTCAGGCCAACACCAACCACTGCAGAGCGGCCCAGGATCTGCTGATGCAGACCATGGCCGAGTGGTTGGTGGACGTAGCGGTGGTCGCTGAGCCGTACTCGGTCCCTGGCAGGTGGCTGGGTGATCCGGACGGCTCAGTGGCATTGGTAGCGCGGTCTTCCACGGACTCCCCACCCCTCTCGCTCTTAGAGAGGGGACCGGGATACGTGGCCGCCGCGTGGGGAGAGATAGCCCTGGTGGGCGTGTATTTCTCCCCTAACCGGCCCCTTGCGGACTTCGAGATCTTTCTCGAGGTCCTCACCGCAGTGGTCGGTCGGGCGGCGCCGCGCCAGGTCGCCGTGTTGGGCGACCTGAATGCCAAGTCGGCGGCCTGGGGCAACCCGGCCGCGACTTGCAACGTCCGGGGTCGCGCCGTCGAGTTTTGGGCGGCGTCGACAGGCGTGTCCCTCTTAAACAGAGGGACAGTTCAGACGTGTGTGCGGCAACGGGGAGGGTCAGTGGTGGACGTTTCGTTCGCCACCCCCGTGCTGGCCGCCCGCGTCCTGAACTGGCGGGTGGAGATGGTGGAGACGTTGTCCGACCACCGTTACGTTCGGTTCGACGTCTCCACCGGGAGCCCTCGGGTGACAGCCCGCTCGGGTCAGTCCCCCTTCCCGCGGTGGTCCCTCACCCGCCTGGATCGCGAGGCGGCTGAGGAAGCGGCATTGGTCCAGGACTGGCTCGCGCCTCCTGTCGAGGTCCTGGACGTGGACGCCGCAGCGGCCCAATTGCGGGGTTCCCTGACCGAGGTGTGCGACACCAGCATGCCTCGGTCTCGCCGCCCGCCTCCCCGTCGCGCCGTTTATTGGTGGACGGAGGAGTTGGCGGGGCTCCGGGCCGCCTGCGTGGCGGCCAGAAGGGCCTACACGCGGAGTCGGCGGCGCAGCTTTCGCGACCTCGCCAACGAGGCCCTCCTCTACGCCGCGTACGTGGAGGCCAAGGAGGTCCTCAAGTCGCAGATGCGTGCCGCCGACGACTCGGCGAAGGCCGAGATGTTGGAGGGTCTCGACGGGGACCCGTTTGGGAGGCCATACAAAGCGGCGCGTAACAAACTGCGCCCCTGTGGCCCCCCACTGACGGAGACCCTAGAGCCGGAGTTGCTGGATGGGGTGGTTCGGTCCCTGTTTCCGTGCAGGACCGATTTCACCCCTCCAGTGATGCACCCCCCGCGGGGGGTGGCCCCGCCAGAGGAGGAGATCCCTCCAGTGGCGGTGGCGGAGCTCCGCGCGGCGGCTGTACGCCTCCGCGGGAAGAGGACGGCCCCCGGACCGGACGGCGTCCCCGCAGCGGTGGTGGCCATTGCGGCCACCCAAATGGAGGACAGGTTTCGGGACCTCTTCAGTGCGTGTCTTACGACTGGGAGGTTCCCGAAACCGTGGAAGGAGGGACGGCTGTGCCTCCTTCGGAAGGAGGGACGCCCGGTGGATTCCCCCTCGGCATACCGGCCCGTCGTTCTGCTCGACGAGGTCGGTAAATTGTTTGAGGGGATCATTGCCACCCGGGTCAATGGCCTCCTGCGGGAGGTGGGGCCGGACCTGTCGGACGCCCAATTCGGTTTCCGGAAGGGGCGTTCGACGGTCGATGCATTGGCCCTTTTGAAGGGCCAAGTGAGGGAGGCGGTCGGGGCAGGGGACGGAGTGTTGGCGGTGTCATTCGACATCGCCAACGCATTCAACTCCATTCCCCACTCGACCATCTTAGAGGCACTCCGCTATCACGGAGTGCCTCAATATCTGCGGGCAGTCTTGGCCGACTACCTGGAGGACCGAGCGGTCCTCCTCGTAGACAGGTCGGCCAGACTGCGGAGGTATAGGGCGGAGTCTGGTGTTCCGCAGGGGTCGGTCCTAGGTCCACTCCTGTGGAACATCGGCTTCGACTGGCTCCTGCGCGGGTCCCTCCTTCGTGGCACGAGTGTCATCTGCTATGCGGATGACACTCTCCTCACTGCCCGAGGGGGGAGCTTTAGGGAGGCGGCCAATTTGGCCTCGGCTGGCGGATCCCTAATCGCAGGGAGGATCCGCCGCCTAGGGCTGACGGTGGCCCTGCATAAGACCGAGGCCGTGTTTTTCCACGGGCCTCGGCAGCGGGTCCCCCCGGACGCCCGCATTGTTGTAGCGGGCGTCGAGGTGGGAGTGAAGGCCCAGATAAAATATCTGGGCCTTATACTGGACAGCAGGTGGCGCTTCGGCCCGCATTTCAGCGGGCTGTCGACGCGCCTGCTGAAGGCAGCGGGGGCCCTCTCTTGGCTCCTCCCAAACCTGGGAGGGCCGAAGGCGCGATGCCGGCAGCTGTATGCCGGCATCTTAAAAAGTATGGCCCTTTACGGGGCCCCTATCTGGGCGGACTCCCTCCACAGGAGGGAGAACGCCTCCGCCATCCGCAGGCCCCAAAGGGCCATTGCACAGCGGGTGGCGAGGGCCTACCGCTCGGTGGGGTTCGCGGCGGCGTGCGCCCTGGCCGGCACCCCTCCTTGGGAGATCGAGGCGTGGGTGCTGGCTCGGGTGTACGAGTGGTCGGCGCGGCGTAGGGCGCTCAATGCGCCCCCCGCCGCGGAGGAGCGGGAGGCCGTCCGGCGGGAGGCGAGGGCCGCAATCGTCCACCATTGGACTGAGGACCTCGCCTCTGCCACCTTCGGCCGCCGAACGTTGGACGCGCTCGGGCCAGTCCTTCAGGGATGGCTCGAGCGGCCCCACGGCTTCCTCTCGTTCCGTCTGGTGCAGGTGCTGACCGGGCATGGATGCTTCGGGTCGTACCTGCATCGGATTGGGAGGGAGGAGGCCGCCGCGTGCCACGACTGCGGCGCGGCGGAGGACTCGGCACAGCACACCCTCGAGGTGTGCCCGGCCTGGTCTGAGCCGCGCCGCGGTCTAACTGCGGTGGTGGGGCCGGACCTCTCGCTGCCCGGCGTGGTTCTGTCCATGCTGGGGGGCGAGGCGGCCTGGTCGGCGGTCGCCTCTTTCTGCGAGGACGTGATCTCGCAGAAAGAGGCAGCGGAGCGCGCGCGGGAGGACGATCCCCTCGCGGCGCCGCTCCGCAGGCGGAGAAGGGGAAGAGTGAGACGGCTGTACGATCAGCGTCTCCTCCTCCCCGGTGGTGAATAGCGGGAGACTGGCGCGGGGGCGCCTTGTCTCCTGCATTGCACGGTTCACCACCACCGTCGGCGGGAATGACCGAGCACTCGCGGTCATTTCCGGGCCCCTCCTCGTAGGGAGGGGCGTGCGGGCCCCGCTGTAAAGGCGGGCGATCGTCGGCGGGGGACTGGATGATAAGGCTCTGCCAGTTTCCCAGTTCCCCTCCATGAAGACGATGCGGGAGTGCCGCTGGGTTGTTTAGTGGGTATACCCGGGCTAGCCGGGGGAGTCCCACATAACCCTCTCGTCCCCCAACGAGAGGGTATGCGTAACGCATTTTTCCCAGCGTCAACACAAAAAAAAAAAAAAAAAAAAGGTTAGGTTGGGGAACCCCCCACAGCGCTTACGTCCTCGTCGTGTTCCCTGGGCAACGTCCTGATCTGACCACCGTAACGGAGTGGCAGATCAGTGAACGGCTAAAGTGCGCTGTACGTCGTAGTCTATTGCGGTCGACTACGATACCTTGCGGGATGTCTAAACCCCTGCGGGATTCGTCCGGGAGGTTCCTCAAAGGCCCTTCTAAGGGCCCCTCCCGGGACGATTTGGAAAAAGGCCCTTCTCAGGGCCAACCAGCCGATGGCGCTTCGGCGTCGGAGGCTAGCCGCGCGCCTTCTGCGGCTAGTGTTTTTGGCGGGTGGACGGACGAGGTGTCGGACTCGGACGCCGGTTCGTCGATGTCGGTGGCCGAGGAGTCTTCCCGAGGCCGGGGAGCCCGGAAGCGGTACTTAAAGGATGGCTCCGAGGGCTCCTCGGACTCCACGGGGAAGCCGAAGAAGAAGCTTCGGCCAAAAAAGTCGGCAGTGGCCGACACCCACGACGTGGGATTAGTGGACGCTGAGCGCCAGTTAGACCTGGCGAAGCGGGAGCAGGTCCAGAAGGACCTCGAAGAGAAGGTCGCTGCAAAGGAGCAGCGGACGCTCGCCGCCCGAGCCAAGGCTGGGTACGGTGCGTCCCGCGTTTCATACGCGGACCACTCAGTCGCGGAACTGGAGCGGATGGCGGTGGAGGACCAAGAGGGGATTGTGGAGGTCGCCTCGAAATCCTCCAACCTGAAGGGGACCTTCCAGAAGGCCCTCAAATGCAGGGCCGCGAGTATGCGCGGCATCGTCGCGGAGTTGGTGGGGCGAACAGCCACCGACGAGACGCGGCAGCTGCAGGCGAAAGTGGATCGCCTGCAGTCGGAGGTCAGCCAGTTACACCACAAGCTGGCTGAAGCCACGGCCCGGCCTCAACAAGCCGAGCCGAGGCCCGCGGTTAAAGCCACGGCCCGGCCTCAACAAGCCGAGCCGAGACCTGCGGCTGAGGCCCTCCCCCCCTCCAACCTTGAGGATATCATCCGCAAGGTCGTGATGGAGGAAAGGGCCTTCACTCGTGCCTGCTTCGCAGGTATCGAGGACCGGCTCCTGCCGGAAAAGCGGCTTCGCCCGCCACTTGCGGCGGACGAACGGCCACCCGCGGCAATCAAGCCGCGCGAGCGGCTGCCCGCGGCAGTCAAGCCGCGCGAGCCGGCGCCGTCCTCTCAACCAGAGGACGCCCTCCTACCCTCCACCACCCCGTCCAACCAGCCAAAGTGGACGAAGGTGGTTGGAAAGAAGAGCAAGGCGAAGAAGAAGGCGACGGCCGTCCCTGCCGTCCCCGCCACCGCCCCTCCCGGCCCGTCTCAGTCCACGGGCAAGGGAAAGGGGAAGGGGAAAGGCAAGAAGTCGGCCCCCAAACCCGCAAACGCTGCTCCCGCAGCTAATCGGGCCCCCGCCGGTGGGAGCAAACCCAAATTGATTGCTCCCAAATCCGCTGCCGTCGTGGTGACGCTCACCGCGGAGGCTGAGGAGCGCGGTGAGACGTACGCGTCAATAATGACGCGGGCGCGCGCCAACGTCGATCCCACCCAACTGGGGATCGACAAGATCGCGTGCCGCCAAACTCAAACCGGGGCTCGAATATTCGAGTTCCCGGGGGCTAAGGGCGGTGCCAACGCGGACCTCTTCGCAGAAAAACTGCAGGAGGTCATCGCGGACGTGGCCAAGGTGGTCAGGCCTGTGAAGTCCGCAGGCCTGGAGGTGTCCGATCTGGATGATTCGATCACCAAGGAGGAGGTGGTGGCGGCGGTCGCGGCGGCTGGAGGCTGCAGCGCCGCAGCAGTGCAAGGTCGGGGCATCAGACCCGGCCGCGGCGGCATGGGCACCATGCGCCTTGAGTGCCCGGTCGCCGCCGCCAAAGCCGTCCTCGCCAAGGGACGGCTTCTTGTCGGGTTCAGCACGGGTGTGGTCCGGGCACTTGAGGAGTCGCCGTTGCGGTGCTTCAAGTGCTTCGGAGTTGGACACACCCGGGCCCTGTGTCCCTCCACGGACGAAAGGAGGGACACATGCTACCGCTGCGGCAAGGTCGGACACAAGTCCGCCGCTTGCGAGGCCACCACGCCGCACTGTGCCGTGTGCGCCGCCAGTGGCCGCCCCGCGGATCATGTTATGAAGGGGAGGAGCTGCAAGCCTCCCCCCAAGAAGGGCAAAATGCAGGCGCTGACCCGGTCTGCCGTTGCCACCGCCGATCCGGTGCCCAGTACATCGGCGGCTGCGGAGGGGGGTGCGATGTCCGATTAATGGATAGGGCCGAACATCGCATCCTTCAGGCCAACACCAACCACTGCAGAGCGGCCCAGGATCTGCTGATGCAGACCATGGCCGAGTGGTTGGTGGACGTAGCGGTGGTCGCTGAGCCGTACTCGGTCCCTGGCAGGTGGCTGGGTGATCCGGACGGCTTAGTGGCAGTGGTAGCGCGGTCTTCCACGGACTCCCCACCCCTCTCGCTCTTAGAGAGGGGACCGGGATACGTGGCCGCCGCGTGGGGAGAGATAGCCCTGGTGGGCGTGTATTTCTCCCCTAACCGACCCCTTGCGGACTTCGAGATCTTTCTCGAGGTCCTCACCGCAGTGGTCGGTCGGGCGGCGCCACGCCAGGTCGCCGTGTTGGGCGACCTGAACGCCAAGTCGGCGGCCTGGGGCAACCCGGCCACGACTTGCAACGTCCGGGGTCGCGCCGTCGAGTTTTGGGCGGCGTCGACAGGCGTGTCCCTCTTAAACAGAGGGACAGTTCAGACGTGTGTGCGGCAACGGGGAGGGTCAGTGGTGGACGTTTCGTTCGCCACCCCCGTGCTGGCCGCCCGCGTCGTGAACTGGCGGGTGGAGATGGTGGAGACGTTGTCCGACCATCGTTACGTGCGGTTCGACGTCTCCACCGGGAGCCCTCGGGGGACAGCCCACTCGGGTCAGTCCCCCTTCCCGCGGTGGTCCCTCACCCGCCTGGATCGCGAGGCGGCTGAGGAGGCGGCGTTAGTCCAGGACTGGCTCGCGCCTCCTGTCCAAGTCCTGGACGTGGACGCCGCAGCGGTCCAGTTGCGGGGTTCCCTGACCGAGGTGTGCGACACCAGCATGCCTCGGTCTCGCCGCCCGCCTCCCCGTCGCGCCGTTTATTGGTGGACGGAGGAGTTGGCGGGGCTCCGGGCCGCCTGCGTGGCGGCCAGAAGGGCCTACACGCGGAGTCGGCGGCGCAGCTTCCGCGATCTCGCCAACGAGGCCCTCCTCTACGCCGCGTACGTGGAGGCCAAGGAGGTCCTCAGGTCGGGGATGCGTGCCGCCGACGACTCGGCGAAGGCCGAGATGCTGGAGGGTCTCGATGGGGACCCATTTGGGAGGCCATACAAGGCGGCGCGGAACAAACTGCGCCCCTGTGGCCCCCCACTGACGGAGACCCTGGAGCCGGCGTTGCTGGATGGGGTGGTTCGGTCCCTGTTCCCGTGCAGGACCGATTTTACCCCTCCAGTGATGCACCCCCCGCGGGGGATGGCCCCGCCGGAGGAGGAGATCCCTCCAGTGGCGGTGGCGGAGCTCCGCGAGGCGGCCTTACGCCTCCGCGGGAAGAGGACGGCCCCCGGACCGGACGGCGTCCCCGCAGCGGTGGTGGCCATTGCGGCCACCCAAATGGAGGAAAGGTTTCGGGACCTCTTCAGTGCGTGTCTTACGACTGGGAGGTTCCCGAAACCGTGGAAGGAGGGCCGACTGTGCCTCCTTCGGAAGGAGGGACGCCCGGTGGATTCCCCCTCAGCATACCGGCCCGTCGTTCTGCTCGACGAGGTCGGTAAATTGTTTGAGGGGATCATCGCCACCCGGGTCAATGGCCTCCTGCGGGAGGTGGGGCCGGACCTGTCGGACGCCCAATTCGGTTTCCGGAAGGGGCGTTCGACGGTCGACGCATTGGCCCTTTTGAAGGGCCAAGTGAGGGAGGCGGTCGAGGCAGGGGACGGAGTGTTGGCGGTGTCATTCGACATCGCCAATGCGTTTAACTCCGTTCCCCACTCGACCATCTTAGAGGCACTCCGCTATCACGGAGTGCCTCAATATCTGCGGGCGCTCTTGGCCGACTACCTGGAGGACAGGGCGGTCCTCCTCGTAGACAGGTCGGCCAGATTGCGGCGTTACAGGGCGGAGTCTGGTGTTCCGCAGGGGTCGGTCCTAGGTCCACTCCTGTGGAACATCGGCTTCGACTGGCTCCTGCGCGGGTCCCTCCTTCGTGGCACGAGTGTCATCTGCTATGCGGATGACACTCTCCTCACTGCCCGAGGGGGGAGCTTTAGGGAGGCGGCCAATTTGGCCTCGGCTGGCGGATCCCTAGTGGCAGGGAGGATCCGCCGCCTAGGGCTGTCGGTGGCCCTGCGTAAGACCGAGGCCGTGTTCTTCCACGGGCCTCGGCAGCGGGTCCCCCCGGACGCCCGCATTGTTGTAGCGGGCGTCCAAGTGGAGGTGAAGGCCCAGATGAAATATCTGGGCCTAGTGTTAGACAGCAGGTGGCGCTTCGGCCCGCATTTCAGCGGGCTGTCGACGCGCCTGCTGAAGGCAGCGGGGGCCCTATCGTGGCTCCTCCCGAACCTGGGGGGTCCGAAGGCGCGATGCCGGCAGCTGTATGCCGGCATTCTAAAAAGTATGGCCCTTTACGGGGCCCCTATCTGGGCGGACTCCCTCCACAGGAGGGAGAACGCCTCCGCCATCCGCAGGCCCCAAAGGGCCATTGCACAGCGGGTGGCGAGGGCCTACCGCTCGGTGGGGTTCGCGGCGGCGTGCGCCCTGGCCGGCACCCCTCCTTGGGAGATCGAGGCGTGGGTGCTGGCTAGGGTGTACGAGTGGTCGGCGCGGCGTAGGGCGCTCAATGCGCCCCCCGCCGCGGAGGAGCGGGAGGCCGTCCGGCGGGAGGCGAGGGCCGCAATCGTCCATCATTGGACGGAGGACCTCGCCTCTGCCACCTTCGGCCGCCGAACATTGGACGCGCTCGGGCCAGTCCTTCAGGGATGGCTCGAGCGGCCCCACGGCTTCCTCTCGTTCCGTCTGGTGCAGGTGCTGACCGGGCATGGATGCTTCGGATCGTACCTGCACCGGATTGGGAGGGAGGAGGCCGCCGCGTGCTACGACTGCGGCGCGGCGGAGGACTCGGCACAGCACACCCTCGAGGTGTGCCCGGCCTGGTCTGAGCTGCGCCGCGGTCTGACTGCGGTAGTGGGGCCGGACCTCTCGCTGCCCGGCGTGGTTCTGTCCATGCTGGGGGGCGAGGCGGCCTGGTCGGCGGTCGCCTCTTTCTGCGAGGACGTGATCTCGCAGAAAGAGGCAGCGGAGCGCGCGCGGGAGGATGATCCCCTCGCGGCGCCGCTCCGCAGGCGGAGAAGGGGAAGAGTGAGACGGCTGTACGATCAGCGTCTCCTCCTCCCCGGTGGTGAATAGCGGGAGACTGGCGCGGGGGCGCCTTCTCCTGCACTGCACAATTCACCACCACCGTCGGCGGGAATGACCGAGCACTCGCGGTCATTTCCGGGCCCCTCCTCGTAGGGAGGGGCGTGCGGGCCCCGCTGTAAAAGCGGGCGGTCGTCGGCGGGGGACTGGATGTTAAGGCTCTGCCAGTTTCCCAGTTCCCCTCCATGAAGACGATGCGGGAGTGCCGCTGGGTTGTTTAGTGGGTATACCCGGGCTAGCCGGGGGAGTCCCACATAACCCTCTCGTCCCCCAACGAGAGGGTATGCGTAACGCATTTTTCCCAGCGTCAACAAAAAAAAAAAAAAAAAAAAAAAAAAAAAAAAAAAAAGGTTAGGTTAGGTTCCGCGAGGACCCGGACGAGTACCATGTACGTTCCCGGGGCCCGTCGACACAGCGGGTTGAGGACACCGTGGGGTTTTAGTCGGTAGCTGACAAGCTGTCAGTAGTCCGACATAACCCGCACCGCTACCCCCGTGGCGGTGCGGGTATCCGTAATGGATTTCCCCACGTAAAAAAAAAAAAAAAAAAAAAAAAAAAAAAAAAAGGTTAGGTTCCGCGAGCGGTTCGGGAGTCCGCTCAGTGGCGCGTCCCCCGGGTGGCGGATAGGGGAGCTCTCCGAGTGGAGAGTCCGACTTGCGTGAGCGGTCGGCGTGGACCAAATCCCGAGGGTCGAGGCGCCCCTGACTTCGGTCGAAGCGGCTCAGGTGTTCCCACCCTCTTATCCTTTTCCTTATCCTCCTTCCTTATTCCTTCCTTTCTTCTTCCTTTCCTCTCCTGGGGGTCCGGTGGAGACAACCACTTGCAAAAATCACACCGTGGGTGGGGTAGTGGCCGAATGGCCAACGTTCTCTACGTCCCTTCCTTTTCCATCCCTCTACTCCTCTCCCATCCCCAAGGGTTATCCCTGCTCCGGGTATCCCTCTCACGATGAGAGGGGACTTGTGATGCGGGGAACCCAAATCCTTTCTTTTCCTTTCCTCTTTCCTTTGTGTTTCCCGGGGTTCTGTCCCCATCTGTGCGGTGCTGTGCCAGGCGCACGCAGTGTAGCTGCCACCGGACAGTGTAGGGGTTCTGACCCCCACGTTGAAGGCCGTGCGGTGTTGTGCCAAGTGCACGCAGCGTTGCTGCCACCGGACGGACGGGGTTTTGTCCCCAAAAGGAGGGTCGGGTTCAGTCCCTTCGCTTCGCCGTTGGGTTCTGTCCCGTAGCGGGTTTTATCCCGCCCGAGGGCCCAAACTGGGCATTTGTGGAGGAGCGGCGGTTCCGGTGTGCACTTGCACTGCCTCCGGACACGGCCTTTTTCTGGCCACCGCCGGTCAACCCGTAATCCACAACGATGGCAGGAGGCCTACGTGGACCGGGGGGCCTGGCCTTTACCGGCTGGGCCTACGAGGAGACAACCTCTCTAAAAAATCCGAAAAACTCCGGCGTTGCGGTGCGCGGCGTTTGTGTGGGCGGAAGACGGAGTGCTCGAAAGAGCTGCTGGAAGGATGTCCAGCCACTAGCGGCCAACCCTGGGTACCTCCCGACCCCCAGGTGAACATAGGGCTACCGTAGTACATGGTCACTGCTGCGGTCGACGTTTAATTACCTACTACTCGTGGGAATGTTATGGAAGATTTTAAAACCAAAACCCCAAACCTTGTGGCTTCGGCCACCGAAGTGGAGAGCCAAAGAGGCTCAGATCCCCGCGCTGAGCAACCAGCAGCGGGACCAAGCTTGGAGGTCGCTCAGCGGCCTAACTCCAGGCTATGGAGTCAACGCTCTCGCTCCAGAAGCGAGATCCGCTCGGACCACGTGTCCTCGAGCGACGAGGAGGAGCCTGCCTGCAAAGTTCGGGCGGCGCGATTGGCGCAGTCGAGAGACGCGCAAGGGCGCTTTTTAAGGCGTCAGGAGGGCGACACTGCCGAGGATGGAGAGACGGATGACTCTCGTGCTAGTGTCACCTCCCAAAATGGACGAGACAAAAGTGGGTCGACAGCTCCCACCAAGCGCGGCAGAGGCCGCCCTCCCACTACTGGGCAGTACGTCGGCCTACATAAGGCGAAGCAGGCCCTCGCAGAGGCCGAACGAGCGCAGCTTGAGCAGGAGGCAGAGATGGCCACCGCCAACAAGCGCGCCTCTGCACTTAGAGTGGACCGGCAGGTTGAACCGTCGTCATCGGCTGAAATGGACGTCGATGATAAAACGACTGGGGCCCTGCGAGAGCAGGTAGAGGCGGCCACAGAAACCATATCGAAGGTCGCCCGGGTATCCAAGGGCCTGAAGGGCGAACTTCAGGGTGCCCTGAAGAAGGCTGTGGCCTCAATTAAAGAGGTCACTGAGGTGCTCATCTCTCGCACCTCCACCGAGGAGACTAAGAAGCTGCAGGCTGCAAACTCGCGCCTGTCTGCCGAGGTGGCGCAGCTTCGAAATGAACTAGCGGAGATCAGGGCGGACCTCTGCGAGGAGAGACAGAGCGGAGTTGACAAGCGCGTGCAGAAAGAGCGAGTCTCGCGCGCATCTGCACCCCGCCCCACAGAAAAGGAAGAATTCGTGCGGGAAGTCATGCTCCAAATTGGGGGCATGATGGACGCGAAGTTGGCGGGAATTAAAGACAGGCTGCTCCCGGAAAAACGGTTGCGGCCACCATTGGCGGCGGATGTCCGACAAGAGCAAGCGGCAGCACAGCCTCGGACTCCCACAGCTCCACTGGTCCCTGTAGGTCCCCCGAAATCTCAGGAGGTGAAGGAGGGCAGGGCCAGTAGGCAGCGATTCCGAAACGCGGCAGCGAAGCGAGCTCCGACTCCAGCTGCTTCCAGAGCACCAGTGGCGGCCCCCAAGCCAAGAGACGGCGATTGGGAGACCGTCACTCGCAAGCGACGGCGGCGAAAGAGGGCCCAGGCGAAGCAGCCACCTCAGCCGAGGCAGGCTCCAAAGCCGGCCAAGAAGGCCTCTCCCCCACTCCGTCCTCCGAAGTCGGCAGCAATTGTGCTGACACTGCAGCCGGAGGCGGAGAAGAGGGGCGTTACGTATGCCGGAATACTGGCTGAGGCACGCACGAAGGTCGAGTTGGGTGACCTCGACATCAGGAGCCTCCGGATTACCACGGCAGCCACGGGAGCCAGAAAACTGGAGGTTCCGGGTGCCACTAGTGGCCCCAAGGCCGACGCCCTGGCGGCGAAATTGAGGGAGTGCCTGAGTGATGAAGATGTTAGAATCACCAGGCCTATGAAGACGGTGCAGGTACGAGTCTCCGAGTTAGATGACTCCGTATCTGCACAGGATGTCGTGGCTGCCGTTGCGAGAGTCGGTGCCTGCTCCACAGACCTTATAAGGTCTGGGGAGGTAAAGCGTGGCCCCAAAGGGCAAGGCTGGGCCGTCGTCACCTGTCCAGTGGCGGTGGCTAAATTATTGCAGAGTTGTCGCCTATTGGTGGGCTGGGTCTCTGCAGGAGTGAAGGTCTTGCAGCCCAAGCGACGCATATGCTTCCGCTGCCTGGAGGGCGGGCACGTAATAGCCCAATGCACCTCGGCGGTGGATCGCAGAGGCCTTTGCTTGCGCTGCGGCCAGCCTGACCATAGGGCGGCTGACTGCTCCGCCGAACCGCATTGCGCTGTCTGCGCTGACGCGGGTAAACCGGCGACACATAAAGTTGGCGGTAAGGCTTGCGGCTCACCCCCGAAAGGAGGGCCAAGAAGAAGAAACCGCAGAAGAGGAACAGGTTCTGCGAGGGTGACGAACACTCCCTCACAGACAGTCCGACCCGCGGCAGCCTCGAAACAGCAGGCACCGCGTACGGAAGAGGTGGTTGGGGGAGCAATGGACCTCTCATAATGGTCCATCTCCGCTTCCTCCAGGGCAATATCAACCACTGCGCCAGAGCTCAGGATCTCTTGCTGCAGAGCTTGGCGCAGTGGTCGATTCACGTAGCGGTGGTTGCGGAACCATACCGCG
The DNA here is from genome assembly GCA_911728495.1 of Furcula furcula. Lineage (NCBI taxonomy): Eukaryota > Metazoa > Arthropoda > Insecta > Lepidoptera > Notodontidae > Furcula > Furcula furcula. Next base: position 32,614,846 of record OU452243.1, read on the forward strand.
TGCCATCTAGAGATGACTGGGTTGGCGACGCGGATGGCTCCGTCGCACTAATTGTGCGATCGGCGGCAGGGTCTCCCCCCCTTGACAGCGTGTTCAGGGGCCGGGGGTTCATATCGGCCGTCATAGGCGACACGGTGGTGCTAGGGGCCTATTTTTCTCCAAACAGGCCCCTAGCAGAATTTGAAGCATTTTTGTTTCTTCTTGGACAGGAGATCCAAAGACGGCGTCCTCACCCCGTGCTCGTCCTCGGGGACTTCAACGCCAAGTCTGTGGCGTGGGGATCCCCGACGACGAATGCGCGGGGCCATGAATTATTAGACTGGGTGCTGACGACTGGCTTGGTCGTCTTAAACCAAGGGGTCGTAAACACGTGCGTGCGTCAACAGGGCGGGTCGATCGTTGACCTCTCTTTTGCGAGCACGGCCCTGGCGCACCGTGTCCAAGGCTGGCGGGTCGCGGAGGAGGTGGAGACGCTTTCCGACCACCGCTACATACGGTTTGACGTCTCCGCCCAGACCTCCGCAGACCCAGTCTCGGCCCAGGTGGACGAAGGCCCGAGGTGGGCACTAAAGCGCCTCAACACGGAGGCCTTGCTGGAGGCTGCAATCGTGCAGGCCTGGCTGCCGGCTCCGGTAAGACTGGTCCCGGAAGAGGAGGCGGTTTGGTTGGCGGGCGCGATGACGCGTGTTTGTGACGCGGCGATGCCGAGAGTCCGACGCCGTCCAGCGAAACGTGAGGTGTACTGGTGGACCGCTGAGATCGCACAACTCCGCGAGGAATGTGTAGCGGTGCGGCGCCAGTACGCCCGACATCGACGGCGACGCGGCTTCCGCGTCCAGGATGCGGCGCAGACTGCACGGGAGGAGGAGCTCTATGAGAATTATAGAGCGGCTAAACGGGCCCTTCAAATGGCCATCGTGAAGAGCAGAGAGGATTGCTGGGAAACATCGTTGGAGACTCTGGAGCGCGATCCTTGGGGTCGCCCGTACCGTTTGGTCAGGGGCAAGCTCCGCCCTTGGGCACCCCCAATCACCCAGAGTCTCCATCCCCAGCAATTGGAGGAAACAGTGGCTGCTCTTTTTCCTCACAGAGCTCCACATGCGCCGCCTCCCATGGTTTTTGGGTCTTCGGCACCGGATCGGGACGAAAACGTCGCAGTGCCCGCCATCACTGGCGACGAGTTAAAGGGGGCGGTACGGAAGATGCGGGCCAAAAATACCGCCCCCGGCCCTGACGGCATCTCGGGTCGCGCGTGGGCGTTGGCTCTCGGGAGCCTGGAACCTCGACTCCTCGGCCTATTTAACGCCTGCCTGGAACAAGGCCAGTTTCCGCGAAGGTGGAAGACCGGGAAACTGGTCCTGATTAAGAAGGAAGGACGGCCGGCGGACGCGCCTACTGCATACCGCCCTATAGTCCTGCTCGACGAGGTGGCAAAGCTCCTCGAGCGAATAATCGCTCGTCGCCTCGTCGAGCATCTTGAGTCGGTCGGGCCGGATCTGGCGGAGAACCAGTTCGGCTTTCGTCGCGGTCGATCGACCATTGGTGCAATAGGACGGGTAAGGGCCCTGGCGGAGGAAGCGGTAGACCGGGGTGAGGTCGTCTTGGCGGTGTCTCTTGACATCGCCAATGCCTTTAACACCTTGCCCTGGGCCTGCATTATGGAGGCACTCCGGTATCATGGAGTGCCCTCCTACCTCCGCCGCATCATTGGGGCCTACCTGTCAGAGAGGGCAGTGACGTTCCCGGGCCGCGCTGCGTGGCAGCAACGCCAAATGTCCTGCGGTGTTCCACAGGGCTCTGTCCTAGGGCCGATCCTGTGGAACATCGGGTTCGATTGGGCGCTGCGTGGCGCACTACTGGATGGTGTCAGTGTGACCTGCTACGCTGATGACACCTTGGTCACAGCGCGTGGCAGGTCACACAGAGAGGCCAATGTAAGGGCCACTGCTGGGGTAGCCCAAGTGGTGGGCAAGATCCGGAGACTGGGTCTTCAGGTGGCCCTGCAGAAATCGGAGGCCCTGTGTTTCCATGGGCCCCGAAAGCGGCCACCTGCAGGATCCCACATTATGGTGGGTGGAGTCCGCATCGGCGTCGAGTCGACGATGAAGTACCTGGGACTCGTCCTCGACAGCCGGTGGGACTTCGCGGCGCACTTCGCCCGGCTAGCCCCGAAATTAATGGGAGCCGCGGCGGCGCTTTCTCGGCTCCTGCCCAATACTGGTGGGCCTGGTAGCGCCTCACGGCGACTGTATTGCGGCATCGTGCGGTCGATGGCCCTGTATGGAGCTCCGATCTGGGCAGACTCCCTGGCGGCCCGCAACATCGCTGCACTGCGTCAACCGCAGCGTGCGATGGCCGTCAGGATAATCAGAGGGTACCGCACGGTATCATTTGAGGCAGCGACTCTGCTGGCCGACTCGCTGCCGTGGGACCTGGAGGCGAGGAACCTCGCGTCACTCTATACATGGCGCGAGGAGCAGCTGCAAGGGGGTGCCCCACCGTCCCTTGGTGACATCCGGGAGCGGAGAGTGGCGCTCCTCCAGGAGTCCCAGGCCGAGTGGAGGGCGAGGCTCGCGCATCCAAGCGCTGGAGCCTCCACCATAGCGGCGATTCGGCCAGTCTTATCGGATTGGCAAAACAGGCGGCATGGCGTCCTCACCTTCCGGCAGACGCAGGTGCTTACCGGGCACGGTTGCTTCGGAAAGTACCTGTTTCGCATCGGTCGTGAGTTGACCCCCGCCTGTCACCATTGTGACACCTGCCCTGAGGACACGGCGCATCACACGCTCGAAGCGTGTCCCGCCTGGGAGGCGCAGCGCCGAGACCTCAGGGCAACTATCGGATTGGACTTGTCGCTCCCGGCCGTGGTTCTGTCCATGGTCAGGAGCGAATCGGATTGGACTGCCGTCGCCTCCTTCTGCGAGCACGTCATGCACGCGAAGGAGGAGGCAGAACGGCTCAGGGAGGCAACCTCCAACCTCCCTCACCGGACTAGACGCACGAGGCGGCGGAGGAACAACGACCTCCGCCCCCCGTAAACGGCCTGCGGACGACAGACGTGGGGCAGTTTGTCGGCCGAGCACAGGCCAGAGATGGCGGTGCGCGTGTGTCCTGCGCGCGCCTCTCACCCGGACGGAGCATAGCCGGAGTTAGCCAATACGGCTAAGAGATGGAGCTTGCATTTTAAGCGAGCTATGGCCTAAGGAGACGGACCTCGGCGAAGGCACGAGCGATCCCGAGTCCGCTCCCGCCACAGAGCAAGGCCTAGGTGAGGACACCGGGGGGGTTTTAGTCGGACGGCCCGACATAACCCGTTGCCTCCGCCCAGGCAACGGGTATGCGAAAGAGCATTTCCCCCTCGTCAACAAAAAAAAAAAAAAAAAAAAAAAAAAAAAAAAAAAAAAAAAAAAAAAAAAAAAAAAAAAAAAAAAAAAAAAAAAAAAAAAAAAAAAAAAAAAAAAAAAAAAAAAAAAAAAAAAGGTTAGGTTAGGTTAGGTTAGGTTAGGTTAGGTTAGGTTAGGTTAGGTTGCCCAGAAGTAGAAGAAGTCGCAACGCGAATCCTACATCTGGGCACCTAGGGCCAAGAAGGACACCCCGGTTGTTTTAGTGGGTTCGAGCCCCACATTGCACCGCGCTGTGCCCACGGCGCGGTGGCATGGGTCGGCCATTTTTTCCGGGTCAAAAAAAAAAAAAAAAAAAAAAAAAAAAAAAAAAAAAAAAAAAAAAAAAAAAAAAAAAAGGTTAGGTTAGGTTAGGTTAGGTTAGGTTAGGTTAGGTTAGGTTAGGTTAGGTTAGGTTAGGTTAGGTTAGGTTAGGTTAGGTTAGGTTAGGTTAGGTTAGGTTAGGTTAGGTTCGCTGGGGCTTTGAGGAGCATTTCGAGCGCCTGGTCCCCCGAGTCGATAGGGTTGCAGCGGCCTTGCACAGGCTGCTCCCCAACCTCGGGGGGCTGAGCGAGGAAGTTCGCCGCCTCTACGCCGGAGTCGTGCAATCCGTAGTCCTCTACGGGGCGCCCATCTGGGCGCCGAGGCTGGCCATTAGACGCTGTAGGACGAAAATCTACAGCGTCCAGCGGAGGATGGCACTGCGGATTGCACGAGGATACCGAACGGTGTCCTTTGAGGCGGCGACCATACTGGCACGCTTTCCGCCCTTAGACATCCTGGCGGGCATGTATGCGAGGGTCTATGACCGGATCCGCATCGCCCGCCAGAGTGGCGGAGGCGAGCCGGTGGCGCTCGAATCCATCAAGCGGCAGGAACGACACAACGCACTCGCGACGTGGCGCGAGCGGCTCCAGCCGGAGCACATAGCGCGCAAACGCGTCGTTGAGGCATTCCTGCCGTACCTCGAAGCCTGGATACAGCGACGGAGCGGACGACTCACCTATAGGCTTACGCAGATAATCACCGGTCACGGTTGTTTCGGTGATTATCTGCATAAGATCGGACGTGAAGCGACGACGAGATGCTTCCACTGCGACCAGTCTGACTCCGCCCAACACACGCTGGAGGCTTGCCCCGCGTGGTCGTTGGAGCGTCGAGACCTGGTCGCAGTCATCGGATCGGACCTCTCCCTGGGCAGCGTAGTGTCGGCTATGCTGTCCGGGGATGCGGCGTGGGGAGCGATGGCCGCCTTCTGCGAGACTGTCATGTCCCAGAAGGAGGCCGCTGAGCGGGAACGCGAACGCGCTGATCCCGCCCGGCGACGAAGGCGCAGGCCGCGTCAAGCGGCCGCCCAACGTCTCGCTCCCCAGCCCTGAGCCCGGGGCTATAAACAATGGGCAACCTTCGGAGTCGCTGGACGCTCGGGGTGTGGGCCCCTTGAGCGTCCATTGAGTACGGCGGCGACTCCGAGGAGGACGGCGGCGGGGTTGCGACCCCCGTCCCCGTGAGCACCGTGACAGGTTCCCGGGGGGCTACAATGCGCCCCCCGGCGGCGGGCTCAAAGGCAAGGCACTGAGGGGCCCCTGGTGCAGATCCCACCGGAGAGCCCTGGGGTCTCCCCTCTCATGTGCCGATGCGACAGCCGCGGGGGTTTTAGTGGGTAAGAATCCCACATACCCCGGTCGAGCCCCACAGCTCCCGGGGATCTTTCGAAGATTTCCCCCGCGTCAAAAAAAAAAAAAAAAAAAAAAAAAAAAAAAAAAGGTTAGGTTAGGTTAGGTTAGGTTAGGTTAGGTTAGGTTAGGTTAGGTTGCCCGCCCAGAAGTAGAAGAAGTCGCAACGCGAATCCTACATCTGGGCACCTAGGGCCAAGAAGGACACCCCGGTTGTTTTAGTGGGTTCGAGCCCCACATTGCACCGCGCTGTGCCCACGGCGCGGTGGCATGGGTCGGCCATTTTTTCCGGGTCAAAAAAAAAAAAAAAAAAAAGGTTAGGTTAGGTTAGGTTAGGTTAGGTTAGGTTAGGTTAGGTTAGGTTAGGTTAGGTTAGGTTAGGTTAGGTTAGGTTAGGTTAGGTTAGGTTAGGTTAGGTTAGGTTAGGTTAGGTTAGGTTAGGTTAGGTTAGGTTAGGTTAGGTTAGGTTAGGTTAGGTTAGGTTTTTTTTTTTTTTTTTTTTTTTTTTTTTTCTTTTATAAATTACGAATCACTCCCCCGATATTCTTCGGGGATTTTTTCCTCTTGATTTGTGTCTTAACAATATGAGTTCTTTTAAGCTATATTTAATTTAGAATTAATTCCTGTAAATTGTAAAATAATTTTATCATGTATATAATTTGTAAAATGGTAAAAATTTTGTAAATTTGTAAAATTGTATAATTTAATTATTAATTGTAAATGTGTATAATTGAAATATAGGATACTTGTAAAATATGTTTTAAAATAAATTTGATAACATTGTATAAATTGTAATAAATTAAGTTTAATAAAATGCGGCGACAAACTCGGCGGCAGTTATGTGACTTGCAATGGTCATCATTACTTAGTCCCATTCCTCTTTCCGGCATCCTCCACCACTTTAATGCAAAATTTCTCCAGACACTCCCTTGAGTCCTTGGTGGCGAACATTTCGTGCAAGGTTGACTCCGTTAATCTTATTTGCGTTTTTATTTCTAGGTCGTGTCTGGCTGAACCATACCTTGGGCATTCTAGTAAGAGATGCTGTATAGTTTCTGGCATGTCGTCGTCGCAAATGCATGCCGGGTTGTCCTTCAGCTTGAAGCGGTGGAGGTACGCCGCAAATCCGCCGTGTCCTGTCATCGCTTGCGTTAATTTGGATGAAAATTTTAGTGTTCTTGTGACTTTATACGCCTTGGTTGCGTCAGGCAAGAACAGTTTGGTCACCCCCGCGGTGGCCCCGTCTCTGTATCGCTCGGCCCATTTGTCGATTGTAATTTTGCGATTTTCCCATTTTACGCGTGAGACTGGACACTGGTCGTAGTTTGGCGCTACCCTACATTGGTTCGCCGCCAACTTGGCCAATTCGTCAGCTCGCTCATTGCCGGGGACACCAACATGAGCCCTGACCCAGTACAGCTGGATATCGCATCCTTTTCCCCTTATCTCCCTAATATTCTGTCGAATATGGAAAGCAAGGGGGAGGAAGGTGTCCGGATTTGAGACCAAGTCCAAGGATGACCTCGAGTCACTCAGCACGGCTGCTTCTTTGTGCTTCTTTTTGAGCACTAGCTCTGTCGCCCGTAGGAGTGCTAGTAGCTCAGCTTGGAAGACCGTGCAAAATGACGCGAGTTTCATTCGCTTGGTCCCAATCTCGACCCCATCATTCCAGCAAGTGTATGCTGCCCCTACCTGATCTCCGGTTTTACTACCATCGGTGTATACCTGGAGTTTTGGGAGCCGGAGTGTTTCGGTAGTTTCGGGCCGCATATCATTTAGGCAGGCATATGTTATTTCTGCCTCTTCGGCTGGATGAGGGGCCTGCATGAAGCTCACACGTCCCTCTAGCTGCCTATCTTCGTAGTCAGGGGTGGGTGCTCCCCGTTTGGCCTCGTACAGTCGGGCCGCTTCCGCTATCCGTAGGTCTAGCGGCAGCAGCCCGGCTAGTACGAGGGCTGCATTGAGCGAAACTGTACGATGGGCTTTCGTAATTTTCTGGGCGAAACCTCTCGCGACGGTATTCAGCTGTTTCTGAACCACGATTTTTTCAGCTGCTGGGGCCCAAGCGCTGGAAGCATACATTATAATAGGTTCTATTACCGATACATAGATCGTCCGGACGACCTCCGGGCACAGCCCCCATTTCGTTTTTGCTGCACAAGCCAACTGCTTGTAGATATTCAGGGCCTTACGACAGACGAGCGACACGTGGCTATTAAAAGTCAGTTTTTCGTCTATCGTAAGACCCAGGATCTTCAGCTCGTTGGCCATGCAGATCTGTTCTCCGTTCATGTGTATGAGCGGGGCGTCAACTTTTAATTTTTTAGTGACCAACATAGCTTTTGTTTTATGTGGAGCAAATTTTAGTTTGTTCTTGACGCCCCACTCATACACACGAGCCAGGACTTGATTGGCCTTGTTTTCGATTGCTGTAGTGCTGTGCCCAGAGAAGATCAGGACGATATCGTCAGCGAAGGCCTGAACGTAGGCTCCCATAGCCTCTAGTTCTTCCAGCAGCGGGTCCAGAAGAATATTCCAAAATAACGGTCCGCCAATGGAGCCCTGTACACAACCTTTTTCAGTTTCCTTCAGACAGGTCTGCCCCATATAGCGGACCGATACCGTCCTGCCCCTAAGGTAATCCGCTGCCAACATCCTCAGGTTACGAGGGCATCTCATGTTGATGAGGCGACTTTTCAAGGCTGGCCACCAAGCGTTGTCAAAGGCCCCTTCAATATCGAGGGAGACCACGACTGCACTTTCTTTCATCCGAAGGATGTCTCTGACGCGGTGCACGAGGTCGTACAGTGCATCCTCTGTACTTCGTTGCGGGACGAAGCCATACTGCCTTGGGTTTGTTTTGGGCAAGAGGTGCCATTTGATGCGTCGGATTAATAGTTTTTCAAGAGTTTTGCCCAAAATCGATAATAACCCAATAGGACGGTATGACTTCGCTTGACCGTAGTCTTCCCGCCCCGGCTTCCTGAGCACCACGACAGAGGCCTCCTTCCAGGGTGATGGGAAGCATGACATCGACAGACACTTGTTCAGTAGGCCCAGGAACACATTTGGCTCCGCCAATATCGCCCAACGGCAGATATCGGCGGTGAACCCGTCGCCCCCAGGGGCCTTTTTGGGATTGAAACTGTCCAGAGTCCGCTTCAGTTCAGCCATCGTAAAGATTGGGTCATCAGTGTCTTCGGGTAGCCTGTGGTCGATCTCATCCGCTTTCTTTCTGATGCCAGCATGGAAAGAATTTTCCATGCTTGGATCGTCTGGCGGGAAAAATGTCGTCGCCAACAGGTCTACCGATTGTTTCGGACTCAGGACAGTTCCATTATCCATTAAAAGTTGGTCCTCTTGTCGTCTCGTCGCTCCCCTAATCACCCTATACACACCATCCCATAAGCTCTCTCGGTCTTGCTTGCTGCAGAAGTTCTTCCAACTCTCTGTTTGTGCTGTCATGGCCTCCTCCTCATACTTCTTCTTTATTTCCAGGTAAGCTTCGACAACGTGTTCCCGGCGGCTTGGCGCTGCGTAAGCGATTCGGCGCCTGCGCCTGGTCACCTCTGCTTTGAGGCTGCTGAGGTCATCGGTCCACCACGGTAAGTCCTTTTTGTTTTTTATTTTTATTTTAGGGATAGTTTCCTCGCTAACTTCATGTATTACTTTTATATATTTATGTACTTTTTCCTCTATTTCTTTATAACTTTCTATTTCATTTATTACTCTTGTGGTTATTTCATTTTCTTCCAGGCTTGCTTTTACTTTTGTGGTGAAGAGATCCCAGTCGGCCTTGCGCGTGTTATATTTTCGTGTGGAGCTACTATGCGCCACCTCCGAGGGCCTCTCGAGATGAAGCTCAAAGAGGATCGCATTGTGGTCTGAACCTGTGACGGAGCCATCGACCCTCCAGTTGCGGACGCAAGGTACCAACCCGGTAGTGCAGGCGGTAACGTCTACATTGCTGGTCAACCTGCGCCCGCCCCTGATGGTGTCGAATGTCGGCTGCGTCCCAAGGTTCAGGATCTGCATACCTTCTTCATCCAAGAAGCCCCGGTAAGTCTCGCCTCTGGTATTCTCTGACGCGCTGCCCCACCATGTGCTCCAGGCGTTCACGTCGCCGCCAACCAGGATGAGCTCAGTTCGCATCTGTCCAATGACCTGCTTTAGTCTGAGCAGGTAGGGCTCAAGCGGCTCCGTATCCTCAAAATAGACCGACACCACGCCTATCTCCCACTTATGGGTCTTCAGTATTGTAGCGGCTATATTTTCATTCGTCAGGGCTGGATTGGCCAAGACTTCGATATCATTATCGAATACGATGATAGCCGCCTTTACTGGTTTCGTGCCTGTCGGTCTATTCTGAACTATACGTGTTCCGGTATACCGCCTGAGCTCCCCCACCGCACCAACATATGGTTCTTGGACCAACGCGAAACTGAGCCTTCGTTTTTGGGCCTCAAGAATGAGCTCCTGGGTAGCCAAGCGTTTCCGCTGCAGATTGGCCTGTCCTGCATTGTACTTCTTGGTAGATGTGGGATCGATATTGTTCACCGAGGTGCCCTTAGCAGTATGCGACACTTGCCCTTGCTATCGCGTTCCACTTCTGACGTACAGGACAGTCCCCGCTGAACGCGTTATGATCAGTCACCTGGTGCTTTGCCGCTTTGCAGTTGAGGCAGGATGGTGCTTCCCCTGCAGCGAACCTGGGACACTCCGACTTGAAGTGCTGGCCGCCGCAGTGGCTGCACTTTACCACTTCATCTGCCTCTTTGCATGATTTACGGCCATGTCCGAAGCCCAGGCACCGAGTACACTGAACCAGCGGAGACTGGTCCTCTACGACGCGATGCTGTAGATCGATGTGGACCCGTCCGGCACCGGTCAGCCTTTGCCACATTTGGGGTGATACCTGGAGGACCACGTGGCTCTCCAAGGGATTCCTGGCTCTTCTCCGGTATTTTTCCACCACTGTAAAGTGATCCGGTGCTAGGCCGATCCACAGATTCTTATTCTGCGTCTTTAGGGACTTTATAATGTCATCTTCAGAGTTGCAGCTAAGGAGATCCTTGATTACTACCAGAGGGTTTTTATTTTTAGCTTCCTCGATGCGCAGATTTTGGTCTTTTTTGAGCATCTCTTCCATACGAGATAGCTCATTTCTGCTCCCACAACTAAGTACGACCCTCTTGTTTCGTACTTTAGTGACCCGCTGAACCTGTAATCCCGTTGTTTTTGCGTCTAATGCTGTTCGTACTTTTCCTAGGACCTCGTCACTTGTGTCTTTTTCTGCGGTTGATGACACAATCAGTGAGTGTTTCGGAGTGTGTATCGGTGGTGGGGTTTGGGGTGCAGGCTTTGCTAGGGCCTCCGCATATGTTGGGGCGTCTTCTTTGAGAGCTGCCACTTGCTTGCCCATTTCTTCCACCGCCTGTCGTATCTCTTTCATCTCGCTTGTGAGAGAATCGAGTTTCTGTTCCCCTCCACTCTTTGGCACTTCACTGACCATGTCATCAATTCGATTTATAACATCAAATGATATCATTTTTCTGAGGTCTTTTATTTCGGTCAGCATCTCAGTCCTCTGTTCACGGGATTCCAGAGTTTTCAGGTTTTCGGTGAGTTCAGCCAGATGCTTAGTGTGTTCCTCCTGTAGTTGTCTTAGTTCTTTCTCTTTTTGAGAAAGGATTTTTTCCATTTGGAGATTCAGCGACTGCATCTTCTCTTCTTGACGGAGCACAATTTCATAAATGCCTGTAAGGCTGTTGAGTACTGTTTCTTTAATAGTTAATTTTAGATTTCCAGACTGCTCTAACTGGGTTTTAGCGGCCTGAAAAAGTCTGTTAGCTGAGGCTTTAGCGCTCTCTGTCACTTCAGCAGCTGGCGTTTCTTTTATTTGTGTCGTGTCAGTTTTTTGTTGTTGCTTATTACTAGGGTATGTGAGGGTGATTTGTTTAACGTTCTTGCCTACTGAACTCATATTGTATATTAGAGGAATTGATTATGTTAAAATAAATGTGTATAATTTAATTGTATGTATAGTATAAAGTGTATATACCTAGGTTAAAATTGTAAATATTGTATACTGTGTATATAAATTTAAGTTGTATATTTTATATCTAATTATAGTAAGTCGTATCGCGATGTAAATGGTCGCTTTGTCACCTAATAGTAACTAATAATTATTATTTTTGTTGCAGGTTCCTGGTTCCGGTCGGTGCTGGTGGCAGAGGAGCAGAACAGAACGTCGCAGAAGGCAGAGGAGGTAAGTAAAAATATATATTTTCTATCTATATCTACTCCACATAAAACCAAAATTTTTTACTAAGACTAATATGTCGTCCAAGAACCTGTGTTGTGCAGCTAGCTGCGACACTATGGGTGGGTGGGAGGGCGATTTTTTCGATTTTCCTCGTCCGATCTCGCGGAAAAAAGCGCGGATCGGCTGCGGGACGACGAGAGGGACTCGCCGACGTCAAAAAACTGAAACTACTGAAGGAAAATTTTCAATTTAAGTCCAAAAATGCTGAAATTTCACTAATTTTACTAAGTTTTTGTTCCAGGGAACTTCGGGTATCGCGGTTTTCGGCGCGCCGTTCGCAGGGGATGCAGGGGGCGACGCCTCGGACCGGCCGGTGAGTATTCCACAGGAAAGGTAAGCGACTGTGACTACCAAAAAATCTTTAAAGTGTCAAAATTTTGAAGAAACTGAAAATGTATGAAAAATCGAAATTTTTGTATGGGCCCTGTGCGTCCTGTATAAAGGGACGTGTTAAGTCAAAAAAGCTGCGCAATTTGATATATAACAACCTATATATCTGTCAAGGAAATTTGAAAATTTTCAATGTGTTAGGTTGTGTTAGTCGCCCTTAGGTAGATTTCGTATATAACGAAAAACGTCAAAATGGCGATTTTTCGATTTTCCTCGTCCGATCTCGCGGAAAAAAGCGCGGATCGGCTGCGGGACGACGAGAGGGACTCGCCGACGTCAAAAAACTGAAACTACTGAAGGAAAATTTTCAATTTAAGTCCAAAAATGCTGAAATTTCACTAATTTTACTAAGTTTTTGTTCCAGGGAACTTCGGGTATCGCGGTTTTCGGCGCGCCGTTCGCAGGGGATGCAGGGGGCGACGCCTCGGACCGGCCGGTGAGTATTCCACAGGAAAGGTAAGCGACTGTGACTACCAAAAAATCTTTAAAGTGTCAAAATTTTGAAGAAACTGAAAATGTATGAAAAATCGAAATTTTTGTATGGGCCCTGTGCGTCCTGTATAAAGGGACGTGTTAAGTCAAAAAAGCTGCGCAATTTGATATATAACAACCTATATATCTGTCAAGGAAATTTGAAAATTTTCAATGTGTTAGGTTGTGTTAGTCGCCCTTAGGTAGATTTCGTATATAACGAAAAACGTCAAAATGGCGATTTTTCGATTTTCCTCGTCCGATCTCGCGGAAAAAAGCGCGGATCGGCTGCGGGACGACGAGAGGGACTCGCCGACGTCAAAAAACTGAAACTACTGAAGGAAAATTTTCAATTTAAGTCCAAAAATGCTGAAATTTCACTAATTTTACTAAGTTTTTGTTCCAGGGAACTTCGGGTATCGCGGTTTTCGGCGCGCCGTTCGCAGGGGATGCAGGGGGCGACGCCTCGGACCGGCCGGTGAGTATTCCACAGGAAAGGTAAGCGACTGTGACTACCAAAAAATCTTTAAAGTGTCAAAATTTTGAAGAAACTGAAAATGTATGAAAAATCGAAATTTTTGTATGGGCCCTGTGCGTCCTGTATAAAGGGACGTGTTAAGTCAAAAAAGCTGCGCAATTTGATATATAACAACCTATATATCTGTCAAGGAAATTTGAAAATTTTCAATGTGTTAGGTTGTGTTAGTCGCCCTTAGGTAGATTTCGTATATAACGAAAAACGTCAAAATGGCGATTTTTCGATTTTCCTCGTCCGATCTCGCGGAAAAAAGCGCGGATCGGCTGCGGGACGACGAGAGGGACTCGCCGACGTCAAAAAACTGAAACTACTGAAGGAAAATTTTCAATTTAAGTCCAAAAATGCTGAAATTTCACTAATTTTACTAAGTTTTTGTTCCAGGGAACTTCGGGTATCGCGGTTTTCGGCGCGCCGTTCGCAGGGGATGCAGGGGGCGACGCCTCGGACCGGCCGGTGAGTATTCCACAGGAAAGGTAAGCGACTGTGACTACCAAAAAATCTTTAAAGTGTCAAAATTTTGAAGAAACTGAAAATGTATGAAAAATCGAAATTTTTGTATGGGCCCTGTGCGTCCTGTATAAAGGGACGTGTTAAGTCAAAAAAGCTGCGCAATTTGATATATAACAACCTATATATCTGTCAAGGAAATTTGAAAATTTTCAATGTGTTAGGTTGTGTTAGTCGCCCTTAGGTAGATTTCGTATATAACGAAAAACGTCAAAATGGCGATTTTTCGATTTTCCTCGTCCGATCTCGCGGAAAAAAGCGCGGATCGGCTGCGGGACGACGAGAGGGACTCGCCGACGTCAAAAAACTGAAACTACTGAAGGAAAATTTTCAATTTAAGTCCAAAAATGCTGAAATTTCACTAATTTTACTAAGTTTTTGTTCCAGGGAACTTCGGGTATCGCGGTTTTCGGCGCGCCGTTCGCAGGGGATGCAGGGGGCGACGCCTCGGACCGGCCGGTGAGTATTCCACAGGAAAGGTAAGCGACTGTGACTACCAAAAAATCTTTAAAGTGTCAAAATTTTGAAGAAACTGAAAATGTATGAAAAATCGAAATTTTTGTATGGGCCCTGTGCGTCCTGTATAAAGGGACGTGTTAAGTCAAAAAAGCTGCGCAATTTGATATATAACAACCTATATATCTGTCAAGGAAATTTGAAAATTTTCAATGTGTTAGGTTGTGTTAGTCGCCCTTAGGTAGATTTCGTATATAACGAAAAACGTCAAAATGGCGATTTTTCGATTTTCCTCGTCCGATCTCGCGGAAAAAAGCGCGGATCGGCTGCGGGACGACGAGAGGGACTCGCCGACGTCAAAAAACTGAAACTACTGAAGGAAAATTTTCAATTTAAGTCCAAAAATGCTGAAATTTCACTAATTTTACTAAGTTTTTGTTCCAGGGAACTTCGGGTATCGCGGTTTTCGGCGCGCCGTTCGCAGGGGATGCAGGGGGCGACGCCTCGGACCGGCCGGTGAGTATTCCACAGGAAAGGTAAGCGACTGTGACTACCAAAAAATCTTTAAAGTGTCAAAATTTTGAAGAAACTGAAAATGTATGAAAAATCGAAATTTTTGTATGGGCCCTGTGCGTCCTGTATAAAGGGACGTGTTAAGTCAAAAAAGCTGCGCAATTTGATATATAACAACCTATATATCTGTCAAGGAAATTTGAAAATTTTCAATGTGTTAGGTTGTGTTAGTCGCCCTTAGGTAGATTTCGTATATAACGAAAAACGTCAAAATGGCGATTTTTCGATTTTCCTCGTCCGATCTCGCGGAAAAAAGCGCGGATCGGCTGCGGGACGACGAGAGGGACTCGCCGACGTCAAAAAACTGAAACTACTGAAGGAAAATTTTCAATTTAAGTCCAAAAATGCTGAAATTTCACTAATTTTACTAAGTTTTTGTTCCAGGGAACTTCGGGTATCGCGGTTTTCGGCGCGCCGTTCGCAGGGGATGCAGGGGGCGACGCCTCGGACCGGCCGGTGAGTATTCCACAGGAAAGGTAAGCGACTGTGACTACCAAAAAATCTTTAAAGTGTCAAAATTTTGAAGAAACTGAAAATGTATGAAAAATCGAAATTTTTGTATGGGCCCTGTGCGTCCTGTATAAAGGGACGTGTTAAGTCAAAAAAGCTGCGCAATTTGATATATAACAACCTATATATCTGTCAAGGAAATTTGAAAATTTTCAATGTGTTAGGTTGTGTTAGTCGCCCTTAGGTAGATTTCGTATATAACGAAAAACGTCAAAATGGCGATTTTTCGATTTTCCTCGTCCGATCTCGCGGAAAAAAGCGCGGATCGGCTGCGGGACGACGAGAGGGACTCGCCGACGTCAAAAAACTGAAACTACTGAAGGAAAATTTTCAATTTAAGTCCAAAAATGCTGAAATTTCACTAATTTTACTAAGTTTTTGTTCCAGGGAACTTCGGGTATCGCGGTTTTCGGCGCGCCGTTCGCAGGGGATGCAGGGGGCGACGCCTCGGACCGGCCGGTGAGTATTCCACAGGAAAGGTAAGCGACTGTGACTACCAAAAAATCTTTAAAGTGTCAAAATTTTGAAGAAACTGAAAATGTATGAAAAATCGAAATTTTTGTATGGGCCCTGTGCGTCCTGTATAAAGGGACGTGTTAAGTCAAAAAAGCTGCGCAATTTGATATATAACAACCTATATATCTGTCAAGGAAATTTGAAAATTTTCAATGTGTTAGGTTGTGTTAGTCGCCCTTAGGTAGATTTCGTATATAACGAAAAACGTCAAAATGGCGATTTTTCGATTTTCCTCGTCCGATCTCGCGGAAAAAAGCGCGGATCGGCTGCGGGACGACGAGAGGGACTCGCCGACGTCAAAAAACTGAAACTACTGAAGGAAAATTTTCAATTTAAGTCCAAAAATGCTGAAATTTCACTAATTTTACTAAGTTTTTGTTCCAGGGAACTTCGGGTATCGCGGTTTTCGGCGCGCCGTTCGCAGGGGATGCAGGGGGCGACGCCTCGGACCGGCCGGTGAGTATTCCACAGGAAAGGTAAGCGACTGTGACTACCAAAAAATCTTTAAAGTGTCAAAATTTTGAAGAAACTGAAAATGTATGAAAAATCGAAATTTTTGTATGGGCCCTGTGCGTCCTGTATAAAGGGACGTGTTAAGTCAAAAAAGCTGCGCAATTTGATATATAACAACCTATATATCTGTCAAGGAAATTTGAAAATTTTCAATGTGTTAGGTTGTGTTAGTCGCCCTTAGGTAGATTTCGTATATAACGAAAAACGTCAAAATGGCGATTTTTCGATTTTCCTCGTCCGATCTCGCGGAAAAAAGCGCGGATCGGCTGCGGGACGACGAGAGGGACTCGCCGACGTCAAAAAACTGAAACTACTGAAGGAAAATTTTCAATTTAAGTCCAAAAATGCTGAAATTTCACTAATTTTACTAAGTTTTTGTTCCAGGGAACTTCGGGTATCGCGGTTTTCGGCGCGCCGTTCGCAGGGGATGCAGGGGGCGACGCCTCGGACCGGCCGGTGAGTATTCCACAGGAAAGGTAAGCGACTGTGACTACCAAAAAATCTTTAAAGTGTCAAAATTTTGAAGAAACTGAAAATGTATGAAAAATCGAAATTTTTGTATGGGCCCTGTGCGTCCTGTATAAAGGGACGTGTTAAGTCAAAAAAGCTGCGCAATTTGATATATAACAACCTATATATCTGTCAAGGAAATTTGAAAATTTTCAATGTGTTAGGTTGTGTTAGTCGCCCTTAGGTAGATTTCGTATATAACGAAAAACGTCAAAATGGCGATTTTTCGATTTTCCTCGTCCGATCTCGCGGAAAAAAGCGCGGATCGGCTGCGGGACGACGAGAGGGACTCGCCGACGTCAAAAAACTGAAACTACTGAAGGAAAATTTTCAATTTAAGTCCAAAAATGCTGAAATTTCACTAATTTTACTAAGTTTTTGTTCCAGGGAACTTCGGGTATCGCGGTTTTCGGCGCGCCGTTCGCAGGGGATGCAGGGGGCGACGCCTCGGACCGGCCGGTGAGTATTCCACAGGAAAGGTAAGCGACTGTGACTACCAAAAAATCTTTAAAGTGTCAAAATTTTGAAGAAACTGAAAATGTATGAAAAATCGAAATTTTTGTATGGGCCCTGTGCGTCCTGTATAAAGGGACGTGTTAAGTCAAAAAAGCTGCGCAATTTGATATATAACAACCTATATATCTGTCAAGGAAATTTGAAAATTTTCAATGTGTTAGGTTGTGTTAGTCGCCCTTAGGTAGATTTCGTATATAACGAAAAACGTCAAAATGGCGATTTTTCGATTTTCCTCGTCCGATCTCGCGGAAAAAAGCGCGGATCGGCTGCGGGACGACGAGAGGGACTCGCCGACGTCAAAAAACTGAAACTACTGAAGGAAAATTTTCAATTTAAGTCCAAAAATGCTGAAATTTCACTAATTTTACTAAGTTTTTGTTCCAGGGAACTTCGGGTATCGCGGTTTTCGGCGCGCCGTTCGCAGGGGATGCAGGGGGCGACGCCTCGGACCGGCCGGTGAGTATTCCACAGGAAAGGTAAGCGACTGTGACTACCAAAAAATCTTTAAAGTGTCAAAATTTTGAAGAAACTGAAAATGTATGAAAAATCGAAATTTTTGTATGGGCCCTGTGCGTCCTGTATAAAGGGACGTGTTAAGTCAAAAAAGCTGCGCAATTTGATATATAACAACCTATATATCTGTCAAGGAAATTTGAAAATTTTCAATGTGTTAGGTTGTGTTAGTCGCCCTTAGGTAGATTTCGTATATAACGAAAAACGTCAAAATGGCGATTTTTCGATTTTCCTCGTCCGATCTCGCGGAAAAAAGCGTGGATCGGCTGCGGGACGACGAGAGGGACTCGCCGACGTCAAAAAACTGAAACTACTGAAGGAAAATTTTCAATTTAAGTCCAAAAATGCTGAAATTTCACTAATTTTACTAAGTTTTTGTTCCAGGGAACTTCGGGTATCGCGGTTTTCGGCGCGCCGTTCGCAGGGGATGCAGGGGGCGACGCCTCGGACCGGCCGGTGAGTATTCCACAGGAAAGGTAAGCGACTGTGACTACCAAAAAATCTTTAAAGTGTCAAAATTTTGAAGAAACTGAAAATGTATGAAAAATCGAAATTTTTGTATGGGCCCTGTGCGTCCTGTATAAAGGGACGTGTTAAGTCAAAAAAGCTGCGCAATTTGATATATAACAACCTATATATCTGTCAAGGAAATTTGAAAATTTTCAATGTGTTAGGTTGTGTTAGTCGCCCTTAGGTAGATTTCGTATATAACGAAAAACGTCAAAATGGCGATTTTTCGATTTTCCTCGTCCGATCTCGCGGAAAAAAGCGTGGATCGGCTGCGGGACGACGAGAGGGACTCGCCGACGTCAAAAAACTGAAACTACTGAAGGAAAATTTTCAATTTAAGTCCAAAAATGCTGAAATTTCACTAATTTTACTAAGTTTTTGTTCCAGGGAACTTCGGGTATCGCGGTTTTCGGCGCGCCGTTCGCAGGGGATGCAGGGGGCGACGCCTCGGACCGGCCGGTGAGTATTCCACAGGAAAGGTAAGCGACTGTGACTACCAAAAAATCTTTAAAGTGTCAAAATTTTGAAGAAACTGAAAATGTATGAAAAATCGAAATTTTTGTATGGGCCCTGTGCGTCCTGTATAAAGGGACGTGTTAAGTCAAAAAAGCTGCGCAATTTGATATATAACAACCTATATATCTGTCAAGGAAATTTGAAAATTTTCAATGTGTTAGGTTGTGTTAGTCGCCCTTAGGTAGATTTCGTATATAACGAAAAACGTCAAAATGGCGATTTTTCGATTTTCCTCGTCCGATCTCGCGGAAAAAAGCGCGGATCGGCTGCGGGACGACGAGAGGGACTCGCCGACGTCAAAAAACTGAAACTACTGAAGGAAAATTTTCAATTTAAGTCCAAAAATGCTGAAATTTCACTAATTTTACTAAGTTTTTGTTCCAGGGAACTTCGGGTATCGCGGTTTTCGGCGCGCCGTTCGCAGGGGATGCAGGGGGCGACGCCTCGGACCGGCCGGTGAGTATTCCACAGGAAAGGTAAGCGACTGTGACTACCAAAAAATCTTTAAAGTGTCAAAATTTTGAAGAAACTGAAAATGTATGAAAAATCGAAATTTTTGTATGGGCCCTGTGCGTCCTGTATAAAGGGACGTGTTAAGTCAAAAAAGCTGCGCAATTTGATATATAACAACCTATATATCTGTCAAGGAAATTTGAAAATTTTCAATTAGGTTAGGTTAGGTTAGGTTAGGTTAGGTTAGGTTAGGTTAGGTTAGGTTAGGTTAGGTTAGGTTAGGTTGCCCCGCACCGGGCACATACCCCGGAAGCGGGCGGTGTATTGGTGGTCGGCGGAAATCGCGGAGCTACGCAGGGCGTGCGTGGCGGCGCGGCGGGCCTACACACGGCAACGTAGGCGCCGCCCCCGAAACCACAACGAGGAGGACCGGCTGCACGAGCTGCTCAACGCGGCCAAAGAGTCCCTGCAGCTGGCCATCCTGAACTCGAAGGAGCTAGGCAGGGAGGAGATGTTGGCTGGGCTGGAGAGAGACCCATGGGGACGTCCATATAGGGCTGCGCGCAAAAAGCTGCGCGGCCAGACGTCCCCGGTAGTTGAGTCGCTTCAACCGGCCTTCCTGTCGGAGGTGGTGTCCGCATTGTTCCCGGACAGACCGGCACATGAGCCACCAACGATGGCTGAACCTCAGGACCGCATCAGCCGCGTCGAAGAAATTCCAGCCATTGCGGCTGACGAGTTCGACGCGGCAGTCCTGAGGCTGAAGGCGAAGAAGGCGCCCGGACCCGATGGTGTGCCGGGGCAGGTGTTGGTTACTGCCCTGGATGCCCTCGGAGACCGTTTTCGGAGACTGCTCGACGCTTGTTTGGTGTCTGGGCAGTTTCCGAAGATCTGGAAGGAGGGGCGATTGGTGCTGCTGAGGAAGGAGGGACGTCCCCACGACTCGCCGTCGGCGTATCGGCCGATAGTGTTGCTGGACGAAGCGGGCAAGCTTTTCGAGCGTGTGCTCGCTGCCCGAATCGTCCGGCACCTTGACGACGTTGGACCGGGGCTCTCCGACGCCCAGTTTGGTTTCCGAGGGGGTCGGTCGACAGTCGACGCGATCTTGCGCGTCAAGACCCTCTCGGAGGAAACGGTTGCGGAGGGCGGGGTGCTGTTGGCGGTGTCTCTTGACATCGCCAACGCGTTCAACACCCTGCCCTACAGTTGTGTGTCGGAGGCCCTGGTCTATCACCGGGTGCCCGAATACTTGCGGCGAGTCGTGGGCTCGTACTTTGAGGAGAGGAGTGTCGTCTGCGTCGACGGTGACGGTCGCCTATTGCGCCGTCACGTAGTGTGCGGTGTTCCGCAGGGGTCTGTGCTCGGCCCACTCCTGTGGAACATCGGATACGACTGGGTGCTCCGCGGCCATTTACACCGCGGGCTCCAGGTCGTTTGCTACGCGGACGACACTCTTGTCTGTGCCTCAGGGGGTACGTTTGAGGAGGCGGCCAGTCTGGCCGAGAGCGGGACCGCCGAAGTGGTCGACAGGATAGGACGGCTGGGCCTGAGGGTGGCCCTGGAGAAGACCGAGGTCTTGTGCTTTCATGGACCTCGGAGGAGGCCGCCCTCAGGGGCCCGAATTAGCGTCGGTGGCGCCGCGGTCGCGGTCGGGGCCCGGATGAAATACCTGGGCCTCGTCCTCGACTCGCGGTGGAAGTTTGTTGACCACTTCGGGGATCTCGCTCCGAGGTTGGTGAGGGTGGCGGCGGCTCTGTCGCGGCTGCTGCCGAACGTGGGAGGTCCGGGCTCAACTTGCCGGCGCCTGTATTCCGGGGTGGTGCGGTCAATGGCCTTGTACGGCGCGCCTGTGTGGGCGGACGCCCTGACCGCCCAGACCAGGGCTCTGCTGCGCCAAGCGCAGCGGGTCATGGCGGTCAGGGTGATACGTGGCTACCGCACCGTATCATATGAGGCGGCGACCGTACTGGCGGGGATCCCACCCTGGGATCTAGAGGCGGAGGTGCTGGCAACGCTATACCGGCAGAGCGCAGAAGCGCGAAGCCGGGGCGGCCGTGCACCTCTTGTCGAAGTCGGGCGTTGGCGAGTGGAGGCCCAGGAATTGGCCCTCCACAGATGGCAGGAGCGGCTGGCGGAACCTACCGCCGGCCACTGGACCATATCGGCGGTGCGCCCGGTCCTAAAGGAGTGGGTGCACCGAAAATACGGTACGCCTACCTTCCGCCTGGTGCAGGTACTGTCGGGGCACGGTTGCTTCGGCAGATACCTGCACAAAATAGCCGGAAGGGAGGCGAACCCTGGCTGCCACGAGTGTGGCTGCGCCGAAGATACGGCGCAGCACACGCTCGAGGTCTGCCCGGCGTGGGAGGCGGAGCGCAGCTCGCTGCGCGCCGTAATCGGAGGCGATCTGTCGCTGCCGGCCGTCGTCATGGCCATGACCGGCAGCGAGAGATCTTGGGAGGCGGTGGTCTCCTTCTGCGAACGTGTCATGGCGCAGAAGGAGGCGGCGGAGCGGATCAGGGAGAACAATCCTCTCGCTGATCCGCGCCGGCGCAGGAGGCCCGGGCGCAGGAGGCGGGCCAACGCCGACCTCATGCCGCCGTAAAAAGGGCGTGCGGGCAGCAGGAACGGGTGGACTGCTGCCTGCGCAGTGATCGCCCTAATGTAGGAAGGCGTGCCGAAGTGTTCCGGCACGCCTCCTGGATGAGGAGTCCACGGGCTGTATACACCCGTGGACTGGTCTGTGGGCTTTATACACCCACAGACCCTGAGGAAGGGTCCGCCGCAAGGCAGACGGCCGCTGGCGGGAACCGGATGAGTACAACGTACGTTCCCGGGGCCCGCCACACAAGCGGGATGAGGACACCGTGGGGTTTTAGTCGGTAGCTGGCACTCTGTCAGTAGTCCGACATAACCCGCACCGCTACCCCCGTGGCGGTGCGGGTATCCGTAATGGATTTCCCCACGTAAAAAAAAAAAAAAAAAAAAAAAAAAAAAAAAAAAAAAAAAAAAAAAAAAAAAAGGTTAGGTTAGGTTAGGTTAGGTTAGGTTAGGTTAGGTTAGGTTAGGTTAGGTTAGGTTAGGTTAGGTTAGGTTAGGTTAGGTTAGGTTAGGTTAGGTTAGGTTTTTTTTTTTTTTTTTTTTTTTTTTTTTTTTTATTGGTTCCCTTTGAGTTAGTTTTCCCACTTGGGTGTCTAGTTATAGACGCCAACTGCTAATGGATACAGTTGGGGTTGGTGGTAGTGTGTGCCTCACTTGCGAATAGCTGCTGCTACGAGTATACAAAAATGAAAGTGATGGTTATGTGTTGTTGATTTTCTTTAGGCGCGAGTAAATGTGGGTGATGAATTCGGTGAACGATTTGGCGGTGTGGGGGTTGCGGATAATGTCGCTTAGGAGATATGGGTTAATGGAGTGGAAAAGGCATGTTTGTTCGTGTTTAAAACGAATGGCAGTGAAAATGGGACACACTTCCGTGAGGTGTTGGTGGGTCTGGATGCTATTGTCATCACAGGGACAGGTGTCATTATCAATGATATGGAAACGATGGAGGTAGTGTTTGGAGTAACTATGTCCGCTGAGGGCTTGAGTGATGTAAAAATTGGTTGGGATGACTGCAAGTGTTGATTTTATATCCTTTATAGAAGGCAGGAGGGTTCTGGTGTGCTCACCCTGTATGGAGCTAGTGTACCTCTCCTGCCAATCTATCAGGCTCTGAGTGTTGAGGTTATGTTTGACAAAGGACAAGGGAAACTTAGCGTAGTCCGGTGATTTATGCAGTCTGGTGGCCAAATTGGCTGCAGCATCAGCAGCTTCATTCCCCGGAATACCCGAGTGTCCCTTGACCCAGGCTATATTCACTGAACGATTACTGTTTCTAATTTTTGTGATAGTACGGTGTATGTTAAACACTAAAGGGTTCTGGTTGCTCCTGTCTTCGATGGCGAGGGCTGACGCCATGGAGTCGGTGAGGATAGTGGTGTCAGGTAGTTCTTTGGTATGGGCCCACTCACACGCTCTTTCTATTGCTAGCAATTCGGCCTGGAATACTGAGCAGGAAGTGTGGAGTTTAAGTTTTTTGGTGTAATTTGGCTCAGGGTGGTCAGGGTGATAATGGATGAAGCTCGCACCAACTTTGCCGTCGTCCTGCTTGCTGCCGTCGGTGAAAATTTGGTGAGAGTCGCGGGCAATTTGGGATACTGCCCTCGAGTCGCTGGCCTCCAGGTGTTTGATTGAGACCCTCTCAGCGGGGTGTGTGTGGTTAACTGGGGGGATGGGTTTTTCCAACTCTAGGTCCGACGGTAGAAGAGGGGTGGTGCCAGTAATTCGTGTTAGTTCAATGTGGTGCACTTCTAAAATTTTAAGGTCAAGGGGTAAGAATTGGGCTAGAGCAAGGGCAGCGGTGGTGGAGATTGTTCTGAACCCCTTGATGGCCTTGATGGCGAAGCCCCTCTGCATGCTCATCAAGGCCCGCACAGCGTACCTTTTCTTAGCGATGTGACCCCACACTCCTGCTGCATACGTAATAATGGGGGTGACCACTTGGTGGAAAATGATCTTGATGTTTTCCGGGTGCATGCCCCAGGTTGGTCTGGTGTACATACATAATCTGTTGAAAATCTTGGTGGCTTTAGTGATAATGTGGTGGAGGTGCCTGCAGAACGTAAGTTTTTCATCTATTATTACTCCTAAAATTTTAATCTCTGGTATGAATGGTAGTGTAGATCCTTGCATTTCAATTTGCGCTGTTTTGGAAGAGGGGGTGAAACCAATGAGTTGGGTCTTATCTGAGCCGAAGGTTAATTTTACACTTTCTCCCCACCTGATGACAGTGTCCAGCGCCCGACCGCTGGCGACCTCCAGCTCGGCAACAGTTTGAGCTGAGGCGATCAAGAGGACATCGTCAGCGAAGGCCTGGATATGGCAACCAGGGGGGAGGGGGATATTCAACAGATCATCCACGATTATATTCCAGAATATGGGGCCGCAGGTAGATCCTTGGATGCAGCCTTTGGACATGGTTTTTGATGCCCGCGCCTCTGCGTAATCCAAGATTACTGTTCTGCCCCTGAAGTAGTCTTTAACAAGACAGAAGAGGTTTCTGGGGCAGTTGGTGTCTAGTAGTCGCTTGAGCAGTGCCGGCCACCATGCATTGTCAAAGGCTGCTTTGATATCGAGCGACACTGCGATGACTTTTTTGTTCTGTGACTTGGCTGTTTTTATAAAATCAAGAGCTGTATTTATGGCTTGGACGGTGTTTTTTTGTTTGGTAAAACCAAATTGGTTTGGATTAGAACGTCTGTTGATTTGTAGATGGTGTGTGATTCTGTTTATGAAAAGTTTTTCTAGCACTTTGCCGAAAATGGGGATGAGACCGATGGGTCGGAAGGACTTGAGGTCTGTGTAGTCGTCTCTGCCGGGCTTGGGTATGATTTTAACGAAAGCTTGTTTCCAGATGTTGGGGAAATGGTGGAGTGAGAGACATCGATTCATAACTTGGGTGATTGTGTCCGGAAGCAATAAGGCAAACTGTAGGCAGATGTCTGAGGTGAGACCATCAATGCCGGGTGTTTTGTTGGGGTTCATTCCTTTGAGGATCTCGATGATCTCATCGGCAGTGAAGGGCAAGTCGTCGTCAGTGTCAGGAAATTGTGAGCTGGAGGTGCGGATCTGGCAGTGTACGGGAAGTGAGTCGGTTGTGTCATCTGGATAAAAATGCCTGAGGAGTGCAGTGGCTGTTTGGTAACTATTGCTGGTGTAGGAGTTAGTTAGTTTGAGGGTGGTAGGGGGACGGTTAGGTGCTGCGTCTTTTAAAAGGCGGTTACTGAGTGACCAGACATTTTCTTTTGTTTGTAGTTCGCAAAATTCGCGGAAGTTTTTGGTAGACAGTTGTTTAATTTTCTCGGCATATTCTGTTTTTTTGTTATTTCTATGCTCTAATAGTTGATCGAGCGGTAAATTTCTAGATTTTGCGGAATGAATTTGGTGATGGATTTTGATTAAATCTTTTTTGTGAGTTTCTAATTCGTCTGTCCACCATGGGGTTTTTATTTTATTACCTTTGCCTTTCAGCGGCATGGAACTTGAACAAGATTTATGAATTATGCTGATTAATTCTTTAATAATTTCTTCCAGCTGTTCAATGCTGGAAGATGGAATGTTGCAAGTGTTGATGACCGAAGAATTGGAAAACAGAGTGAATACTTGTTCTTTGAACAGGGGCCAATTTGCCCGTTTTGTCTGATATTTAAAAGTAGAGCTTTTATTGGGAGTATGGGCACTGCAACTGGCAATCTGGAATTCGATGGCGTTATGTTGTGAGGATTGGCAGCAGTCTATGTTGACCCGCCAATCGCCAATTCTGCTTATCATTGAGCCCGATGCAATGGTGATGTCAATGATGGATGAGCGGTTTTGTCCATGAGTTAATGTTTCGAAGGTGGGGGTTGAACCGGTATTGCAGAGATAGAGGTCGCCCGCATAGATAAGATCCATTACGGCCGCGCCTCTATCATTAGCTAAACGGCTGCCCCACGCCGGGTGCCAACCGTTAAAATCTCCTCCAATGATGATGTGGCTAGATGAGTGGGATTGTCTGAAGTTATCAATTAAGGAAAGGGTATCGTAGGTGTCTTCATTGGGCTCAATGTAGGCTGATGCAATGTACATATCCTGATTATTGCTACGTAAGGAAATAACAGCGAAATTTGGTGATGAGAATTGGGACTGACCCAGGACTGCTCCACAGCCGGGTCTGGTCAGTATGCATGATTTCACTGTGCGCCCGCAGGAGAATTGGTGAGTCTCAATACCCGGGATCGATTTGACTTCGGCGAGAGCGCCTACATACGGTTCGGAAATTAATGCTATATCATATTTGCCAACAATAAAATAATTTATAAATTCTTGTAAACACTGTTTTGAACGATCTAGGTTACACTGTATAATTCTGATGTTCTTACTTTGAATCATAGTCTATGCGGGTAATTATTTTATCTTTTACTGATTTAAGGCGGGGGCAGGTGAGGGCGTTGGCTTTGTGATTGACGGGGTGGGTGGTGTGAAACTTGTTGTTGTGGTTATGACAGTTGAGGCACACCGGTGTACCTCTTGTGTCCTTGAGAGGGCAGGAGGTTTCAATGTGTCCTTGTACGGCGCAAAAGTTGCAAGTGGGTGTGGGTACTGGGCATTTATTTTTGGTGTGACCAAACTGAAGGCAGTTCATACATTGTAGGAATGGTGAGAATTCCTCAGAGTGCACTCTAAGGTACTCGATTGCGATTCTACCAATTTCTATTATTTTCTTCCAAACTGCTGGTTGGGCTATTAACACTGCGTTATATAATTTGGGGTTTCTATTGCTGCGCATGAAAGCGAGACGTAGATCATAATCACTGTTAATAAGCGGGGTGAGTTCCTCATTCTGCGCCTTAATTATATGTGTTAATTCCTCTGCGGGTGTGTCTCTAGATATTCCCTTGAGTAGGATCATAGGATTTATTTTTCTTGCTAGTTCGGCTACCACTTGGGACGAGTTTTCCAGGCGCTTAAGGGTATCCTCGCACTGCTCCGTTGTCTCAAACTCCACGCGAAGTTTGTTATTTGATATTGGTTGGATTTTAGCTGGGGCATATTTTACATTTCTAAAGTTAATGCTGTTTTTAAAACAGAGTATGGCTTGTTCTCTGGTTTGTACTTCGGTTTTGGGAGTGATAATTATAGCTGGTTTGTTCAATGGAAGAGAGGTAGTTTTGGTGCGAGGTGATGGGGAGGTGCTAGTCGCTTGGGCATAGGAGATGGGCATAGGTGGAGTTTGCAGTTTGGCTACGTCAGCCAGATGCTTACTAAGCTCCTCCTTAACGCACGCCACAATATCGTTTTTGAGGTCAGCGGCCAGCCCGACAGTAGGGGCAGGGGTTGTGATTTGGAAGTTTTCGGAGGCAAGAGGCAATTCACTATTCGTGAAATTTTTCGCTTTGTGTGTTATTTTTCGAATTTCTTCAGCCGCTGCAGCAATAGAGGCTTTAATCTCTTTCCTCACGCTTTTGTCTTGATATATTTCGCTACCAATAAGCTTTGCCAATTTGTTTATAGCTTCGAGACTACTGTCGAGACAGGTAGCATCGTTAACAGTGGCTGGAAGGGGTCTAAATTGTGCCGGTGTAGTTGTTTTCCCTTTTTTGGGTGCAACCTCTGTTGATAGAGAGATGAGTTCACCAGTGGGAGGAGCTGGATTGGCTTTAGCTCTGTTGTACGCGGTCTGGGTGGGGAGTTGTCTTTCAATCAAAGCGGGGGGTTGAGAGGCACTTGAGGCGAGAACAGGTGTGGGCTGATGGGAAGGGGGCGGTTGTGAGAGGGAAGAGGGAGTTGGTAGGCTTGGCTGCGTGGCATGGGGTGCAGCGGATTGCGAGGCAATCGGGGCGCGTGGTTGAAAGGCTGGGCTTGACGCTGGAGGGCTTATGGAGAATGTGAGATCGCGACCTCTCGAAGGAGGGGATGGGGTGGGGGATGTAGGCCGATTGATTACCCGCCGCGGTGGCGAGCGCCCAACGGGCATGATAGTAAAGTAAGAAAATATAAGTAGTTATAATCTAGTTATAAAAAGAAAAATATAAGTAATTATAAACTAGTTATCTTCTAAGTTAGATACTAAATATTATATAAGCTACAACTAATGTTGATTCTATAGTTGAATCTGGAAAGTATTATATAATTAAGCTAAAGTATTATATAATTAAGCAAATTATAACTAATTATAACTAAGTAATATACAAAGAGTTGATTATTCTAACGAAAAAAAATTTTAAGGTAAAAATCGAAAAAGGAAAAAATTTTTTTTTTTTTTTTTTTTTTTTTTTTTTATTAATAGTTCTAAAAGATTCCGGTAGGTGGCGCCACTGTCGACAAAAGTTGCCGAATAATTTCGCTAGGTGGCGCCACTGTTGATGAGAGTCGACAGAATTTTCCGCTTGGGGGTTCGGTTAGAATGCACAGGTACCTAATAATATTACTAAAGTCCACTAGGGGGCGCAGTCGACCGCAGAACACGAAGAACTGGTGGTCCGGTGGGCACTGTAGTGAAGTAGGATACCACTCAGGCTACCAGTACAAGCAGAAACAGATAGGTGGCGACACTAGAATCCAAGAATCCGGTAGTCCGCACGATAGCCAGGTGTCTAGTCGGCCAGCTGGTCCAGCTACTCCACGTTAGAGGTCGCTGGTATAGGGGTTCACAGAGTGTCTCGCTAGATGCTCACTGGACGATTTTGTTTTACCGTGGACCGATAGGTGGAGTCCTCGCCACAGCCAGGTGTCTTGTTAGCCAACTGGTCCAGCTATTCCACGGCAGGTGTCGTTAGTAGCACGGAACACCGAGTGTTTAGTTAGATGTTCCCGGGACTACTTTGTTCTACCGTGGACCGCTAGGTTGCGCCTCTTTTTTGGCTGTTGCAGGGATCAACTAGCAACCACTTCTCGCTAGATGGCGACTCACGTTGAGGGCGGTGCTGGCAGCTAGTTGTTACTATGATGGCTACTCACTAACAGATGGCGCTAGTTGGGCGTTGTAAATGGAATATTCTAGACTTTTGTTGCCGCCGCTCCCTCCGAGATGGCGACACTATGATGTTAAAAATTTACAATAAAAACTGAGAAATTTTCTTGAATTCGAGGGGATATGCAGGTGCCTGTCGGTGTGGTGGAGCCCCGTGCACCTGCTCGAAGTGCCGTCACTGTGTTATCACTTTTTATCACTAGATCAAGGGCGATAGCACTTACTGACTGGTGTTTCCTGTGTTTATTCGTCTGGTTACTGCTAGTACTGGCCTATGACTGCAGATCCTGGTTGTGTGGTATCCCACTGCATCCGAAATAGCACTGAATCGCACTAAATTGTTAGTTTCACTTGTAAAACACTAACACAAGAAAATTTTTCACTGCCTGTCAAAAGGTCACTAAAACTGCAGTTCCACTTGTTGTTACTGGATAGAAAAGTCCGGGAGGGCCGTCGTTAGGACGGGCTCGAAGAGCCCTATCGACCTGCCGTATCGTAATCGAAATTCCGATCACTTTTTGGAAAAAATTTTTCGCCACTGTCACACAAACACAAAAATGGGTGCAACTCTTCAGGGCCGCGTCCGCGAAGCCCGAGAGGCACCTCGTTCGGTCGGGCTCGTCGAGCTGAACAAGCCTATGGTAAATTTACTTCAAATATATGCACTTTAGAATTTTAAATAATTTTTTCCCCGGACCGCGGAAAGATGTCGACTTACTCGGAACATATATCGGTTAGGTTAGGTTAGGTTACGCTGCTGTGCCCGCAGTGCCCGCAATAGAGCCGACGCCGAGGTCACAGACAAGGCCAGCTTCCACGGTACCAGCAGAGGAAACAGCCACTGCTGCACCGAAGTCTCGCCGGTCCAAACGGCGACGAAAGCGGCCACCCCCACTACCAACAGATCTCCCGGCTGTGCCTGCGCCCCAGGGCACTGAGGCAGCACCAGGCCCTTCAAGGGAGGTCACAGAGTCAAGTTGGGCGACTGTGGCGGCCAAGAGGCCGAGGCCAAAGGCTCAAACTGCCCGTCAGCAGCAAGGGCAGCCTCCTCCCTCACAAAAAAAGAGGCGAACGAAAAAGAAGACGGCTCTTCCTCGGATCCCCAAATCTGCCGCCATTACAGTGACAGTGATGGCGGGATCCGAGACCTCATATGCGGCGATAACTGCAGCGGCGAAGTCCAGAGTGCGCCTTAGCGACCTGGGCATCGCCAACGTTCGTTTAAAGCGATCTGTCACCGGCGGGCTCCTCTTGGAACTGGAGGGGCCCGATTGCGAAGACAAGGCCGACGCGCTGGCGGCGAAGCTGAAGGAGGCCCTGGTGGACTTCGCACTAAAGATAGCCCGTCCCACCAAATCGGGGGAAATCCGGGTCTCCGACCTGGATGACTCGGTCACCCCCGAGGAGGTAGCTAAAGCGTTGGCGGAGGTGGGTGGATGTCCGGCGGAGAGAATCACCGTCGGGCAAATACGCCGTTCGGAGTCCGCCATGGGTACAGCCTGGGCCCGGATTCCCGTCACCGCCATGCGAACGCTGATGGCGACGAAAGAGGTCAGCGTCGGCTGGGGCATGTCACGTTTGCAAGCACTGGAGCCAAGACCGTTGAGATGCTTCCGTTGCCTAGAGAGGGGGCACGTCGGCAGAAGGTGTCCAAACGGTGACGAAGACCGGAGCGCGCGGTGCTTCTCTTGTGGCGAGCAGGGCCACAGGGCAAGCACATGCACCGCGCGCACACCTAAGTGCCCCCTATGCTCAGATAGGGGCTGCCAGTCGGACCACAGGCTGGGCACAAAAAAGTGTGCCCCACCTAAGGGCAAGGGCAAAAAGGCCCATCCTGCCCCCTCCAAAGAGGCGACAACCGTGGCTCCGGCCAGTGCAGCGGGCTCCAGCCCGCCGGCGGACATAGTAAGGGCCTAACATTCACTCCCCAAGTTAGGCTTTTACAGGGCAACCTTAACCACTGCCGCAACGCTCAGCACCTGCTCATGCAGACCGTTGTGGAGCGGCAGGTTGCCCTCGCGGTGGTCGCGGAGCCCCACAGCGTCCCGGACCACCCTCGCTGGTTCGGTGACGACCTGGGCTCCGTGGCGATCTACTGGGGAGGAGGAGAGGGTGTCCCACCCTGCACCCTACTGGAGAGGGGACAGGGCTTCGTTGCCATCGAATGGGGCACCCTGGCCATTGTGGGTTGCTACGTCTCTCCCAACAGGTCCCTCGCCGACTACGAGGTGTACCTGGACGGGGTGGGGAACTGCATTCGCCGTTGCCTACCCCGTCCGCTGATCGTCCTGGGGGATTTCAACGCCCACGCTACTGCGTGGGGCTCCCCCAGAGACAACGTAAGGGGACAGACGTTGCTCGATTGGGCGGCTGGGCTCGACCTCCGACTAGTAAATCGGGGGTCAGTGAGCACGTGTGTTCGGTGGCAGGGGGAGTCGATCGTCGACCTTACATGGGCGACTCCCTCGGCCATCGGCAGACTGTCGGGATGGCGGGTAGCGGAAGAGGTGGTCACACTATCCGACCACCGCCACATCTTCTTCGATGTGGCCCTCCGCCGCCGTCCTGACGGTCCCAGCCGCCGAGAAGGCAGCCCCCCGCGACGTTGGTCGCTGAAGCGCCTCGACGCTGATATGCTCGAGGCGGCGGCCGACGTCGCGGCATGGCCAGAAAACGCCAACGAGGTCCGATCCGACCCGAATGTGGAAGCAGACCGGTTTCGGGACACAATGACGCAGATCTGCGACGCGTCAATGCCCCGAGCCGGCCGCCCCAAGCGTAGCCCGGTGTACTGGTGGACGCCGGAGATCGAGCAACTTCGCGCGATCTGCCTGCGACACCGCCGAGAGTACACCAGGGCCAGGAGAAGAAGAAGAAGGCGAGCTCCAGCCGAGGAAATAGCCAGGCTCTATAGGGCTTATCGAGTGGCGACCAAGGCGCTCCAGGTTGCTATCAAGAGCGCCAGGGCTCAGTCCTGGGAGGAACTCCTCGAGGGACTCAACGAGGATCCGTGGGGGCGTCCGTACCATATGGTACTGGGCAAGTTACGCCCGTGGATGCCCCCGGTGACGGAGACTCTCGATCCGGCATTGCTGGGAAGCGTGGTAGACACCCTTTTCCCGGCGAGCCGGTCAAGTCCCTCAGTCCACCCCCTTCAGTTGCCCGAATGGTGCGACGATCTGGGGGTGACCATAGAGGAGATGGACTGGGCCGTTAGCCGCTTGAGAGCCCGGAACACGGCACCCGGACCCGACGGTATACCGGGTAGGGTGCTGGTGTTAAGCCTGGCTGCCCTGGGGGACGTGCTGAGGCAACTATTCACTAGTTGCCTCCGTAATGCCACATTCCCCAGGGCCTGGAAGGAGGCTAGATTGGTCCTCTTGAAGAAGGAAGGCAGAGCCGCGGATTCTCCCTCCGCGTACCGTCCCATATGTCTGCTGGACGAGGTTGGCAAACTGTTCGAGAGAATAGTTGCCTCTCGTCTCAGCGGGCATCTGTCGCGCGTCGGTCCCGATCTGGCCGACAGCCAGTTCGGCTTCCGACAGGGCCGTTCGACCGTGGATGCGATCACTCGCGTCCGCGCCCTGTCGGGGCAGGTAGTCTCCCGGGGCGGCGTGGCGTTGGCGGTGTCAATAGACATCGTTAACGCCTTCAATTCCCTGCCCTGGGATGCAATCTGGGAGGCGCTGGTTTATCATGGTGTGCCTCCCTACCTGCAGGCCCTGATCAGGGACTACTTGCGCGACAGGTACATCCTGTACGTGGACAGAGACGGTACGAGGATCCGGAGGGAAGTAGGGCGAGGGGTTCCGCAGGGGTCAGTGTTAGGCCCCCTGCTATGGAACCTCGCCTACGACGCGGTTCTGCGTGTTGACCTCCCCGCCGGCGTAAGTGTCGTCTGCTATGCTGACGACACGTTGATCGTGGCCGGTGGGGACACCTTCGAGAGGACCAAGGAGCTCGCCGAGCTTGGGGCGGAAATCGTCGTCGCGAAAATACGCGAGTTGGGCATGGAGATAGCGCCTCAGAAAACTGAGGCGCTGTGGTTCCACGGCCTGCCGAGAAGCCGGGAACCACCGCCCAACTTGCGCGTCCGTGTAGGTGAGTCGGAAGTCAGGGTGGGGCCCTACATGAAATACCTTGGCCTCACCCTTGACAGTCGCTGGGGCTTCGAGGAGCATTTCGAGCGCCTGGTCCCCCGAGTCGATAAGGTTGCAGCGGCCTTACATAGGCTGCTCCCTAATCTCGGGGGGCCGAGCGAGGAAGTTCGCCGCCTCTACGCCGGAGTCGTGCAATCCGTAGTCCTCTACGGGGCGCCCATTTGGGCGCCGAGGCTGGCCATACGACGCTGTAGAACAAAAATCTACAGCGTCCAACGAAGAATGGCCCTACGGATTGCGCGAGGATACCGAACGGTGTCCTTTGAGGCGGCGACCATACTGGCACGCTTTCCGCCTTTAGATATCCTGGCGGGCATGTATGCGAGGGTCTATGACCGGATCCGCATCGCCCGCCAGAGTGGCGGAGGCGAGCCAGTTGCGCTCGAAGCAATAAAGCGGCAGGAACGACACAACGCACTCACGACGTGGCGCGAGCGGCTCCAGCCGGAGCACATAGCGCGCAAACGCGTCGTTGAGGCATTCCTGCCGTACCTCGAAGCCTGGATGAAGCGACGGAGTGGACGACTCACTTACAGGCTTACGCAGATAATCACCGGTCACGGTTGTTTCGGTGATTATCTGCATAAGATCGGACGTGAAGCGACGGCGATATGCTTCCACTGCGGCCAGTCTGACTCCGCCCAACACACGCTTGAGGCTTGTCCCGCGTGGTCGTTGGAGCGTCGAGACCTGGTCGCCGGCATCGGATCGGACCTCTCCCTGGGCACTGTAGTGTCGGCTATGCTGTCCGGGGATGCGGCGTGGGGAGCGATGGCCACCTTCTGCGAGACTGTCATGTCACAGAAGGAGGCCGCCGAGCGGGAACGCGAACGCGCTGATCCCGCTCGGCGACGAAGGCGCAGGCCGCGTTAAGCGGCCGCCCAACGTCTCGCTCCTCAGCCCTGCGCCCGGGGCTCTAAACAATGGGCAACCTTCGGAGTCGCTGGACGCTCGGGGTGTGGGCCCCTTGAGCGTCCATTGAGTACGGCGGCGACTCCGAGGAGGACGGCGGCGGGGTTGCGACCCCCGTCCCCGTGAGCACCGTGATGGCACCCGGGGGACTACAATGCGTCCCCCGGCGGCGGGCTCAAAGGCAAGGCACTGAGGGGCACCTGGTGCAGATCCCAACGGAGGCCCCAGGTTCGCCCCCTCTTTATGTGCCGATGCGACAGCCGCGGGGGTTTTAGTGGGTAAGAATCCCACATACCCCGGTCGAGCCCCACAGCTCCCGGGGATCTTTCGAAGATTTCCCCCGCGTCAAAAAAAAAAAAAAAAAAAAAAAAAAAAAAAAAAAGGTTAGGTTAGGTTGGGGATTGCGGCCCTCGCCTCCCGCCGGACGGCCTCCCGCTCCTCCGCGGCGGGGGGCGCATTGAGCGCCCTACGCCGCGCCGACCACTCGTACACCCTAGCTAGCACCCACGCCTCGATCTCCCAAGGAGGGGTGCCGGCCAGGGCGCACGCCGCCGCGAACCCCACCGAGCGGTAGGCCCTCGCCACCCGCTGTGCAATGGCCCTTTGGGGCCTGCGGATGGCGGAGGCGTTCTCCCTCCTGTGGAGGGAGTCCGCCCAGATAGGGGCCCCGTAAAGGGCCATACTCTTAAGGATGCCGGCATACAGCTGCCGGCATCGCGCCTTCGGCCCTCCCAGGTTCGGGAGGAGCCACGAGAGGGCCCCCGCTGCCTTCAGCAGGCGCGTCGACAGCCCGCTGAAATGCGGGCCGAAGCGCCACCTGCTGTCCAACACAAGGCCCAGATATTTCATCTGGGCCTTCACCTCTACTTGGACGCCCGCTACAACAATGCGGGCGTCCGGGGGGACCCGCTGCCGAGGCCCGTGGAAGAACACGGCCTCGGTCTTATGCAGGGCCACCGTCAGCCCTAGGCGGCGGATCCTACCTGCGACTAAGGATCCGCCAGCCGAGGCCAAATTGGCCGCCTCCCTAAAACTCCCCCCTCGGGCAGTGAGGAGAGTGTCATCCGCATAACAGATGACACTCGTGCCACGAAGGAGGGACCCGCGCAGGAGCCAGTCGAAGGCTATGTTCCACAGGAGTGGACCTAGGACCGACCCCTGCGGAACGCCAGACTCCGCCCTATAGCTCCGCAATCTGGCCGACTTGTCTACGAGGAGGACCGCCCTGTCCTCCAGGTAGTCGGCCAAGAGCGCCCGCAGATATTGAGGCACTCCGTGATAGCGGAGTGCCTCTAAGATGGTCGAGTGGGGAACGGAGTTGAACGCATTGGCGATGTCGAATGACACCGCCAACACTCCGTCCCCTGCCTCGACCGCCTCCCTCACTTGGCCCTTCAAAAGGGCCAATGCGTCGACCGTCGAACGCCCCTTCCGGAAACCGAATTGGGCGTCCGACAGGTCCGGCCCCACCTCCCGCAGGAGGCCGTTCACCCGGGTGGCGATGATCCCCTCAAACAATTTACCGACCTCGTCGAGCAGAACGACGGGCCGGTATGCCGAGGGGGAATCCACCGGGCGTCCCTCCTTCCGAAGGAGGCACAGTCGGCCCTCCTTCCACGGTTTCGGGAACCTCCCAGTCGTGAGACACGCACTGAAGAGGTCCCGAAACCTTTCCTCCATTTGGGTGGCCGCAATGGCCACCACCGCTGCGGGGACGCCGTCCGGTCCGGGGGCCGTCCTCTTCCCGCGGAGGCGTAAGGCCGCCTCGCGGAGCTCCGCCACCGCCACTGGAGGGATCTCCTCCTCCGGCGGGGCCACC
Source organism: Furcula furcula (assembly GCA_911728495.1). Classification (NCBI taxonomy): domain Eukaryota; kingdom Metazoa; phylum Arthropoda; class Insecta; order Lepidoptera; family Notodontidae; genus Furcula; species Furcula furcula. The sequence continues at coordinate 32,650,163 of OU452243.1, forward strand.
CCCCGCGGGGGGTGCATCACTGGAGGGGTGAAATCGGTCCTGCACGGGAACAGGGACCGAACCACCCCATCCAGCAACGCCGGCTCCAGGGTCTCCGTGAGTGGGGGGCCACAGGGGCGCAGTTTATTCCGCGCCGCCTTGTATGGCCTCCCAAATGGGTCCCCGTCGAGACCCTCCAGCATCTCGGCCTTCGCCGAGTCGTCGGCGGCACGCATCTCCGACCTGAGGACCTCCTTGGCCTCCACGTACGCGGCGTAGAGGAGGTCCTCGTTGGCGAGGTCGCGAACGCTGCGCCGCCGACTCCGCGCATAGGCCCTTCTGGCCGCCACGCAGGCGGCCCGGAGCCCCGCCAACTCCTCCGTCCACCAATAAACGGCGCGACGGGGAGGCGGGCGGCGAGACCGAGGCATGCTGGTGTCGCACACCTCGGTCAGGGAACCCCGCAACTGGACCGCTGCGGCGTCCACGTCCAGGACTTGGACAGGAGGCGCGAGCCAGTCCTGGAGTAACGCCGCCTCCTCAGCCGCCTCGCGATCCAGGCGGGTGAGGGACCACCGCGGGAAGGGGGACTGACCCGAGTGGGCTGTCCCCCGAGGGCTCCCGGTGGAGACGTCGAACCGCACGTAACGATGGTCGGACAACGTCTCCACCATCTCCACCCGCCAGTTCAGTACGCGGGCGGCCAGCACGGGGGTGGCGAACGAAACGTCCACCACTGACCCTCCCCGTTGCCGCACACACGTCTGAACTGTCCCTCTGTTTAAGAGGGACACGCCTGTCGACGCCGCCCAAAACTCGACGGCGCGACCCCGGACGTTGCAAGTCGCGGCCGTCGGCGGGAATGACCGAGCACTCGCGGTCATTTCCGGGCCCCTCCTCGTAGGGAGGGGCGTGCGGGCCCCGCTGTAAAAGCGGGCGGTCGTCGGCGGGGGACTGGATGATAAGGCTCTGCCAGTTTCCCAGTTCCCCTCCATTAAGACGATGCGGGAGTGCCGCTGGGTTGTTTAGTGGGTATACCCGGGCTAGCCGGGGGAGTCCCACATAACCCTCTCGTCCCCCAACGAGAGGGTATGCGTAAAGCATTTTTCCCAGCGTCAACAAAAAAAAAAAAAAAAAGGTTAGGTTGGGGAACCCCCCACAGCGCTTACGTCCTCGTCGTGTTCCCTGGGCAACGTCCTGATCTGACCACCGTAACGGAGTGGCAGATCAGTGAACGGCTAAAGTGCGCTGTACGTCGTAATCTATTGCGGTTGATTACGATACCTGCGGGTCTAAGACGATGTCTAAACCCCTGCGGGATTCGTCCGGGAGGTTCCTCAAAGGCCCTTCTAAGGGCCCCTCCCGGGACGATTTGGAAAAAGGCCCTTCTCAGGGCCAACCAGCCGATGGCGCTTCGGCGTCGGAGGCTAGCCGCGCGCCTTCTGCGGCTAGTGTTTTTGGCGGGTGGACGGACGAGGTGTCTGACTCGGACGCCGGTTCGTCGATGTCGGTGGCCGAGGAGTCTTCCCGAGGCCGGGGAGCCCGGAAGCGGTTCTTAAAGGATGGCTCCGAGGGCTCCTCCGACTCCACGGGGAAGCCGAAGAAGAAGCTTCGGCCAAAAAAGTCGGCAGTGGCCGACACCCACGACGTGGGTTTAGCGGACGCTGAGCGCCGGTTAGACCTGGCGAAGCGGGAGCAGGTCCAGAAGGACCTCGAAGAGGCGGTCGCTGCCAAGGAGCAGCGGACGCTCGCCGCCCGAGCCAAGGCCGGGTACGGTGCGTCCCGCGTTTTATACGCGGACCATTCAGTCGCGGAACTGGAGCGGATGGCGGTGGAGGACCAAGAGGGGATTGTGGAGGTCGCCTCGAAGTCCTCCAACCTAAAGGGGACCTTCCAAAAGGCCCTCAAGTGCAGGGCCGCGAGTATGCGCGGCATCGTCGCGGAGTTGGTGGGGCGAACAACCACCGACGAGACGCGGCAGCTGCAGGCGAAAGTGGATCGCCTGCAGTCGGAGGTCAGCCAGCTGCACCACAAGCTGGCTGAAGCCACGGCCCGGCCGCAACAAGCCGAGCCAAGGCCCGCGGCTAAAGCCACGGCCCGGCCTCTGCAAGCCGAGCCGAGACCTGCGGCTGAGGCCCTCCCCCCCTCCAACCTTGAGGATATCATTCGCAAGGTCGTGATGGAGGAAAGGGCCTTCACTCGTGCCTGCTTCGCAGGTATCGAGGACCGGCTCCTGCCGGAAAAGCGGCTTCGCCCGCCACTTGCGGCGGACGAACGGCCACCCGCGGCAAGCAAGCCGCGCGAGCGGCTGCCCGCGGCAGTCAAGCCGCGCGAGCCGGCGCCGTCCTCACGAACAGAGGACGCCCTTCTACCCTCCACCACCCCGTCCAACCAGCCAAAGTGGACGAAGGTGGTTGGAAAGAAGAAGAAGGGCAAGGCGAAGAAGAAGGCGCCGGCCGGCCCTGCCGTCCCCGCCACCGCCCCTCCCGGCCCGTCTCAGTCCACGGGCAAGGGAAAGGGGAAGGGGAAAGGCAAGAAGTCGGCCCCCAAACCCGCAAACGCTGCTCCCGCAGCTAATCGGGCCCCCGCCGGTGGGAGCAAACCCAAATTGGTTGCTCCCAAATCCGCTGCCGTCGTGGTGACGCTCACCGCGGAGGCTGAGGAGCGCGGTGAGACGTACGCGTCAATAATGACGCGGGCGCGCGCCAACGTCGATCCCACCCAACTGGGGATCGACAAGATCGCGTGCCGCCAAACTCAAACCGGGGCTCGAATATTCGAGTTCCCGGGGGCTAAGGGCGGCGCCAACGCGGACCTCTTCGCAGAAAAACTGCAGGAGGTCATCGCGGACGTGGCCAAGGTGGTCAGGCCTGTGAAGTCCGCAGGCCTGGAGGTGTCCGATCTGGATGATTCGGTCACCAAGGAGGAGGTGGTGGCGGCGGTCGCGGCGGCTGGAGGCTGCAGCGCCGCAGCAGTGCAAGGTCGGGGCATCAGACCCGGCCGCGGCGGCATGGGCACCATGCGCCTTGAGTGCCCGGTCGCCGCCGCCAAAGCCGTCCTCGCCAAGGGACGGCTTCTTGTCGGGTTCAGCACGGGTGTGGTCCGGGCACTTGAGGAGTCGCCGTTGCGGTGCTTCAAGTGCTTCGGAGTTGGACACACCCGGGCCCTGTGTCCCTCCACGGACGAAAGGAGGGACACATGCTACCGCTGCGGCAAGGTCGGACACAAGTCCGCCGCTTGCGAGGCCACCACGCCGCACTGTGCCGTGTGCGCCGCCAGTGGCCGCCCCGCGGATCATGTTATGAAGGGGAGGAGCTGCAAGCCTCCCCCCAAGAAGGGCAAAATGCAGGCGCTGACCCGGCCTGCCGTTGCCACCGCCGATCCGGTGCCCAGTACATCGGCGGCTGCGGAGGGGGGTGCGATGTCCGATTAATGGATAGGGCCGAACATCGCATCCTTCAGGCCAACACCAACCACTGCAGAGCGGCCCAGGATCTGCTGATGCAGACCATGGCCGAGTGGTTGGTGGACGTAGCGGTGGTCGCTGAGCCGTACTCGGTCCCTGGCAGGTGGCTGGGTGATCCGGACGGCTCAGTGGCAGTGGTAGCGCGGTCTTCCACGGACTCCCCACCCCTCTCGCTCTTAGAGAGGGGACCGGGATACGTGGCCGCCGCGTGGGGAGAGATAGCCCTGGTGGGCGTGTATTTCTCCCCTAACCGACCCCTTGCGGACTTCGAGATCTTTCTCGAGGTCCTCACCGCAGTGGTCGGTCGGGCGGCGCCACGCCAGGTCGCCGTGTTGGGCGACCTGAACGCCAAGTCGGCGGCCTGGGGCAACCCGGCCGCGACTTGCAACGTCCGGGGTCGCGCCGTCGAGTTTTGGGCGGCGTCGACAGGCGTGTCCCTCTTAAACAGAGGGACAGTTCAGACGTGTGTGCGGCAACGGGGAGGGTCAGTGGTGGACGTTTCGTTCGCCACCCCCGTGCTGGCCGCCCGCGTCCTGAACTGGCGGGTGGAGATGGTGGAGACGTTGTCCGACCATCGTTACGTGCGGTTCGACGTCTCCACCGGGAGCCCTCGGGGGACAGCCCACTCGGGTCAGTCCCCCTTCCCGCGGTGGTCCCTCACCCGCCTGGATCGCGAGGCGGCTGAGGAGGCGGCGTTACTCCAGGACTGGCTCGCGCCTCCTGTCCAAGTCCTGGACGTGGACGCCGCAGCGGTCCAGTTGCGGGGTTCCCTGACCGAGGTATGCGACACCAGCATGCCTCGGTCTCGCCGCCCGCCTCCCCGTCGCGCCGTTTATTGGTGGACGGAGGAGTTGGCGGGGCTCCGGGCCGCCTGCGTGGCGGCCAGAAGGGCCTACGCGCGGAGTCGGCGGCGCAGCATTCGCGACCTCGCCAACGAGGCCCTCCTCTACGCCGCGTACGTGGAGGCCAAGGAGGTCCTCAGGTCGGAGATGCGTGCCGCCGACGACTCGGCGAAGGCCGAGATGCTGGAGGGTCTCGACGGGGACCCATTTGGGAGGCCGTACAAGGCGGCGCGCAACAAACTGCGCCCCTGTGGCCCCCCACTGACGGAGACCCTGGAGCCGGCGTTGCTGGATGGGGTGGTTCGGTCCCTGTTTCCGTGCAGGACCGATTTCGCCCCTCCAGTGATGCACCCCCCGCGGGGGGTGGCCCCGCCGGAGGAGGAGATCCCTCCAGTGGCGGTGGCGGAGCTCCGCGAGGCGGCTTTACGCCTCCGCGGGAAGAGGACGGCCCCCGGACCGGATGGCGTCCCCGCAGCGGTGGTGGCCATTGCGGCCACCCAAATGGAGGATAGGTTTCGGGACCTCTTCAGTGCGTGTCTTACGACTGGGAGGTTCCCGAAACCGTGGAAGGAGGGACGTCTGTGCCTCCTTCGGAAGGAGGGACGCCCGGTGGATTCCCCCTCGGCATACCGGCCCGTCGTTCTGCTCGACGAGGTCGGTAAATTGTTTGAGGGGATCATCGCCACCCGGGTGAATGGCCTCCTGCGGGAGGTGGGGCCGGACCTGTCGGACGCCCAATTCGGTTTCCGGAAGGGGCGTTCGACGGTCGACGCATTGGCCCTTTTGAAGGGCCAGGTGAGGGAGGCGGTCGAGGCAGGGGACGGAGTGTTGGCGGTGTCATTCGACATCGCAAACGCGTTCAACTCCATTCCCCACTCGACCATCTTAGAGGCACTCCGCTATCACGGAGTGCCTCAATATCTGCGGGCATTGCTGGCGGACTACCTGGAGGACCGAGCGGTCCTCCTCGTAGACAGGGCGGCCAGTTTGCGGCGGTACAGGGCGGAGTCTGGTGTTCCGCAGGGGTCGGTCCTAGGTCCACTCCTGTGGAACATAGGCTTCGACTGGCTCCTGCGCGGGTCCCTCCTTCGTGGCACGAGTGTCATCTGCTATGCGGATGACACTCTCCTCACTGCCCGAGAGGGGAGCTTCAGGGAGGCGGCCAATTTGGCCTCGGCTGGCGGATCCCTAGTCGCAGGGAGGATCCGCCGCCTAGGGCTGTCGGTGGCCCTGCGTAAGACCGAGGCCGTGTTCTTCCACGGGCCTCGGCAGCGGGTCCCCCCGGACGCCCGCATTGTTGTAGCGGGCGTCCAAGTAGAGGTGAAGGCCCAGATGAAATATCTGGGCCTAGTGTTAGACAGCAGGTGGCGCTTCGGCCCGCATTTCAGCGGGCTGTCGACGCGCCTGCTGAAGGCAGCGGGGGCCCTATCGTGGCTCCTCCCGAATCTGGGAGGGCCGAAGGCGCGATGCCGGCAGCTGTATGCCGGCATCTTAAAAAGTATGGCCCTTTACGGGGCCCCTATCTGGGCGGACTCCCTCCACAGGAGGGAGAACGCCACCGCCATCCGCAGGCCCCAAAGGGCCATTGCACAGCGGGTGGCGAGGGCCTACCGCTCGGTGGGGTTCGCGGCGGCGTGCGCCCTGGCCGGCACCCCACCTTGGGAGATCGAGGCGTGGGTGCTAGCTAGGGTGTACGAGTGGTCGGCGCGGCGTAGGGCGCTCAATGCGCCCCCCGCCGCGGAGGAGCGGGAGGCCGTCCGGCGGGAGGCGAGGGCCGCAATCGTCCATCATTGGACTGAGGACCTCGCCTCTGCCACCTTCGGCCGCCGAACGTTGGACGCGCTCGGGCCAGTCCTTCAGGGATGGCTCGAGCGGCCCCACGGCTTCCTCTCGTTCCGTCTGGTGCAGGTGCTGACCGGGCATGGATGCTTCGGGTCGTACCTGCATCGGATTGGGAGGGAGGAGGCCGCCGCGTGCCACGACTGCGGCGCGGCGGAGGACTCGGCACAGCACACCCTCGAGGTGTGCCCGGCCTGGTCTGAGCCGCGCCGCGGTCTGACTGCGGTGGTGGGGCCGGACCTCTCGCTGCCCGGCGTGGTTCTGTCCATGCTGGGGAGTGAGGCGGCCTGGTCGGCGGTCGCCTCTTTCTGCGAGGACGTGATCTCGCAGAAAGAGGCAGCGGAGCGCGCGCGGGAGGACGATCCCCTCGCGGCGCCGCTCCGCAGGCGGAGAAGGGGAAGAGTGAGACGGCTGTACGACCAGCGTCTCCTCCTCCCCGGTGGTGAATAGCGGGAGACTGGCGCGGGGGCGCCTTCTCCTGCATTGCACAATTCACCACCACCGTCGGCGGGAATGACCGAGCACTCGCGGTCATTTCCGGGCCCCTCCTCGTAGGGAGGGGCGTGCGGGCCCCGCTGTAAAGGCGGGTGGTCGTCGGCGGGGGACTGGATGATAAGGCTCTGCCAGTTTCCCAGTTCCCCTCCATGAAGACGATGCGGGAGTGCCGCTGGGTTGTTTAGTGGGTATACCCGGGCTAGCCGGGGGAGTCCCACATAACCCTCTCGTCCCCCAACGAGAGGGTATGCGTAACGCATTTTTCCCAGCGTCAACAAAAAAAAAAAAAAAAAAAAAAAAAAAAAAAAAAAAAAAAAAAAAAAAAAAAAAAAAAAGGTTAGGTTAGGTTAGGTTTCCTGGAGGAGGGGTACTGGCTATCACCTCCTCGAGTGCCCGGCCCATTGTAATTCCCGAGGACACGTCCGGAGGAAGGACAATGGGCTTGGGACGGTGTACCCTGGGCACCGGGTAATATCTCTCCACTCTTCGGGGTGGACAGCTGTTGCTCGGTGGCGAACGAAGCCTTAGGGTGGGTAGTGGGGGGGGGACGGGGGTAGGGGACTGAAAGGTCAACCGGGGCGTGGGTGGGAGTCGCGGGGGGGAGCGCTGAAGGTACCTCTCTGCTTTCAGAGAGGACTGGAGGTGGAATGCGACTGGGGTATTTACGCATAGGGACGGGGAGGGGGGTTCGTGTGGGGATTGTCTTTGGGGAGTGTGTGAATGTGTGCGTGATTGTGGGTGTGCTTCAGCCGGCGATGATAGGCAGGCCGGCTCTGCCTGACGGGGAAAGTACTGCGCGAGTACCCTGAAACGCGGGGGGGCTAAACCCCGCCACTAGCAGCAAAGGGACCTCACCCTTCAAAGGAACAAGGGTAATGGATAAGGCTAGTTTAAAGAGTTTACCCCAGGAGGGTACCGGCAAGGCCGGAGAATCCCTCCCAGAACCGGCTGCTGCTTCGGCAGGAGAAGGTTCTGGCTGCCCCTCGTATTCTGGGGGGGGCAAAAACTGCCTCGCGTCTGCGGACGCGCCTCTTGTAGGAGGCGAGGAAGGAAGGGAGAAAGGACCTAGGGAGACCGGAAGTGAGGTTCTTGGTGGTGAGGAAAGTCGCAAGCCTAGAAAGTCGAAGCCGAAGGCTTTGCGTAAGGCTAAACAGGTTGAGGAGGGTGTGGCTGCAGAGTCTGACTCTGCTGACGCCGTGCAAACCTCTGAGAGGAAACTTTGGCGGGAATCGGCGCAGAAACGCAACCGATCCCGGTCGACACACGCGGGGGCCGACTCAGCCTCCAGTGCGGATGAGGACTGTCCGGCACCAAAAGTGCCGGCCGCCAGAAGTGGCCGGGGTCGAGTGTCTGCTGGATTAAAACCGGCACACGCTCGCGACCTAAAGGGCCGTTTTTTGAAGCGTCCAGGCACGCCGCCTCCTAGTGAGGCAGCAGTAATGGACCAGGATGAGTCCGATGTGTCCATCGGTTCCATGGTGTCAGCGGCGAGCTTTGCTGAAGTGGCAAAAGCGCGTCCTGACCCTAAGATGAAGAGGCAGGCCGAAGACCAGGTCGCCAAGAGAGCTGCAGAGGCTCAGGTCAGGAGAGCGGAGGTGGGCGTCGACCCCTCTGCATCCACCAGTGCCCCGTCTCTGGCGACCCTGCAAAAGATGGTCGATGAGGAGATGGGCATAGTGCTGGATGTTGCAGCCAAGAGCGGCAACCTTAAGGGCACATTTGTGCGGGTCCTCAAGGATGCCGCCAATTCGACGAGGGCGGCGATGTCGCTGATCCGGGAACGGTCAGTCCCGACGGAAGTGGCTATTCTGCAGGCCGAAGTCAAGCGCCTGCAAAATGAGCTAACTGAGGCTCGTCGGGCTGTGGTGGCGAAACCACCACCGCAACCGGCCCCTGAAGTGGCCAGGCAGGAGCGGGAGGAGCTGCTGCGGGAGGTGATGGTCCAAGTCGGGACCATGCTGAACGCACGTCTCGAGGCGCTCGGGGACCGCCTCCTCCCGGAGAAGCGGCTCCGGCCGCCACTTGCTGCGGACTCCCGGACTGCTGACCGGGTCGTTGATGTGAGTCGGGTCCCTGCTGCGGGCGCCCCCAAAAGGAGTGTGCCTGCGGCACCCAAACCAGGTCCGTCGACAAGGCAAGAGGTGGTAGAGCGACCGTCGAGGGCCCAGCAGCTCTCTAACGAGAAACCTGGGCCGTCCAAGAGGGTCACCAGAAAGGCTCCGCCTGTGCTGCCTCCAGCCAACAAGGAACCATCTGGTCAGATGGCGTCCGCGGAGAGTGGCTGGACGGAAGTGGTCCGCAAGAAGAAGCGGAAAACCAAAAAGAAGAGTGGTGGGGCTGGGCAGCCGACGCCGAATGTTTCCGGGCCATCCAGCGGCAAAAAGAAGCGAAGGAGAAGGAAGAGGAAGCGATGGCTCCGCAATCCGAGCTCGGCTGCGGTGGTTATAACGCTGCAGCCGGGTGCGGAAGAGCGGGGCATCAGTTACGCAGGGGTGCTGGCCGAGGCTCGCCAAAAAATTAATATTGCTGAGCTCCAAATCGATGGGCTTCATTGTAGGCAGGCGGCAACCGGTGCCCGGGTCCTCGAGGTCCCGGGGGCTACAAGCGGCCCGAAAGCTGACGCGTTGGCCGAAAAGCTGCGGCAGACGCTGAGCCCCGGCGACGTGCGAGTCGCAAGGCCCATAAAATGTGTGGGCCTTCGCGTGTCGGACCTCGACGACTCAGTGTCAGCTGAAGAGGTGGTTGCAGCAATAGCCAAAGCTGGTGGATGTCCCAACGAGGAGGTACAGTGTGGGCCTATTCGCCGGGAGGGTCGAGGGATCGGATCCACGTGGGTCAGATGCCCTGTGGCTGCCGCCAAAAAGGTGGCTGGTGGAGGTCGCTTAGCAGTGGGCTGGGACATGGCGCGGATTTCTCTTCTGCAGCCAAAACCAGACCGCTGCTATCGTTGCCTGCAGTTAGGGCATATGGGAGCCCGCTGCCCGTCCGAGGTGGACCACACCGGTGAATGTCACCGCTGTGGTCAACTCGGACATAAGGCGAAAGAGTGTGCTGCTGCGCCTCATTGCACGGTGTGTGCAGCAGCAAAAAAGCCGGCAGACCATCTAACGGGCACTAAAAAGTGTCCCGTTAAGAAGGTGAAGGGCACCGCGAAGGTCATCCCAAGACCTGCAGCGGTGCCCCAGGAGGTGGAAATGACGCCCGTCGATGGACCTCAGTCGTCCCAATAAGATACTGCAGGGCAACCTCAACCACTCCGCTGGTGCGCAAGATCTCTTGCTGCAGACCATGGCGGAGTGGTCGATTGATGTCGCAGTGGTCGCGGAGCCCTACTTTGTCCCTGACCGGTCCAACTGGTCGGGGGACGTTACGGGTACCGTGGCTATCGTAGGGACGGCTGACCTGTCCATCCGGGACAGAGGCCGGGGCTATGTGGTGGTAGAGTGGGCTGGCGTCGCGGTCGTCGCTGTATATTTCTCCCCTAATCGGATTTTGGCCGACTTCGAGGTCTTCCTGGACGAGGTTGGGGCGGCGGTGAGACGTGTCTCACCGCTGCCGGTATTCGTGATGGGAGACCTCAACGCCAAATCAACGGCGTGGGGGGGAGTCGCCACCGACGCCCGCGGCGATGTTGTGGAGGAGTGGCTGGCTGTTCTTGGCCTCTCCATAGTCAATCGAGGGTCTGTCCACACATGCGTGCGGCAGTGGGGAGGGTCCATCGTGGACGTAACGTTCGCTTCCCCCGCTGTCGCAGCGCAGGTCAGTGAGTGGCGGGTACTCGAAGGGGTGGAGACACTGTCGGATCACCGATACATTCGGTTTGACGTCTCCGCCCCAAGAGGGCCTACGAACAGCCAGCGACTCAGAGGACGGAACTACTTCCCGAGGTGGAGCCAAAATCGCCTGGACCCAGATGCCCTCAAAGAGGCGTCCATTGTCCAGGCGTGGCTCGCTCCGCCCCGGGAAGTACGGGTCGACACGGAGGCACAGTGGTTCCGAGGGGCAATGACAAGTGTCTGCGACTCCGCCATGCCCCGCACCGGGCACATACCCCGGAAGCGGGCGGTGTATTGGTGGTCGGTGGAGATCGCGGACTTACGTCGGGCCTGCGTCGCAAAGCGCCGCGATTATTTGCGGCAACGCAGGCGTCGTCCTCGGAACCTGGAGGAGGAAGGCCGGCTGCATGACGTCCTGCAAGCAACAAGGGATAGTCTGCGGCTGGCCATTTTCAGTGCCAAGGAGAGTGGCCGGGAGGAAATGCTGGCGGGACTCGATCGAGATCCATGGGGTCGTCCGTACCGGTCCGCGCGCAAACAGCTGCGCGGCCAGACGGCCCCTGTTGCCGAGTCCCTACAGCCCAACCTCCTGGTGGAAGTTGTGTCGGCCCTTTTTCCGGACAGCCCAGTCCACGAGCCACCACGAATGTTCGAGTCTCGAGACCATAGTGAAGCTGCTGCCGACGTTCCAGCGATCACAGCTGACGAGTTCGGCGCAGCAGTCTCGAGGCTCAGGGCAAAAAAGAAGGCCCCCGGGCCTGATGGAGTCCCCGGCCGGGTGTGGGTGCAAGCCCTAGAGGTGGAGGAGTTGGAGGGACGTTTTCGGGGACTGCTCGACGCCTGTCTGGTGTCCGGGCAGTTCCCGAGAATCTGGAAGGAGGGCAGGCTCGTCCTCCTTCAGAAGGAAGGTCGCCCCCGCGACTCGCCGTCGGCCTATAGGCCCATTGTGCTGCTGGACGAGGCGGGCAAGCTCTTCGAGCGTGTGCTCGCTGCCCGAATCGTCCGGCACCTAGAGGATGTTGGTCCGGGGCTCTCTGACGCGCAATTCGGATTCCGGGGGGGCCGGTCGACGATAGACGCGATCCTTCGCGTCAAGGCCCTCTTGGATGAGGCAGTGTCTCAGGGCGGTGTGCTGTTGGCGGTGTCTATTGACATCGCCAACGCCTTCAATACACTGCCCTTCCAATGCGTGTCGGAGGCCCTGCAATACCATGGGGTCCCGGCTTATTTGCGGCGAGTCGTGGGGTCGTATTTCGAGGACCGGAGTGTCGTCTGCGTCGACGGTGACGGTCGCCTTTTGCGCCGTCAAGTGGTGTGCGGTGTTCCACAGGGTTCGGTGCTGGGCCCTCTCTTGTGGAACATCGGGTACGACTGGGTGCTCCGCGGCCATTTACACCGCGGGCTCCAGCTCGTATGCTACGCGGACGACACCCTGGTCTGTGCGCAGGGAGTCAGCTTCGGCGAGGCAGCCACTCTGGCTGAGACCGGTGTGGAGGAAGTGGTCGACAGGATCCGACGGCTGGGCCTGGAGGTGGCTCTTGACAAGACCGAGGTCCTGTGTTTTTACGGACCTCGGAGGAGACCGCCTTCAGGGGCCGGAATAGTCGTCGGAGGTGTTACGGTCGGGGTCGGGACACAGATGAAGTATCTGGGTCTCGTCCTCGACCCGAAGTGGAGGTTTGTCGACCACTTCAAGGGTCTAGCGCCGAAGCTGATTCGGACTGCGGGAGCCCTGTCGCGGCTCTTGCCGAACTTGGGCGGCCCGAGTGCCAATTGTCGTCGGCTGTACACTGGGGTGGTCAGGTCCATGGCCCTGTACGGCGCGCCGGTGTGGGCGGACACCTTAACTGCCCAAACAAAGACCCTGCTGCGAAGAGCGCAGAGGGTCATGGCAGTTAGGGTGATACGCGGATACCGCACCATCTCGTGCGAGGCCGCGTGCGCGCTGGCAGGGATACCACCCTGGGACGTGGAGGCGGAGGTGCTGACCGCGGTCTACCGGCAGCGCGCAGAAGCGCGCAGCCGGGGCGGAGCATCTCCCGCTGAAGTCCAGCGATGGCGACGGGAGGCACAAGAGGCCGCCTTCGTGAAGTGGGAGGATCGGCTGGCGGAACCAACCGCCGGCCATCTGACCATAGCGGCGGTGCGCCCGGTCCTAAAGGACTGGGTGCACCGTAAGTTCGGCACGATCACCTTCCGGCTCGTGCAGATCCTGTCGGGGCACGGATGCTTCGGCAGGTATCTGCACAAGATTGCCGGAAGGGAGGCGACCCCGGGCTGCCACGACTGTGGCTGCGCCGAAGATACGGCGCAGCACACACTCGAGGCTTGCCCGGCGTGGGCGGCGGAGCGCAGCTTGCTGCGCGCCGCGGTTGGGGCCGACCTGTCGCTGCCCGCCGTGATTCGATCCATGGTGAGCAGCGAGAGGTCGTGGTCGGCGGTGGTCTCCTTCTGCGAGTGCGTCATGTCGCAGAAGGAGGCAGCGGAGCGGGCCAGGGAGAGCGATCCTCTCGCTGACCCGCGACGCAGGAGGAGGCCCGGGCGCAGAAGGCGGGCCCATGCCGACCTGATGCCCCCGTAGCGAGGTAGTGCGGGCAGCGGAAACGGGGGAACTGCTGCCTGCGCACTGCGATTTATCGCCCTCGCAGAGGATGGCGTGCCGTAGTGTCTCGGCACGCCACCTGGTTGTGAGTCTGCGGGCCTTTTACACCCGCAGACAGGTCCGTGGGCTTTACACCCGCGGACGAGGAAGGGCTCGCCGGAAGGCGAGCGGCCGCTGACGGGACCCGGACGAGTACCATGTACGTTCCCGGGGCCCGTCGACACAGCGGGTTGAGGACACCGTGGGGTTTTAGTCGGTAGCTGACACCGTCTGTCAGTAGTCCGACATAACCCGCACCGCTACCCCCCGTGGTGGTGCGGGTATCCGTAATGGATTTCCCCACGTAAAAAAAAAAAAAAAAAAAAAAGGTTTCCTGGAGGAGGAGTCCGCGGGCTTTATACACCCGCGGACGTGTCTGTGGGCTTTATACACCCACAGGCAAAGAAGAGTCCGTCGCAAGGCGGACGCCCGCTGGCGGGAACCGGATGAGTACAAAGTACGTTCCCGGGGCCCGCCACATAAAGCGGATGAGGACACCGTGGGGTTTTAGTCGGTAGCTGACGCTCTGTCAGTAGTCCGACATAACCCGCACCGCTACCCCCGTGGCGGTGCGGGTATCCGTAATGGATTTCCCCACGTAAAAAAAAAAAAAAAAAAAAAAAAAAAGGTTAGGTTAGGTTAGGTTAGGTTAGGTTAGGTTAGGTTGGGGTAGGCCCCAAAGGGCCATTGCACAGCGGGTGGCGAGGGCCTACCGCTCGGTGGGGTTCGCGGCGGCGTGCGCCCTGGCCGGCACCCCTCCTTGGGAGATCGAGGCGTGGGTGCTGGCTCGGGTGTACGAGTGGTCGGCGCGGCGTAGGGCGCTCAATGCGCCCCCCGCCGCGGAGGAGCGGGAGGCCGTACGGCGGGAGGCGAGGGCCGCAGTCATCCATCATTGGACTGAGGACCTCGCCTCTGCCACCTTCGGCCGCCGAACATTGGACGCGCTCGGGCCAGTCCTTCAGGGATGGCTCGAGCGGTCCCACGGCTTCCTCTCGTTCCGTCTGGTGCAGGTGCTGACCGGGCATGGATGCTTCGGGTCGTACCTGCACCGGATTGGGAGGGAGGAGGCCGCCGCGTGCCACGACTGCGGCGCGGCGGAGGACTCGGCACAGCACACCCTCGAGGTGTGCCCGGCTTGGTCTGAGCCGCGCCGCGGTCTGACTGCGGTGGTGGGGCCGGACCTCTCGCTGCCCGGCGTGGTTCTGTCCATGCTGGGGGGCGAGGCGGCCTGGTCGGCGGTCGCCTCTTTCTGCGAGGACGTGATCTCGCAGAAAGAGGCAGCGGAGCGCGCGCGGGAGGACGATCCCCTCGCGGCGCCGCTCCGCAGGCGGAGAAGGGGAAGAGTGAGACGGCTGTACGATCAGCGTCTCCTCCTCCCCGGTGGTGAATAGCGGGAGACTGGCGCGGGGGCGCCTTCTCCTGCACTGCACAATTCACCACCACCGTCGGCGGGAATGACCGAGCACTCGCGGTCATTTCCGGGCCCCTCCTCGTAGGGAGGGGCGCGCGGGCCCCGCTGTAAAAGCGGGCGGTCGTCGGCGGGGGACTGGATGATAAGGCTCTGCCAGTTTCCCAGTTCCCCTCCATGAAGACGATGCGGGAGTGCCGCTGGGTCGTTTAGTGGGTATACCCGGGCTAGCCGGGGGAGTCCCACATAACCCTCTCGTCCCCCAACGAGAGGGTATGCGTAACGCATTTTTCCCAGCGTCAACAAAAAAAAAAAAAAAAAAAAAAAAAAAAAAAAAAAGGTTAGGTTGGGGTACGGTGTAGGCAACCTCCACGTGGTGTACCCTGGGCATCCGGCAACAGACTTCCTGAGTTTCCCTCGGAAGTCTGTTGCCCGATGGCGAATAGCCTACGTCCCTTCCTTTCCCATCCCTCTTCTCCTCTCCCATCCCCAATGGCTACCCCTGCTCCGGGTACCCCTCTCACGATGAGAGGGGACTTGTGATGCGGGGAACCCAAATCCTTTCTATTCCTTTCCTCTTTCCTTTGTGTTTCCCGGGGTTCTGTCCCCATCTGTGCGGTGCTGTGCCAGGCGCACGCAGCGTAGCTGCCACCGGACAGTGCTGGGGTTCTGACCCCCACGTTGAAGGCCGTGCGGTGTTGTGCCAAGTGCACGCAGCGTTGCTGCCACCGGACGGACGGGGTTCTGTCCCGTAGCGGGTTTTATCCCACCCGAGGGCCCAAACTGGGCATTTGTGGAGGAGCGGCGGGTCCGGTGTGCACTTACACTGCCTCTGGACACGGCCTATTTCTGGCCACCGCCGGTCAACCCGTAATCCACAACGATGGCAGGAGGCCTACGTGGACCGGGGGGCCTGGCCTTTAACGGCTGGGCCTACGAGGAGACAACCTCTTTAAAAAATCCGGAAAACTCCGGCGTTGCGGTGCGCGGCGTTTGTGTGGGCGGAAGACGGAGTGCTCGAAAGAGCTGCTGGAAGGATGTCCAGCTACTAGCGGCCAACCCTGGGTACTTCCCGACCCCCAGGAGTATATAGGGCTACCGTGGTACATGGTCACTGCTGCGGTCGACGTTTAATTACCTACTGCTCGTGGGAACATTATGGAAAGTATTTCAATAACCCAAAAAGAAGACGAAGGAGTAAGGATAGAGGAGGAAAAGGAGGAGAACATTTGGTTTAACGCCAAATCAGGAGAGGAGGCTCTGACAGATGCTGGTTCACCTGGCATCGCACAGAGGACAGACCAGAAAGGGTCAACTAGCACATCAAAGTTCTGGGCTAAAGGAGAGGAGCGGCTGCCGACGTGCGACTCGGGGTCAGAATCGGCCACCAGTACCGAAGCGCCCAAAAAATTGCGTGCGTCTAGAAGGACACGTGGACGTTCGTCTTCGAGTTCAATGCCAGCGCGTGATACTCGAGGGCGATTTCTCAAGCGTCCTGGCACACCACCGCCTGAAACAATAGTGGAGGTTGAGTCGGATGCGTCCCGGCGCTCGGCTATATCTAGCACCTCGGCGGCGAGCCACGCTGGAAAAGGTAAGGCAAAGGCTATGCCCGACCTAAAGGTGGCTGAAGTAAGGGTGGCACGGCTTGACTTGCCGGCAAACACGGAAAGGGAGAAGGTGGGCACCAGTGCCCCTCCCCTTATAAGTGGCCGATCGTCAGATGCCTTGCTACAAAAGGTCGAGGATAACATGGACCTCGTGGTGAAGCTGGCTTCGAAAAGCGGCAACCTCAAGGGAACGGTCGTACGAGCTCTGAAGGATGCTGCTCTGTCCACCAAAGAGGCAATGGCCCTTGTGACGGAACGGTCAGTCACTACCGAAGTGGCTATACTGCAGGCCGAAAACCGGCGCCTGCAGGCTGAGCTGGTAGCGGCTAAATCGTTGCAACAATCGACCCCTGTGTCGACTGCTGAGGAGAGAAAGCGGGAACGCGAAGAGTTGCTGCGCGATGTGATGGCTCAGGTCCGGAACTTAATGGGCGAGCAACTCAAATCGTTCGAGAAGCGTGATCAGCCACCGCTTACCGCGAATGCTATAGATGTGGATGCAACGCAGGTGGCGAAGCCCCGCAGCTATAGCAAAGTGGCAAGAACACAAAAGAAGAAGGCGGTGGATGTGACTCAAGCGAGTGAGTTATCGCAAACGGCTCCGGCTACAGTGGCCAAAAGCACGCCTGCGAACCCACCAAAAGTCACGCGCCAAGCAGGGCAGGCAACAAGGCCGGTGGGTCAAGACTCTGCTTCAACGTCAGCTCAGGCATCAAAGCCCGAAGAGGAAGGTTGGACCGTTGCGGAGTCCCGTAAGAGGAAAAAACGGAAGGCCAAAAAAGCCAAGGCAACCAATAAGTCGAAGGAGCCCAGATCAGTAAAGTTGCGACCACCTCGCTCAGCTGCAATAGTTTTAACACTCCAGCCGGGTGCTGAAACTAGAGGAGCCAGCTACGCCTCGATAATGACCGAGGCAAAACAAAAAATAAAACTAGCTGACTTTGACATTGCAGAGCTGCGTGTCAAGAAAGCGGCTACTGGGGCATGTATTTTAGAAGTGCCCGGGAAAACAAGTGCCGAGAAGGCGGACCTCTTTGCGGAACAACTGCGAAAAACTCTAAATGCAGAGGATGTAAAGGTCTCCAGACCCACTAAGTGTGCCGAACTCCGTATCACTGAGTTGGACGACTCCGTGACACCTGAGGAGATCGCGACTGCTATCGCTCGTACAGGAGGATGCGCAATCGACACGGTCAAGACCGGATCTATTCGACGGGGGTCAATATGGGTCCGCTGCCCGGTAGTGGCGGCCAAGAAAGTGTCCGATAACGGGAGGTTATTGGTTGGCTGGGTGAGCGCACATGTGAAGCTCCTGAAGACCAGACCAACCAGGTGCTACCGCTGCCTGGAACAAGGGCATATGGCGGCGCTTTGCGGATCGGAACATGACCGCAGCGCAGAATGTTATCGCTGTGGCGGCACCGAACACAAAGCTGCGCAATGCACGGCTGCGCCACGGTGCTCCATATGCGCAGCTGCCAACAAGCCGGCAGATCACATACTGGGCAAAGGGGCATGTGGTGCCCCAATAACCAAAAGTGCGAAAAAAGGTCGGAGGAAGGTTAACAAACCAACAGCTGCTGGTAAGACTACATCAGAGCCCCAGCAGGAGAGGATAGAGACTGTAATCGATGGACAATAGTCGCCCTTACAAAGTTCTCCAGGGGAATCTCAACCACTCCGCTGGTGCGCAGGATCTTTTCTTGCAAACCATGCTGGAGTGGCTAATTGACATTGCAGTAGTGGCCGAGCCATACTTTGTCCCCGACCGTAACAACTGGGCCGGGGACCTTAATGGCTTAGTGGCAGTCGTGGGGACTACAGAACTGTCTGTTGTTGAGAGGGGTCGAGGCTTTGTCGTAGTGCAATGGAGAAGAACTGCGTTCATCGGCGTTTACTTCTCCCCCAACAGAACCCTCGCAGAATTTGAAGTCTTCCTGGACGAGGTTGGGGCGGCGGTGCGACGAATCGCGCCGCTGCCGGTATTCGTCCTTGGAGACTTTAATGCCAAATCGACGGCTTGGGGCGGAGTGACTACCGATGCACGCGGCGTAGTTCTAGAGGAATGGCTGACGATCCTCGGCCTAGTTGTGTTAAATAGAGGATCAGTAAACACATGTGTCCGACAATCAGGCGGTTCTATAGTGGACCTGTCTTTTGCTTCTCCGGCTGTTGCCACGCAGACAAGAGAGTGGCGAGTAGTTGAGGAAGTGGAGACACTATCGGACCACCGGTATGTCCGATTTAGTGTCTCCACTCCTCAAGATGTTGACCGTCAGCGCATAAGAGGTCGACAACACTTTCCACGTTGGACACTAAGCCGACTGGATTCGGACGCCCTCCAGGTAGCGGCGATCGTACAAGCTTGGGTCATCGAATCTCGGACCAATACCGAGCAGGTACATGAGAGGGCACTACTGTGGAAGGACGCGATGACAAGTATCTGTGACTCCGCCATGCCCCGCACCGGGCACATACCCCGGAAGAGGGCGGTGTATTGGTGGACGGCGGAGATCGCAGACTTGCGCCGAGCATGTGTCGAAACGCGACGTGAGTACCAGCGACAACGAAGACGTCGTGTCCGGACTGAAGCCGAAGGTAACCGACTGTACGGCCTCTACAAGGAGGCTAGAGAAGCCTTACAGCTGGCAATACTCCGATCCAAAGATAGCGGCCGCGAGGAAATGTTGGTGAGACTGGACCAGGATCCTTGGGGACGCCCATACAAGATCGCGCGAAATAAACTGCGTGGTCAAGCAATCCCCGTCATTGAGTCCCTCCAGCCCAATGTCTTAGTGACTATTGTGGAAAGCCTCTTTCCTGACAGGCGAGAGCAGAACCCTCTCCCACTGGCTGTTGAGCCACTGAGAGATGAAGTGGCAGCACCAGCCATCAGCCAGGATGAGATTGATGCTGCATTCCAAAGATTGCAAGGCCCAAGTAAAGCTCCAGGACCTGATGGTGTACCGGGACGGGCATGGGTCCTTGCCTCAGAATTTTTGAAAGAGCATTTCCGGGACTTACTTGACGCATGCTTGGCGTCCGGGCAATTCCCGGATGCATGGAAAGAAGGTAGGCTTGTGCTTTTGCATAAAGAGGGACGCCCACGGGACTCACCTGCAGCATACAGACCGATTGTGCTTCTGGACGAGGCGGGCAAGCTCTTTGAGCGGGTGCTCGCTGCCCGCCTAACCCAGCACCTTCAGACAGTCGGTCCGGATCTGCACGAAAGTCAGTTTGGCTTTCGGGGAGGTCGATCGACGGTGGATGCTTTGCTGCACGTGAAGGCTCTTTCAGAAGAAACCGTATCCAGCGGTGGTGTAATGCTGGCGGTGTCTTTAGACATCGCCAATGCATTTAACACCTTGCCTTTTGGCTGTGTGCTGCGTGCTTTAGCCCACCACCGTGTCCCAATGTACCTGCAGCGAGTCATTGAGGATTATCTCCGGAATAGAAGTGTCGTCTGCGTAGCGAGCGATGGGCGCCTGGTGCGCCGGGAGATGAGTTGTGGTGTTCCACAGGGGTCGGTGCTAGGCCCACTCCTGTGGAACATCGGCTATGACTGGGTGCTTCGCGGCCCTTTACACCGCGGCCTCAGTATCGCTTGTTATGCCGACGACACGCTTGTGTGCGCTAGAGGCAACAATTTCCAGGAGGCCAAACACCTGGCTGAGACCGGGGTCGCAGAAGTTGTCGATCGTATCGAGTGTATCGGCTTAACTGTAGCCCGAAACAAGACAGAGGCTCTTTGCTTCTACGGACCTCGTAAAAAGCCGCCACAAGGGGCCCAAATTAACATCGGAGGTGTCTCGGTCGGAGTCGGGGTCCACATGAAATATCTGGGCCTCGTCTTAGATCCTAAGTGGAAATTCACTGACCACTTTAAGGGCCTTGCCCCGAAGTTAGTCAGAGCGGCGGGGGCATTAGCGAGACTGCTTCCAAATCTTGGTGGCCCGGGCTCCGCCTGCCGCCGGCTTTACACTGGGGTGGTGAAGTCGATGGCAATGTACGGCGCGCCCGTGTGGGCGGATTCCCTGACTGCCCAAACTAGGGCCCTTTTGCGTAGGCCGCAGCGGGTCTTGGCAGTCAGGGTAATTCGAGGATACCGCACCGTGTCATGTGACGCAGCGTGTGCATTAGCTGGACTCCCACCCTGGGACCTCGAGGCACAAGTATTGGCGAAAGTGTACAGGCAGAAAGCTCATGCTAGAAGCCTAGGCGAATCACCATTAGTGCCGGACATAGCGCAGTGGCGTGACGAGGCACTAGATGATGCCTTTGACGAATGGCGACAGCGGCTGGCAGAGCCTTCTGCTGGCCACAATACAATTCTGGCGGTGCGACCCGTTCTTAGAGAATGGGCGCAACGACAACACGGAGCGCTCTCCTTCCGGCTGACACAGGTACTCACCGGCCATGGCTGCTTCGGCCGGTACCTGTGCAAGATCGCCGGTAGGGAACCGCTCCCAGTTTGTCATCAGTGTGGTTGCGCCGAAGACACGGCGCAGCACACTTTGGAAGAGTGTCCAGCATGGGCTAGCGAGCGCAACACGCTAGCCACTGTGATTGGGAGGGACCTGTCGCTGCCGGCCGTTGTCCAATCGATGGTCGGCGGTGAGAGGTCTTGGCAGGCGGTAGCATCGTTCTGTGACCAGATCATGGCACAGAAGGAGGCGGCGGAGCGGATCAGAGAAAGCGATCCTCTCGCTGATCCGCGCCGCCGCAGGAGGCCTGGGAGGAGGCGGCGAGCTGCCGCCGACCTAATGCCTCCATAAAATGGGCGTGCGGGTGTCAGGAACGGGAAACTGACACCCTTGCACTACAAAACGCCCCTGAGATGGATAGCGTGCCGAAGTGTTCCCGGCACGCTTTCGAGTGGAAGTCTGTGGGCTTTATACACCCGCAGACATCCGTGGGCACTATACACCCACGGACGAGATGGTTTCGCCGAAAGGTGAATACCCGCTGGCAGAGTTGCGGACGCCTGCTTCGGCAATTCCCGCGACCTGCACACAAGCGGAAGGAGGAACACCATGGGGTTTTAGTCGGTGTGAGTCCGACATAACCCACCGCGTTATTCCCGTAACGCGGTGGGTATCCATAAAGGATTTCCCCATGTCAAAAAAAAAAAAAAAAAAAAAAAAAAGGTTAGGTTAGGTTAGGTTAGGTTGGGGTTAGGTTAGGTTAGGTTAGGTTAGGTTAGGTTAGGTTAGGTTGGGGAACCCCCACAGCGCTTACGTCCTCGTCGTGTTCCCTGGGCAACGTCCTGATCTGACCACCGTAACGGAGTGGCAGATCAGTGAACGGCTAAAGTGCGCTGTACGTCGTAATCTATTGCGGACGATTACGATACCTTGCGGGATGTCGAAACCCCTGCGGGATTCGTCCGGGAGGTTCCTCAAAGGCCCTTCTAAGGGCCCCTCCCGGGACGATTTGCAAAAAGGCCCTTCTCAGGGCCAACCAGCCGATGGCGCTTCGGCGTCGGAGGCTAGCCGCGCGCCTTCTGCGGCTAGTGTTTTTGGTGGGTGGACGGACGAGGTGTCAGACTCTGACGCCGGTTCGTCAATGTCGATGGCCGAAGACTCTTCTAGAGCCCGGAAGCGCTTTCTAAAGGATGGCTCCGAGGGCTCCTCGGACTCCACGGGGAAGCCGAGGAAAAAGCATCGGCCAAAAAAGTCGGCAGTTGCCGACACCCACGAAGTGGGTTTAGCGGACGCTGAACGCCAGTTAGACCTGGCGAGGCGGGAGCAGGTCCAGAAGGACCTCGAAGAGAAGGTCGCTGCCAAGGAGCAGCGGACGCTCGCCGCCCGAGCCAAGGCCGGGTACGGTGCGTCCCGCGTTTTATACGCGGACCACTCAGTCGCGGAACTAGAGCGGATGGCGGTGGAGGACCAAGAGGGGATTGTGGAGGTCGCCTCGAAGTCCTCCAACCTGAAGGGGACCTTCCAGAAGGCCCTCAAATGCAGGGCCGCGAGTATGCGCGGCATCGTCGCGGAGTTGGTGGGGCGAACAGCCACCGACGAGACGCGGCAGCTGCAGGCGAAAGTGGATCGCCTGCAGTTGGAGGTCAGCCAGCTACACCACAAGCTGGCTGAAGCCACGGCCCGGCCTCAACAAGCCGAGCCGAGGCCCGCGGTTAAAGCCACGGCCCGGCCTCAACAAGCCGAGCCGAGACCTGCGGCTGAGGCCCTCCCCCCCTCCGACCTTGAGGATATCATCCGCAAGGTCGTGATGGAGGAAAGGGCCTTCACTCGTGCCTGCTTCGCAGGTATCGAGGACCGGCTCCTGCCGGAAAAGCGGCTTCGCCCGCCCCTTGCGGCGGACCAACGGCCACCCGCGGCAATCAAGCCGCGCGAGCGGCCGCCCGCGGCAGTCAAGCCGCGCGAGCCGGCGCCGTCCTCACAATCAGAGGACGCCCTTCTACCCTCCACCACCCCGTCCAACCAGCCAAAGTGGACGAAGGTGGCTGGAGGGAAGAAGGGCAAGGCGAAGAAGAAGGCGACGGCCGTCCCTGCCATCCCCGCCACCGCCCCTCCCGGCCCGTCTCAGTCCACGGGCAAGGGAAAGGGGAAGGGGAAAGGCAAGAAGTCGGCCCCCAAACCCGCAAACGCTGCTCCCGCAGCTCAACGGGCCCCCGCCGGTGGGAGCAAACCCAAATTGGTTGCTCCCAAATCCGCTGCTGTCGTGGTGACGCTCACCGCGGAGGCTGAGGAGCGCGGTGAAACGTACGCGTCAATAATGACGCGTGCGCGCGCCAACGCCGATCCCACCCAACTGGGGATCGACAAGATCGCGTGCCGCCGAACACAAACCGGGGCTCGAATATTCGAGTTCCCGGGGGCCAAGGGCGGCGCCAATGCGGACCTCTTCGCAGCAAAACTGCAAGAGGTCATCGCGGGCGCCGCCAAGGTGGTCAGGCCTGTGAAGTCCGCAGGCCTGGAGGTGACCGACTTGGATGACTCGGTCACCAAGGAGGAGGTGGTGGCGGCGGTCGCGGCAGCTGGAGGCTGCAGCGCCGCAGCGGTGCAAGGTCGGGGCATCAGACCCGGCCGTGGCGGCATGGGCACCATGCGCCTTGAGTGCCCGGTCGCCGCCGCCAAAGCCGTCCTCGCCAAGGGACGGCTTCCAGTCGGGTTCAGCACGGGTGTGGTCCGGGCACTTGGGGAGTCGCCGTTGCGCTGCTTCAAGTGCTTCGGAGTTGGACACACCCGGGCCCTGTGTCCCTCCGAGGACGAAAGGAGGGACACATGCTACCGCTGCGGCAAGGACGGACACAAGTCCGCCGCTTGCGGGGCCACCACGCCGCACTGTGCCGTGTGCGCCGCCAGTGGCCGCCCTGCGGACCACGTAATGAAGGGGAAGAGCTGCAAGCCTTCCCCCAAGAAGGGCAAAGTGCAGGCGCCGACCCGGCCTGCCGTTGCCACCGCCGATCCGGTGCCCAGTACATCGGCGGCTGCGGAGGGGGGTGCGATGTCCGATTGATGGATAGGGCCGAACATCGCATCCTTCAGGCCAACACCAACCACTGCAGAGCGGCCCAGGATCTGCTGATGCAGACCGTGGCCGAGTGGTTGGTGGACGTAGCGGTGGTCGCTGAGCCGTACTCGGTCCCTGGCAGGTGGCTGGGTGATCCGGACGGCTCAGTGGCATTGGTGGCGCGGTCTTCCACGGACTCCCCACCCCTCTCGCTCTTAGAGAGGGGACCGGGATACGTGGCCGCCGCGTGGGGAGAGATAGCCCTGGTGGGCGTATATTTCTCCCCTAACCGACCCCTTGCGGACTTCGAGATCTTTCTCGAGGTCCTCACCGCAGTGGTCGGTCGAGCGGCGCCACGCCAGGTCGCCGTGTTGGGCGACCTGAATGCCAAGTCGGCGGCCTGGGGCAACCCGGCCGCGACTTGCAACGTCCGGGGTCGCGCCGTCGAGTTTTGGGCGGCGTCGACAGGCGTGTCCCTCTTAAACAGAGGGACAGTTCAGACGTGTGTGCGGCAACGGGGAGGGTCAGTGGTGGACGTTTCGTTCGCCACCCCCGTGCTGGCCGCCCGCGTCCTGAACTGGCGGGTGGAGATGGTGGAGACGTTGTCCGACCACCGATACGTGCGGTTCGACGTCTCCACCGGGAGCCCTCGGGGGGCAGCCCACTCGGGTCAGTCCCCCTTCCCGCGGTGGTCCCTCTCCCGCCTGGATCGCGAGGCGGCTGAGGAGGCGGCGTTAGTCCAGGACTGGCTCGCGCCACCTGTCCAAGTCCTGGACGTGGACGCCGCAGCGGTCCAATTGCGGGGTTCCCTGACCGAGGTGTGCGACACCAGCATGCCTCGGTCTCGCCGCCCGCCTCCCCGTCGCGCCGTTTACTGGTGGACGCAGGAGTTGGCGGGGCTCCGGGCCGCCTGCGTGGCGGCCAGAAGGGCCTACGCGCGGAGTCGGAGGCGCAGCTTTCGCGACCTCGCCAACGAGGACCTCCTCTACGCCGCGTACGTGGAGGCCAAGGAGGTCCTCAGGTCGCAGATGCGCGCCGCCGACGACTCGGCGAAGGCCGAGATGCTGGAGGGTCTCGATGGGGACCCATTTGGGAGGCCATACAAGGCGGCGCGGAATAAACTGCGCCCCTGTGGCCCCCCACTGACGGAGACCCTGGAGCCGGCGTTGCTGGATGGGGTGGTTCGGTCCCTGTTTCCGTGCAGGACCGATTTCACCCCTCCAGTGATGCACCCCCCGCGGGGGGTGGCCCCGCCGGAGGAGGAGATCCCCCCAGTGGCGGTGGCGGAGCTCCGCGCGGCGGCTTTACGCCTCCAGGGGAAGAGGACGGCCCCCGGACCGGACGGCGTCCCCGCAGCGGTGGTGGCCATTGCGGCCACACAAATGGAGGACAGGTTTCGGGACCTCTTCAGTGCGTGCCTTACGACTGGGAGGTTCCCGAAACCGTGGAAGGAGGGCCGACTGTGCCTCCTTCGGAAGGAGGGACGCCCGGTGGATTCCCCCTCGGCATACCGGCCCGTCGTTCTGCTCGACGAGGTCGGTAAATTGTTTGAGGGGATTATCGCCACCCGGGTCAATGGCCTCCTGCGGGAGGTGGGGCCGGACCTGTCGGACGCCCAATTCGGTTTCCGGAAGGAGCGTTCGACGGTCGACGCATTGGCCCTTTTGAAGGGCCAAGTGAGGGAGGCGGTCGAGGCAGGGGACGGAGTGTTGGCGGTGTCATTCGACATCGCCAATGCGTTTAACTCCGTTCCCCACTCGACCATCTTAGAGGCACTCCGCTATCACGGAGTGCCTCAATATCTGCGGGCCCTCTTGGCAGACTACCTGGAGGACCGAGCGGTCCTCCTCGTAGACAGGTCTGCCACACTGAGGCGGTACAGGGCGGAGTCTGGTGTTCCACAGGGGTCGGTCCTAGGTCCACTCCTGTGGAACATAGGATTCGACTGGCTCCTGCGCGGGTCCCTCCTCCGTGGCACGAGTGTCATCTGTTATGCGGATGACACTCTCCTTACTGCCCGAGGGGGGAGTTTTAGGGAGGCGGCCAATTTGGCCTCGGCTGGCGGATCCCTAGTAGCAGGGAGGATCCGCCGCCTAGGGCTGACGGTGGCCCTGCATAAGACCGAGGCCGTGTTCTTCCACGGGCCTCGGCAGCGGGTCCCCCCGGACGCCCGCATTGTTGTAGCGGGCGTCGAAGTAGGGGTGAAGGCCCAGATGAAATATCTGGGCCTTGTTTTGGACAGCAGGTGGCGCTTCGGCCCGCATTTCAGCGGGCTGTCGACGCGCCTGCTGAAGGCAGCGGGGGCCCTCTCATGGCTCCTCCCGAACCTGGGAGGGCCGAAGGCGCGATGCCGGCAGCTGTATGCCGGCATCTTAAAAAGTATGGCCCTTTACGGGGCCCCTATCTGGGCGGACTCCCTCCACAGGAGGGAGAACGCCTCCGCCATCCGCAGGCCCCAAAGGGCCATTGCACAGCGGGTGGCGAGGGCCTACCGCTCGGTGGGGTTCGCGGCGGCGTGCGCCCTGGCCGGCACCCCTCCTTGGGAGATCGAGGCGTGGGTGCTGGCTCGGGTGTACGAGTGGTCGGCGCGGCGTAGGGCGCTCAATGCGCCCCCCGCCGCGGAGGAGCGGGAGGCCGTCCGGCGGGAGGCGAGGGCCGCAATCGTCCACCATTGGACTGAGGACCTCGCCTCTGCCACCTTCGGCCGCCGAACGTTGGACGCGCTCGGGCCAGTCCTTCAGGGATGGCTCGAGCGGCCCCACGGCTTCCTCTCGTTCCGTCTGGTGCAGGTGCTGACCGGGCATGGATGCTTCGGGTCGTACCTGCACCGGATTGGGAGGGAGGAGGCCGCCGCGTGCCACGACTGCGGCGCGGCGGAGGACTCGGCACAGCACACCCTCGAGGTGTGCCCGGCCTGGTCTGAGCTGCGCCGCGGTCTGACTGCGGTGGTGGGGCCGGACCTCTCGCTGCCCGGCGTGGTTCTGTCCATGCTGGGGAGCGAGGCGGCCTGGTCGGCGGTCGCCTCTTTCTGCGAGGACGTGATCTCGCAGAAAGAGGCAGCGGAGCGCGCGCGGGAGGACGATCCCCTCGCGGCGCCGCTCCGCAGGCGGAGAAGGGGAAGAGTGAGACGGCTGTACGATCAGCGTCTCCTCCTCCCCGGTGGTGAATAGCGGGAGACTGGCGCGGGGGCGCCTTCTCCTGCACTGCACAATTCACCACCACCGTCGGCGGGAATGACCGAGCACTCGCGGTCATTTCCGGGCCCCTCCTCGTAGGGAGGGGCGCGCGGGCCCCGCTGTAAAGGCGGGCGGTCGTCGGCGGGGGACTGGATGATAAGGCTCTGCCAGTTTCCCAGTTCCCCTCCATGAAGACGATGCGGGAGTGCCGCTGGGTTGTTTAGTGGGTATACCCGGGCTAGCCGGGGGAGTCCCACATAACCCTCTCGTCCCCCAACGAGAGGGTATGCGTAACGCATTTTTCCCAGCGTCAACAAAAAAAAAAAAAAAAAAAAAAAAAAAAAAAAAAAGGTTAGGTTAGGTTGGGGAACCCCCCACAGCGCTTACGTCCTCGTCGTGTTCCCTGGGCAACGTCCTGATCTGACCACCGTAACGGAGTGGCAGATCAGTGAACGGCTAAAGTGCGCTGTGCGTCGTAGTCTATTGCGGTCGACTACGATACCTTGCGGGATGTCGAAACCCCTGCGGGATTCGTCCGGGAGGTTCCTCAAAGGCCCTTCTAAGGGCCCCTCCCGGGACGATTTGGAAAAAGGCCCTTCTCAGGGCCAACCAGCCGATGGCGCTTCGGCGTCGGAGGCTAGCCGCGCGCCTTCTGCGGCGAGTGTTTTTGGCGGGTGGACGGACGAGGTGTCGGACTCGGACGCCGGTTCGTCCATGTCAATGGCCGAGGAGTCTACTAGAGGAGCCCGGAAGCGGTTCCTAAAGGATGGCTCCGAGGGCTCCTCGGACTCCACAAGGAAGCCGAGGAAGAAGCTTCGGCCAAAAAAGTCGGCAGTGGCCGACACCCACGACGTGGGATTAGCGGACGCTGAACGCCAGTTAGACCTGGCGAAGCGGGAGCAGGTCCAGAAGGACCTCGAAGAGAAGGTCGCTGCAAAGGAGCAGCGGACGCTCGCCGCCCGGGCCAAAGCCGGGTACGGTGCGTCCCGCGTTTTATACGCGGACCACTCAGTCGCGGAACTTGAGCGGATGGCGGTGGAGGACCAGGAGGGGATTGTGGAGGTCGCCTCGAAGTCCTCCAACCTGAAGGGGACCTTCCAGAAGGCCCTCAAATGCAGGGCCGCGAGTATGCGCGGCATCGTCGCGGAGTTGGTGGGGCGAACAGCCACCGCCGAGACGCGGCAGCTGCAGGCGAAAGTGGATCGCCTGCAGTCGGAGGTCAGCCAGCTACACCACAAGCTGGCTGAAGCCACGGCCCGGCCTCAACAAGCCGAGCCGAGGCCCGCGGTTAAAGCCACGGCCCGGCCTCAACAAGCCGAGCCGAGACCTGCGGCTGAGGCCCTCCTCCCCTCCAACCTTGAGGATATCATCCGCAAGGTCGTGATGGAGGAAAGGGCCTTCACTCGTGCCTGCTTCGCAGGCATCGAGGACCGGCTCCTGCCGGAAAAGCGGCTTCGCCCGCCACTTGCGGCGGACGAACGGCCACCCGCGGCAATCAAGCCGCGCGAGCGGCTGCCCGCGGCAGTCAAGCCGCGCGAGCCGGCGCCGTCCTCTCAACCAGAGGACGCCCTCCTGCCCTCCACCACCCCGTCCAACCAGCCAAAGTGGACGAAGGTGGTTGGAAAGAAGAAGGGCAAGGCGACAAAGAAGGCGACCGCCGTCCCTGCCGTCCCCGCCCCTCCCGGCCCGTCTCAGTCAACGGGCAAGGGAAAGGGGAAGGGGAAAGGCAAAAAGTCGGCCCCCAAACCCGCAAACGCTGCTCCCGCAGCTAAACGGGCCCCCGCCGGTGGGAGCAAACCCAAATTGGTTGCTCCCAAATCCGCTGCCGTCGTGGTGACGCTCACCGCGGAGGCCGAGGAGCGCGGCGAAACGTACGCGTCAATAATGACGCGTGCGCGCGCCAACGCCGATCCCACCCAACTGGGGATCGAGAAGATCGCGTGCCGCCAAACCCAAACCGGGGCTCGAATATTCGAGTTCCCGGGGGCTAAGGGCAGCGCCAATGCGGACCTCTTCGCAGAAAAACTGCAGGAGGTGATCGCGGACGTGGCGAAGGTGGTCAGGCCTGTGAAGTCCGCAGGCCTGGAAGTGTCCGACTTGGATGACTCGGTCACCAAGGAGGAGGTGGTGGCGGCGGTCGCGGCGGCTGGAGGCTGCAGCGCCGCAGCAGTTCAAGGTCGGGGCATCAGACCCGGCCGCGGCGGCATGGGCACCATGCGCCTTGAGTGCCCGGTCGCCGCCGCCAAAGCCGTCCTCGCCAAGGGACGGCTTCTTGTCGGGTTCAGCACGGGTGTGGTCCGGGCACTTGAGGAGTCGCCGTTGCGCTGCTTTAAGTGCTTCGGAGTTGGACACGCCCGGGCCCTGTGTCCCTCCGCGGAAGAAAGGAGGGACACATGCTACCGCTGCGGCAAGGTCGGACACAAGTCCGCCGCTTGCGAGGCCACCACGCCGCACTGTGCCGTGTGCGCCGCCAGTGGCCGCCCTGCGGATCACGTCATGAAGGGGAGGAGCTGCAAGCCTCCCCCAAAGAAGGGCAAAGTGCAGGCGCCGACCCGGCCTGCCGTTGCCACCGCCGATCCGGTGCCCAGTACATCGGCGGCTGCGGAGGGGGGTGCGATGTCCGATTGATGGATAGGGCCGAACATCGCATCCTTCAGGCCAACACCAACCACTGCAGAGCGGCCCAGGATCTGCTGATGCAGACCGTGGCCGAGTGGTTGGTGGACGTAGCGGTGGTCGCTGAGCCGTACTCGGTCCCTGGCAGGTGGCTGGGTGATCCGGACGGCTCAGTGGCATTGGTAGCGCGGTCTTCCACGGACTCCCCACCCCTCTCGCTCTTAGAGAGGGGACCGGGATACGTGGCCGCCGCGTGGGGAGAGATAGCCCTGGTGGGCGTGTATTTCTCCCCTAACCGACCCCTTGCGGACTTCGAGATCTTTCTCGAGGTCCTCACCGCAGTGGTCGGTCGGGCGGCGCCACGCCAGGTCGCCGTGTTGGGCGACCTGAATGCCAAGTCGGCGGCCTGGGGCAACCCGGCCGCGACTTGCAACGTCCGGGGTCGCGCCGTCGAGTTTTGGGCGGCGTCGACAGGCGTGTCCCTCTTAAACAGAGGGACGGTTCAGACGTGTGTGCGGCAACGGGGAGGGTCAGTGGTGGACGTATCGTTCGCCACCCCCGTGCTGGCCGCCCGCGTCCTGAACTGGCGGGTGGAGATGGTGGAGACGTTGTCCGACCACCGATACGTGCGGTTCGACGTCTCCACCGGGAGCCCTCGGGGGACAGCCCACTCGGGTCAGTCCCCCTTCCCGCGGTGGTCCCTCACCCGCCTGGATCGCGAGGCGGCTGAGGAGGTGGCGTTAGTCCAGGACTGGCTCGCGCCTCCTGTCCAAGTCCTGGACGTGGACGCCGCAGCGGTCCAGTTGCGGGGTTCCCTGACCGAGGTGTGCGACACCAGCATGCCTCGGTCTCGCCGCCCGCCTCCCCGTCGCGCCGTTTATTGGTGGACGGAGGAGTTGGCGGGGCTCCGGGCCGCCTGCGTGGCGGCCAGAAGGGCCTATGCGCGGAGTCGGCGGCGCAGCGTTCGCGACCTCGCCAACGAGGACCTCCTCTACGCCGCGTACGTGGAGGCCAAGGAGGTCCTCAGGTCGGAGATGCGTGCCGCCGACGACTCGGCGAAGGCCGAGATGCTGGAGGGTCTTGACGGGGACCCATTTGGGAGGCCATACAAGGCGGCGCGGAATAAACTGCGCCCCTGTGGCCCCCCACTCACGGAGACCCTGGAGCCGGCGTTGCTGGATGGGGTGGTTCGGTCCCTGTTCCCGTGCAGGACCGATTTCACCCCTCCAGTGATGCACCCCCCGCGGGGGATGGCCCCGCCGGAGGAGGAGATCCCTCCAGTGGCGGTGGCGGAGCTCCGCGAGGCGGCCTTACGCCTCCGCGGGAAGAGGACGGCCCCCGGACCGGACGGCGTCCCCGCAGCGGTGGTGGCCATTGCGGCCACCCAAATGGAGGAAAGGTTTCGGGACCTCTTCAGTGCGTGTCTCACGACTGGGAGGTTCCCGAAACCGTGGAAGGAGGGCCGACTGTGCCTCCTTCGGAAGGAGGGACGCCCGGTGGATTCCCCCTCGGCATACCGGCCCGTCGTTCTGCTCGACGAGGTCGGAAAATTGTTTGAGGGGATTATCGCCACCCGGGTCAATGGCCTCCTGCGGGAGGTGGGGCCGGACCTGTCGGACGCCCAATTCGGTTTTCGTAAGGGGCGTTCGACGGTCGATGCATTGGCCCTTTTGAAGGGCCAGGTGAGGGAGGCGGTCGAGGCAGGGGACGGAGTGTTGGCGGTGTCATTCGACATCGCCAACGCGTTCAACTCCGTCCCCCACTCGACCATCTTAGAGGCACTCCGCTATCACGGAGTGCCTCAATATCTGCGGGCGCTGTTGGCCGACTACCTGGAGGACCGAGCGGTCCTCCTCGTAGACAAGTCGGCCACATTGCGGAGGTACAGGGCGGAGTCTGGTGTTCCGCAGGGGTCGGTCCTAGGTCCACTCCTGTGGAACATAGGCTTCGACTGGCTCCTGCGCGGGTCCCTCCTTCGTGGCACGAGTGTCATCTGCTATGCGGATGACACTCTCCTCACTGCCCGAGGAGGGAGCTTCAGGGAGGCGGCCAATTTGGCCTCGGCTGGCGGATCCCTAGTCGCAGGGAGGATCCGCCGCCTAGGGCTGACGGTGGCCCTGCATAAGACCGAGGCCGTGTTCTTCCACGGGCCTCGGCAGCGGGTCCCCCCGGACGCCCGCATTGTTGTAGCGGGCGTCGAAGTAGCGGTGAAGGCCCAGATGAAATATCTGGGCCTTGTGCTGGACAGCAGGTGGCGCTTCGGCCCGCATTTCAGCGGGCTGTCGACGCGCCTGTTGAAGGCAGCGGGGGCCCTCTCTTGGCTCCTCCCGAACCTGGGAGGGCCGAAGGCGCGATGCCGGCAGCTGTATGCCGGCATCCTAAAGAGTATGGCCCTTTACGGGGCCCCTATCTGGGCGGACTCCCTCCACAGGAGGGAGAACGCCTCCGCCATCCGCAGGCCCCAAAGGGCCATTGCACAGCGGGTGGCGAGGGCCTACCGCTCGGTGGGGTTCGCGGCGGCGTGCGCCCTGGCCGGCACGCCTCCTTGGGAGATCGAGGCGTGGGTGCTGGCTAGGGTGTACGAGTGGTCGGCGCGGCGTAGGGCGCTCAATGCGCCCCCCGCCGCGGAGGAGCGGGAGGCCGTCCGGCGGGAGGCGAGGGCCGCAATCGTCCATCATTGGACTGAGGACCTCGCCTCTGCCACCTTCGGCCGCCGAACGTTGGACGCGCTCGGGCCAGTCCTTCAGGGATGGCTCGAGCGGCCCCACGGCTTCCTCTCATTCCGTCTGGTGCAGGTGCTGACCGGGCATGGATGCTTCGGGTCGTACCTGCACCGGATTGGGAGAGAGGAGGCCGCCGCGTGCCACGACTGCGGCGCGGCGGAGGACTCGGCACAGCACACCCTCGAGGTGTGCCCGGCCTGGTCTGAGCTGCGCCGCGGTCTAACTGCGGTGGTGGGGCCGGACCTCTCGCTGCCCGGCGTGGTTCTGTCCATGCTGGGGGGCGAGGCGGCCTGGTCGGCGGTCGCCTCTTTCTGCGAGGACGTGATCTCGCAGAAAGAGGCAGCGGAGCGCGCGCGGGAGGACGATCCCCTCGCGGCGCCGCTCCGCAGGCGGAGAAGGGGAAGAGTGAGACGGCTGTACGATCAGCGTCTCCTCCTCCCCGGTGGTGAATAGCGGGAGACAGGCGCGGGGGCGCCTTGTCTCCTGCATTGCACGGTTCACCACCACCGTCGGCGGGAATGACCGAGCACTCGCGGTCATTTCCGGGCCCCTCCTCGTAGGGAGGGGCGTGCGGGCCCCGCTGTAAAGGCGGGCGGTCGTCGGCGGGGGACTGGATGATAAGGCTCTGCCAGTTTCCCAGTTCCCCTCCATGAAGACGATGCGGGAGTGCCGCTGGGTCGTTTAGTGGGTATACCCGGGCTAGCCGGGGGAGTCCCACATAACCCTCTCGTCCCCCAACGAGAGGGTATGCGTAACGCATTTTTCCCAGCGTCAAAAAAAAAAAAAAAAAAAAAAAAAAAAAAAAAAAAAAAAAAAAAAAAAAAAAAAAAAAAAAAAAAAAAAAAGGTTAGGTTAGGTTCCGCGAGCGGTCGTAGGGGTACTGGCTATCACCTCCTCGAGTGCCCGGCCCATTGTAATTCCCGAGGACACGTCCGGAGGAAGGACAATGGGCTTGGGACGGTGTACCCTGGGCACCGGGTAATATCTCTCCACTCTTCGGGGTGGACAGTTGTTGCTCGGTGGCGAACGAAGCCTTAGGGTGGGTAGTGGGGGGGGGACGGGGGTAGGGGACCGAAAGGTCAACCGGGGCGAGGGTGGGAGTCGCGGGGGGGAGCGCTGAAGGTACCTCTCTGCTTTCAGAGAGGACTGGAGGTGGAATGCGACTGGGGTATTTACGCATAGGGACGGGGGGGGGGGTTCGTGTGGGGATTGTCTTTGGGGAGTGTGTGAATGTGTGCGTGATTGTGGGTGTGCTTCAGCCGGAGATGATAGGCAGGCCGGCTCTGCCCAACGGGGAAAGTACTGCGCGAGTACCCTGAAACGCGGGGGGGCTAAACCCCGCCACTAGCAGCAAAGGGACCTCACCCTTCAAAGGAACAAGGGTAATGGATAAGGCTAGTTTGAAGAGTTTACCCCAGGAGGGTACCGGCAAGGCCGGAGAATCCCTCCCAGAACCGACTGCTGCTTCGGCAGGAGAAGGTTCTGGCTGCCCCTCGTATTCTGGGGGGGGCAAAAACTGCCTTGCGTCTACGGACGCGCCTCTTGTAGGAGGCGGGGAGAGAAAGGGGAAAGGACCTAGGGAGGCCGGAAGTGAGGTTCTTTGCAGTAGTGAGGAAAGTCGGAAGCCTAGGAAGTCAAAGCCGAAGGCTTTGCGTAAGGCTAAACAGGTTGAGGAGGGTGTGGCTGCAGAGTCTGACTCTGCTGACGCCATGCAAACCTCTGTGAGGAAGCTTTGGCGGGATTCGGCGCAGAAACGTAACCGATCCCAGTCGACGCATGCGGGGGCCGACTCAGCCTCAAGTGCGGATGAAGACTGTCCGGCACCAAAAGTGCCGGCTGCCAGAAGTGGTCGAGGGCGAGTATCTGCCGGCTTAAAGCCGGCACAAACTCGCGACCTAAAGGGTCGCTTCTTGAAGCGCCCAGGCACGCCGCCTCCCAGTGAGGCTGTTGTAATGGACCTTGTCGAGTCTGATGTATCCATCGGCTCTACGACGTCAGCGGCGAGCTTTGCCGATGTGGCAAAAGCGCGTCCTGACTCCAGGGTGAAGAGGCAGGCCGAAGAACAGGTCGCCAAGAGAGCTGCAGAGGCTCAGGTCAGGAGAGCGGAGGTGGGCGTTGACCCCTCTGCATCCACCAGTGCCCCATCTTTGGCGACCTTGCAAAAGCTGGTCGAGGAAGAAATGGGTATGGTGCTGGACGTTGCGGCCAAGAGCGGCAACCTTAAGGGCACATTTGTGCGGGTTCTTAAGGATGCCGCCAATTCGACTAGGGCGGCGATGACCCTGATTAGGGATCGGTCGGTCCCGGCTGAAGTTGCTATTCTGCAGGCCGAAGTCAAGCGCCTGCAGAATGAGCTAGCTGAGGCTCGTAGAGTGGCGACGGCGAAACCGCCTCCGCAATCGGCCCCTGAAACGGCCAGACAGGAGCGGGAGGAGCTGCTGCGGGAGGTAATGGTCCAAGTCGGGACGATGCTGAATGCACGTCTCGAGGCATACGAGGACCGCCTCCTGCCGGAGAAGCGTCTCCGTCCGCCGCTTGCTGCGGACACCCGGAATATCACCCGGGCTGATGCAGTGGATCGGACTCCTGCTGTTGGCCCCCCTAAAGGGAAAGCGCCTACGGCACCAAAACCAGGATCGTCGAAGAGGCATGAGGTAGTTGAGCGGCCGCCTAGGGCCCGGCAGCTCTCCAAGGAGAAACCGGGGCCGTCTAAGAGGGCCCCCAAGGAAGCTCCACCAGTGGCATCATCTGCCGACCCGGGACCCTCTGGCACCCAGATAGAGTCCGCGGAAGGTTGGACAGAAGTGGTTCGCCGTAAAAAACGGAAAACCAAAAAGAAAAGTGGGGGGGCTGAGCAGCCGACGCCAAGAGTGTCTGGGACAACCGGCAAAAAGAGGAGGAAGAGGAAGAGGAGGAAGCGCTGGCTCCGCAATCCGAGCTCGGCTGCGGTTGTAATTACGCTGCAGCCTGGCGCGGAAGAGCGGGGCGTCAGTTATGCTGGGGTGCTGTCTGAGGCCAGGCAAAAGATCAATATTGCCGACCTTGCCATCGATGGTCTCCACTGTAGGCAGGCGGCGACAGGGGCCCGGGTCCTCGAGGTACCAGGGGCTACGAGCGGCCCAAAAGCTGATGCGCTGGCCGAGAGGTTGCGGCAGGCGCTGAGCCCCGAAGACGTGCGGGTCGCGAGGCCCATAAAATGTGTGGGCCTTCACGTATCAGGGCTCGATGACTCCGTGTCTTCCGCAGAAGTCGTCGCTGCGGTCGCTCGTGCTGGTGGATGTCCTCATGGGGACATCAAGTGCGGGCCCATTCGCCAGGAGGGAAGAGGAATCGGATCCACTTGGATTCGATGCCCCGTGGCCGCCGCCAAAAAGTTGGCAAGTGAAGGTCGAGTAGCAGTGGGCTGGGATATGGCGCGAGTATCACTCTTGCAGCCTAAACCAGACCGCTGCTACCGCTGCCTGCAGCTAGGGCATATGGGAGCCCGCTGCCCGTCCGAGGTGGACCACAACGGAGAATGTCACCGCTGTGGTCAACTCGGACATAAGGCAAAGGATTGTGCTGCTGCGCCCCGTTGTTCGCTGTGTGCAGCGGCTAACAAACCAGCGGACCATTTAATGGGCACTAAAAAGTGCCCAGTTAAAAAGGTGAAGGGCACTGCGAAGGTCGTCCCAAGACCTGCGCCGGTGCCCCAGGAGGTGGAGATGACTCCCGTCGATGGATCTCAGTCGTCCCCGTAAATTACTGCAGGGCAACCTCAACCACTCTGCTGGTGCGCAAGATCTCTTGCTGCAGACCATGGCGGAGTGGTTGATTGATGTCGCAGTGGTCGCGGAGCCCTACTTTGTCCCTGACCGGTCCAACTGGTCGGGGGACGTTACGGGTACCGTGGCAATCGTGGGGACGGCTGACCTGTCCATCCGGGACAGAGGCCGGGGCTACGTGGTGGTGGAATGGGCTGGCGTCGCGATTGTCGGTGTATATTTCTCCCCTAATCGGATTTTGGCCGACTTCGAGGTCTTCCTCGACGAGGTTGGGGCGGCGGTGAGACGAGCCTCACCGCTGCCGGTATTCGTGATGGGAGACCTCAACGCCAAATCAACGGCGTGGGGGGGAGTCGCCACCGACGCGCGCGGCGATGTTGTTGAGGAGTGGCTGGCTGTTCTTGGCCTCTCCATAGTAAACCGAGGAACTGTCCACACATGCGTGCGGCAGTGGGGAGGGTCCATCGTGGACGTAACGTTCGCTTCCCCCGCTGTCGCAGCGCAGGTCAGTGAGTGGCAGGTACTCGAGGGGGTGGAGACACTGTCGGATCACCGATACATTCGGTTTGACGTCTCCGCCCCGAGAGGGCCTACGAACAGCCAGCGGCTCAGAGGACGGAACTACTTCCCGAGGTGGAGCCAAAGTCGCCTGGACCCAGATGCCGTCAAAGAGGCGTCCATTGTCCAGGCGTGGCTCGCTCCGCCCCGGGAAGTACGGGTCGACACGGAGGCACAGTGGTTCCGAGGAGCAATGACAAGTGTCTGCGACTCTGCCATGCCCCGCACCGGGCACATACCCCGGAAGCGGGCGGTGTATTGGTGGTCGGTGGAGATCGCGGACTTACGTCGGGCCTGCGTCGCGAAGCGCCGCGATTATTTGCGGCAACGCAGGCGCCGTCCTCGGAACCTGGAGGAGGAAGGCCGGCTGCATGACGTCCTGCAAACAACCAGGGATAGTCTGCGGCTGGCCATCTTCAGTGCAAAGGAGAGTGGCCGGGAGGAAATGCTGGCGGGACTCGATCAAGATCCATGGGGTCGTCCGTACCGGTCCGCGCGCAAACAGCTGCGCGGCCAGACGGCCCCTGTTGCCGAGTCCTTACAGCCCAACCTCCTGGTTGAAGTTGTGTCGGCCCTTTTTCCGGACAGCCCAGTCCACGAGCCACCACAAATGTTCGAGTCTCGAGACCATAGTGAAGCTGCTGCCGACGTTCCAGCGATCACAGCTGATGAGTTCGGCGCAGCAGTCTCGAGGCTCAGAGCAAAAAAGAAGGCCCCTGGGCCAGATGGAGTCCCCGGCCGGGTGTGGGTGCAAGCCCTGGAGGTGGAGGAGTTGGAGGAGCGTTTTCGGGGACTGCTCGACGCCTGTCTGGTGTCCGGGCAGTTCCCGAGAATCTGGAAGGAGGGCAGACTCGTCCTCCTTCAGAAGGAAGGTCGCCCCCGCGACTCGCCGTCGGCCTATAGGCCCATCGTGCTGCTGGACGAGGCGGGCAAGCTCTTTGAGCGGGTGCTCGCTGCCCGAATCGTCCGGCACCTAGAGGATGTTGGTCCGGGGCTCTCTGACGCGCAATATGGATTCCGGGGGGGTCGGTCGACGATTGACGCGATCCTCCGCGTCAAGGCCCTCTCGGATGAGACAGTGTCTCAGGGCGGTGTGCTGTTGGCGGTGTCTATTGACATCGCCAACGCCTTCAATACACTGCCCTTCGGTTGCGTGTCGGAGGCCCTGCAGTACCACGGGGTCCCGGCGTATTTGCGGCGAGTCGTGGGGTCCTACTTCGAGGACCGGAGTGTCGTCTGCGTCGACGGTGACGGTCGCCTTTTGCGCCGTCAAGTGGTGTGCGGTGTTCCACAGGGTTCGGTGCTGGGCCCTCTCCTGTGGAACATCGGGTACGACTGGGTGCTCCGCGGCCATTTACACCGCGGGCTCCAACTCGTATGTTACGCGGACGACACCCTGGTCTGTGCGCAGGGAGTCAGCTTCGGCGAGGCAGCCACTCTGGCTGAGACCGGTGTGGAGGAAGTGGTCGACAAGATCCGACGGTTGGGCCTGAGTGTGGCCCTGGACAAGACCGAGGTCCTGTGTTTTTACGGACCTCGGAGGAGACCGCCCTCAGGGGCCGGAATAACCGTCGGAGGTGTCATGGTCGGGGTCGGGACACAGATGAAGTATCTGGGTCTCGTCCTCGACCCGAAGTGGAAGTTCGTCGACCACTTCAAGGGTCTTGCGCCGAAGCTGATTCGGACTGCGGGAGCCCTGTCGCGGCTCTTGCCGAACTTGGGCGGCCCGAGTGCCAATTGTCGTCGGCTGTACACTGGGGTGGTCAAGTCCATGGCCCTGTACGGCGCGCCGGTGTGGGCGGACGCCCTGACTGCCCAAACAAAGACCCTGCTGCGGAGAGCGCAGAGGGTCATGGCAGTCAGGGTGATACGCGGATACCGCACCATCTCGTGCGAGGCCGCGTGCGCGCTGGCAGGGGTACCACCCTGGGACGTGGAGGCGGAGGTGCTGACCGCGGTCTACCGGCAGCGCGCAGAAGCGCGTAGCCGGGGCGGAGCATCTCCTGCTGAAGTCCAGCGATGGCGACAGGAGGCACAAGAGGCCGCCTTCGTGAAGTGGGAAGATCGGCTGGCGGAACCAACCGCCGGCCATCTGACCATAGCGGCGGTGCGCCCGGTCCTAAAGGACTGGGTGCACCGTAAGTTCGGCACGACCACCTTCCGGCTCGTGCAGATCCTGTCGGGGCACGGATGCTTCGGCAGGTATCTGCACAAGATTGCCGGAAGGGAGGCGACCCCGGGCTGCCACGACTGTGGCTGCGCCGAAGATACGGCGCAGCACACACTCGAGGCTTGCCCGGCGTGGGCGGCGGAGCGCAGCTTGCTGCGCGCCGCGGTTGGGGCCGACCTGTCGCTGCCCGCCGTGATACAATCCATGGTGAGCAGCGAGAGGTCGTGGGCGGCGGTGGTCTCCTTCTGCGAATGCGTAATGTCGCAGAAGGAGGCAGCGGAGCGGGCCAGGGAGAGCGATCCTCTCGCTGACCCGCGACGCAGGAGGAGGCCCGGGCGCAGAAGGAGGGCCCACGCCGACCTGATGCCCCCGTAGCGAGGTAGTGCGGGCAGCGGAAACGGGGGAACTGCTGCCTGCGCACAGCGATTTATCGCCCTCGCGGAGGATGGCGTGCCGGTGTGTCCGGGCACGCCACCTGGTTGTGAGTCTGCGGGCCTTTTACACCCGCAGACATGTCCGTGGGCTTTACACCCGCGGACGAGGAAGGGCTCGCCGGAAGGCGAGCAGCCGCTGACGGGACCCGGACGAGTACCATGTACGTTCCCGGGGCCCGTCGACACAGCGGGTTGAGGACACCGTGGGGTTTTAGTCGGTAGCTGACAAGCTGTCAGTAGTCCGACATAACCCGCACTGCTACCCCCGTGGCGGTGCGGGTATCCGTAATGGATTTCCCCACGTTAAAAAAAAAAAAAAAAAAAAAAAAAAAAAAAAGGTTCCGCGGGCGGTTCGGGAGTCCGCTCAGTGGCGCGTCCCCCGGGTGGCGGATAGGGGAGCTCTCCGAGTGGAGAGTCCGACTTGCGTGAGCGGTCGGCGTGGACCAAATCCCGAGGGTCGAGGCGCCCCTGACTTCGGTCGAAGCGGCTCATGTGTTCCCACCTTCGTATCCTTTTCCTTATCCTCCCTCCTTATTCCTTTCTCTCTTCCTCCTTTCCTCTCCTGGGGTCCGGTGGAGACAACCACTTGCAAAAATCACACCGTGGGTGGGGTAGTGGCCGAATGGCCAAGCTTCCCTACGTCCCTTCCTTTTCCATCCCTCTACTCCTCTCCCATCCCCAAGGGTTATCCCTGCTCCGGGTATCCCTCTCACGATGAGAGGGGACTTGTGATGCGGGGAACCCAAATCCTTTCTTTTCCTTTCCCCTTTCCTTTGTGTTTCCTGGTTTTGTGTGTATGTGTGGGTGATTGTGGGTGTGTTTCAGCCGGCGATGATAGGCAGGCCGGCTCTGCCTGACGGGGAAAGTGGCTGTGCGAGTACCCTGAGACGCGGGGGGGCTAAACCCCGCCACTAACGGCAAAGGGACCAAACCCTACAAAGGAAAACCGAAGATGGATAAGACTGACTTCAAGATTTTACCCCAGGAGGGTACCGGCAAGGCCGGAGAATCCCTCCCAGAACCGACTGCTGCTTCGGCAGTGGAAGGTTCTGGCTGCCCCTCGTATTCTGGGGGGGGCAAAAGCAGTCTGGCGTCTGCGGACGCGCCTCGTTTGGGAGGCGGAGTAGGTGAAGGACCTAATGGAATCGAGGTTCCTAAGGGAAAACCGGGAGGAGTTAGTGAGGATGAAATGAGTGTTGGGTGTACCGCACTCTCGGAGGAGGGCGGATCGTGTGCAAACACGAAAGGGACGAAAAAGTCCAAGAAGAAGAAGGGGAAAGCAGCGAAGGAGAGGCGGCGTTGTTTGAGTCCACAGCAAGTGGATTCCGACTCCGCTGAATCCACGCTGGCTGGCCCGAATAACCACGCCAAATTTTGGGCTGATAAGGGCCCAAAACGGCGCATATCTGGGTCCGAGTCGGCTTCCAGTGCTAACCCATTGAAGGCACCTAAGAAGCTGTCGACGTCTAGGAAGGGGCGAGGCCGTTCTATGGTATCCTCATCCTCGATGGCGCGTGACGGGCGAGGGCGGTTTCTTAAACGCCCAGACACACCAGCTCCTGCGGTGATGTCGGAGAGCGGGTCGGACCGGTCGCGGCTCTCGCTGGTTTATAATTCAGCGACTGCAAGTGGTGCCACCAAGGCAAAGACCCGTCCGAATACGGAAAACCAGAGAAAGGAGTTCGAGGAACGTGTTTCTCGAGAGGCCACAGAGGTGGAGAAGAGGAGAGCAGAGATGGGTATAAATACCTCTGCCCCTACGGACAGTCCAACCCTGTTGGCCCTTCACGAAAGGATTAAAAATGACGCTAGCGTCATTCTTGAAGTTGTGGCGAAGAGCGGCAATCTTAAGGGCACGTGTCAGCGTGCCATTAAGAATGCTGCTATTTCTATTAAGGAGGCTGACAACAAGATCCGAAACAGGTCCACCACGGATGAAGTCGCTATTTTGCAGGCCCAGAACCAAAGGCTTGAGGCCCAAAATAAACGCCAGCAGGCGGAGATGGCGGATCTGCGACAGGAAATGAGGGAGCTTCGGGCAGAGCTCATAAGAGTATGCCCGTCAAAGTCATCTGCCCCTGAAGCGACAGGAGACGAACGATGGGAGGAATGGACGCGTGCTGCCATGGTCCAAATTGGAACCATGGTGAGCGCGCGTCTAGAGGCGTTCGAAGAGCGGCAAACGGCAGTTCTTGAGCGCCTCGGTTTACGGGAGGTCATGGTGACTCGTCTTCGACCGCCACTTGCGGCAGATGCGCGCGTTCGGGAACGTGCAGAACGAGCACCATTGGTTGTGGAGGCCCGATCTAAAAAGGCCTCAAAAGAGAGGTCTGCACCGGGACCCTCTGCCCAACCGAGGACGAATGTACCGACCCCGATTGCAAAAGGGTCCTTGCGGGAAGCAACAGAGCTGCCAACGCCAAGACGCGCTGCGCCAGGCAGGGCTCGGCCTGTTGTAGCCCCTGCTGCATCCGCTGAACTAGCTACGGACAAGCAGGAGACCACTGAGGGAGGCTGGACTAAAGTAGTCCACCGTAAGCGTAGGAATCGGAAGCGTAAGCGCACCGCAAAACCGAAGGTGGCAAAACCAACGAAGACGGCGATCGCAAAGCTCCGTACTCCAAGCTCCGCTGCAGTCGTCATAACGCTGCAGCCCGGCGCGGAGGAGCGTGGAATAAGTTATGCGAGTGTCCTGACGGAGGCGAAGCGGAAAATTGAAATTTCCAGTCTGGGCATTCAAGGACTCCGCTGTCGGAAAGCAGCCACCGGTGCCCGCATCCTTGAAGTGCCGGGCGCTGCGAGTGGTCCGAAGGCGGAAGCTCTGGCAGAGCAACTGAGGAACACGCTGAATGCCAGTGATGTTCGCATCGCCAGGCCTAACAAATGCGCAGCTTTGCGCTTGGCAGGCCTGGACGATTCAGTCACTGCGGCGGAGGTGAAGGCGGCGGTAGCCCATGTTGGTGGCTGCTCGGAGGCGGAGGTGACAGTTGGACCAGTCCAACTGTCCAGAGAAGCGAGAATGGGAACTGCGTGGGTTCGCTGTCCTGTCGCAGCAGCGAAGAAGGTTGTGAATGTTGGTCAGCTATCTGTTGGATGGGATATAGCCACTGTATCCCTCCTGGATACACGGCCGACTCGCTGCTACCGATGCATGCAGACCGGTCACGTAGGGGTCTGCTGCCCAGCAGAGATAGACCGGAGTAAAGATTGCCACCGATGTGGCCGTCCTGGGCACTTGTCCAAGGACTGTGTCGCGGAGCCGCACTGTCCAATATGCGCGGCCGCCAAAAAGCCGGCGGCGCATGTAGCCGGCACTAAGAAATGCCCTGCTGCCAGGGCCAAAGTGAAGGGGACGCAGAAAGCCGTGAGGCCTGAACCTGCGTCGATTGAGATGGAGTTAGTGCCCGTCGATGGATCTTAGTCGTCCCCATCGTATATTGCAAGGCAATCTCAACCACTCCGCCGGTGCACAAGATCTCTTGTTGCAGTCCATGGCGGAGTGGTCGATCGATGTCGCTGTTGCCGCGGAGCCCTATTTCGTCCCGGACCGGTCTAACTGGTCGGGGGACATTACGGGCACCGTGGCCATTGTGGGGACGGCTGACCTGTCCACGCGGGACAAAGGTCGCGGATTTGTGGTGGCTGAGTGGGCCGGCGTCGCAATCGTCGCTGTCTACTTCTCCCCGAACCGGATTCTGGCCGAATTCGAGGTCTTCCTGGACGAGGTTGGGGCGGCGGTGAGACGTGTCTCGCCGCTACCGGTATTCGTCTTGGGGGACCTTAACGCCAAGTCGACGGCGTGGGGGGGAGTGGCCACCGACGCACGGGGCGAAGTGGTGGAGGAGTGGCTGGCGGTTCTCGGCCTCTCCATTCTGAATCGTGGATCCGCCCTCACATGCGTGCGACAGCAGGGGGGTTCGATAGTGGACGTTTCGTTCGCCTCCCCTGTAGTTGCACGGCGAGTCAGAGAGTGGCGGGTCCTAGAGGGAGAGGAGACGTTATCCGACCACAGATATATTCGGTTTGACGTCTCCACCCCGGGAGGGACCGGGAACATCCAGCGTAGCAGAGGCCGGGACTACTTCCCTAGGTGGAGCCAGAGCCGCCTGGACCGAGAGGCCCTCGTTGAGGCTTCAATTGTCCAGGCGTGGGTCACACTGCCTAGGGAGGTGGAGGTAGACGAGGAGGCGCAATGGTTTCGGGGGGCACTGTCCAGTGTCTGCGATTCCGCCATGCCCCGCACCGGGCACATACCCCGGAAGCGGGCGGTGTATTGGTGGTCGGCGGAAATCGCAGAACTTCGTAGGGCGTGCGTTGCAGCGCGTCGTGCTTATACACGACAGCGTAGGCGGCGCCCCCGAAACCTGAATGAGGAAGACCGGCTGCACGCGCTGCTCAAAGCAGCTAGGGAGTCACTGCAGCTGGCCATCCTCAAGTCAAAGGAGGAAGGCAGGGAGGCTATGTTGGCTGGGCTCGACGGAGATCCATGGGGACGTCCATATCGGGCTGCGCGCAATAAGCTGCGTGGCCAGACGTCTCCTGTCGTTGAGTCGCTGCAGCCGGCTTTCCTGGCGGAGGTAGTGTCTGCCCTATTCCCGGACAGACCGGCCCATGAGCCACCAGAGATGGCCGAGCCTCAGGACCGTATCAGCCGCGTCGAAGAAATTCCAGAGATAGCTACTGATGAGTTCGACGCGGCAGTCCTGAGGCTTAAGACAAAGAAGGCACCGGGACCGGATGGTGTGCCAGGACAGGTTTTGGCGACTGCGCTGGATGCACTTGGCGAGCGATTTCGGAAACTGCTCGACGCTTGTCTGGTGTCCGGGCAGTTTCCGAAAATATGGAAGGAGGGACGATTGGTGCTCCTGAGGAAGGAAGGGCGATCCCACGACTTGCCGTCGGCCTATAGGCCAATAGTGCTGCTGGACGAGGCGGGCAAGCTTTTTGAGCGTGTGCTCGCTGCCCGAATCGTCCGGCACCTGGACGATGTTGGACCGGGGCTCTCCGACGCCCAGTTTGGTTTCCGAGGGGGTCGGTCGACAGTTGACGCGATCTTACGTGTCAAGACCCTCTCGGAGGAAACGGTTGCGGGAGGCGGGGTGCTGTTGGCGGTGTCTATTGACATCGCCAACGCGTTCAACACCCTGCCCTATGGTTGCGTGTCGGAGGCCTTGGTCTATCACCGGGTGCCTGATTACTTGCGGCGAGTCGTGGGCTCATACTTTGAGGAAAGGAGTGTCGTCTGCGTCGGCGGTGACGGTCGCCTATTGCGCCGTCACGTGGTGTGCGGTGTTCCACAGGGGTCGGTGCTCGGCCCACTCCTGTGGAACATCGGATACGACTGGGTGCTCCGCGGCCATTTACACCGCGGGCTCCAGGTCGTGTGCTACGCAGACGACACTCTTATATGTGCCTCGGGAGGCACTTTTGAGGAGGCGGCCAGTCTGGCTGAGAGCGGGACCGCCGAAGTGGTCCAGAAGATCGGGCGGCTGGGCCTGAGGGTGGCCCTGGAAAAGACCGAGGTCCTGTGTTTTCACGGACCTCGGAGGAGGCCTCCCTCAGGGGCCCGAATAATCGTCGGTGGCACCGCGGTCGCGGTCGGGGCCCGGATGAAGTATCTGGGTCTCGTCCTCGACTCGCGGTGGAAGTTTGTGGACCACTTCGGGGATCTC
The DNA here is from genome assembly GCA_911728495.1 of Furcula furcula. Taxonomy (NCBI): domain Eukaryota; kingdom Metazoa; phylum Arthropoda; class Insecta; order Lepidoptera; family Notodontidae; genus Furcula; species Furcula furcula. The sequence continues at coordinate 32,694,808 of OU452243.1, forward strand.
GCTCCGAGGTTGGTGAGGGTGGCGGCGGCTCTGTCGCGGCTCCTGCCGAATGTGGGAGGCCCGGGCTCGACTTGCCGACGCCTTTATTCCGGGGTGGTGAGGTCAATGGCCTTGTACGGCGCGCCTGTGTGGGCGGACGCCCTGACCGCCCGGACCAAGACCCTGTTGCGCCAAGCGCAGCGGGTCATGGCGGTCAGGGTGATACGGGGCTACCGCACCGTATCGTATGAGGCGGCGACCGTACTGGCGGGAATCCCACCCTGGGATCTGGAGGCAGAGGTGCTGGCAACGTTATACCGGCAAAGCGCAGAAGCGCGAAGCCGGGGCGGCCGTGCACCTCTAGCCGAAGTCCGGCGTTGGCGAGTGGAGGCCCAAGAGTTGGCCCTCGTGAGATGGCGGGAGCGGCTGGCGGAACCTACCGCCGGCCACTGGACCATATCGGCGGTGCGCCCGGTCCTTGAGGAATGGGTGCACCGAGAATACGGTACGCCTACCTTCCGCCTAGTGCAGGTGCTGTCGGGGCACGGCTGCTTCGGCAGATACCTGCACAAAATAGCCGGAAGGGAGGCGAACCCTGGCTGCCACGAGTGTGGCTGCGCCGAAGATACGGCGCAGCACACGCTCGAGGTCTGCCCGGCGTGGGAGGCGGAGCGCAGCTCACTGCGCTCCGTGATCGGAGGCGATCTATCGCTGCCGGCCGTCGTCATGGCCATGACCGGCAGCGAGAGATCTTGGGAGGCGGTGGTCTCCTTCTGCGAACATGTCATGTCGCAGAAGGAGGCGGCGGAGCGGATCAGAGAGAACGATCCTCTCGCTGATCCGCGCCGGCGCAGGAGGCCCGGGCGCAGGAGGCGTGCCCACGCCGACCTCATGCCTCCGTAGAAAGGGCGTGCGGGCAGCAGGAACGGGTGGACTGCTGCCTGCACAAAGATCGCCCTAATGTAGGAAGGCGTGCCGATGTTGTCCCGGCACGCCTCCTGGATGAGGAGTCCGCGGGCTTTATACACCCGCGGACTGGTCTGTGGGCTTTATACACCCACAGACCCTGAGGAAGGGTCCGCCGCAAGGCAGACGGCCGCTGGCGGGAACCGGATGAGTACAACGTACGTTCCCGGGGCCCGCCACACAAGCGGGATGAGGACACCGTGGGGTTTTAGTCGGTAGCTGGCACTCTGCCAGTAGTCCGACATAACCCGCACCGCTACCCCCGTGGTGGTGCGGGTATCCGTAATGGATTTCCCCACGTAAAAAAAAAAAAAAAAAAAAAAAAAAAAAAAAAAAAAAAAAAAAAAAAAAAAAAAAAAGGTTAGGTTAGGTTAGGTTGGGGTACGGTGTAGGCAACCTCCACGTGGTGTACCCTGGGCATCGGGCAACAGACTTCCTGAGTTTCCCTCGGAGGTCTGTTGCCCGATGGCGAATAGCCTACGTCCCTTCCTTTCCATCCCTCTGCTCCTCTCCCATCCCCAAGGGTTATCCCTGCTCCGGGTATCCCTCTCACGATGAGAGGGGACTTGTGATGCGGGGAACCCAAATCCTTTCTTTTCCTTTCCCCTTTCCTTTGTGTTTCCTGGTTTTGTGTGAATGTGTGCGTGATTGTGGGTGTGTTTCAGCCGGCGATGATAGGCAGGCCGGCTCTGCCTGACGGGGAAAGTGGCTGTGCAAGTACCCTGAGACGCGGGGGGGCTAAACCCCGCCACTAACGGCAAAGGGACCAAACCCTACAAAGGAATTAAGATGGAAAAGGCTAGTCTAAATATTTTACCCCAGGAGGGTACCGGCAAGGCCGGAGAATCCCTCCCAGAACCGACTGCTGTTTCGGCAGTGGAAGGTTCTGGCTGCCCCTCGTATTCTGGGGGGGGCAAAGACAGTCTTGCGTCTGCGGACGCGCCTCGTGTTGGAGGCGGAGTAGGTGAAGGACCTAAGGTTCCTAAGGGAAAACCTGGAGGTGTAAGTGGGGAAGAGATGAGTGTGGGGAGTACCGCACTCTCGGAGGATGGCGGATCGTGTGCAAACACGACAGGGGCTAGAAAGCCCAAAAAGAAGGGAAAACCGGTGAAGGAGAGGCGGCGTTGTAAGAGTCCAGAGCAAGTGGATTCCGACTCCGCTGAATCCACGCTGGCAGGCCCGACTGATCAGTCCAAATTTTGGGCTGATAAGGGCCCAAAGCGGTGCATATCTGGGTCCGAGTCGGCATCCAGTGCCAACCCATTGAAGGCACCCAAGAAGCTGTCGACGTCGAGAAAGGGGCGAGGCCGTTCTACGGTGTCCTCATCCTCGACGGCGCGCGATGGACGGGGGCGGTTTCTCAAACGCCCAGACACACCAGCTCCTGCGGTGTTATCGGAAAGTGGGTCGGATCGGTCACGGCTCTCGCTGATCTACAATACGGCGACAGCAAGTGGTGCCACCAAGGCAAAAACCCGTCCAAACAAAGACTCGCAGCGGAAGGACTTCGAAGAGCGTGTTGCTCGAGAGACCACAGAGGTTGAGAAGAGGAGAGCAGAGGTGGGCATAAATACCTCTGCCCCTACGGACAGTCCGACTCTGTTGGCTCTTCACGAGACGATTGAAAATGACGCTAGCGTCATTCTGGAAGTTGTTGCGAAGAGCGGCAATCTTAAGGGCACGTGCCAACGTGCCATTAAGAGTGCCGCTATCGCTATTAAGGAGGCCGGCAACAAAATCCGGAACAGGTCGACCACTGATGAAGTGGCTATTTTGCAGGCCCAGAACCAAAGGCTTGAGGCCCAAAATAAACGCCAGCAGGCGGAGTTGGCGGATTTACGCCAGGAAATGAGGGAGTTGCGGGCAGAGCTCACAAGAGTCTGCCCGTCAAAGTCATCGGCCCCTGAAGCGGCGGGAGACGAAAGATGGGAGGAATGGACGCGTGCTGCCATGATCCAAATTGGAACTATGGTAAGTGCGCGTCTAGAGGCGTTCGAGGAACGTCAAACGGCGGTCCTTGAGCGTCTCGGTTTTCAAGAAGTCGTGGAGCCTCGTCTTCGACCACCACTTGCGGCAGATGCGCGCGCTTCTAAGCGTGCATCAGTCGCTGCGGAGGCCCGAATCCAAAAGGCACCGAAAGAGAGGTCTGCACCCGGGCCCTCTGCCCCACCGAGGACGAATGCGCCGGCCCCAATAGCCAAAGGGTCCTTGCGGGAAGCGACACAGCCGCCACAGACAAGACGCGCTGCGCCTGTTAGGGCCCGGCCTGCTGTGGCACCTGCTGCATCTGCTGGAACAGCCATGGACCAGCAGGAATCCGCTGAAGGCGGCTGGACCAAGGTGGTCCGCCGGAAGCGCCGGAACCGTAAAAAACGGAAGGGTCGTGGCGCCGCGAAACCGCAGGCGCCAAAACAGGCAAAGATGGCGATTGCGAAGCTCCGTCCTCCAAGTTCCGCTGCAGTGGTCATTACGCTGCAGCCCGGTGCGGAGGAACGGGGAATTACCTACGCGAGTGTCCTTACGGAGGCGAAGAGCAAGATTCAGATCTCCACTCTCGGCATCGAGGGACTTCGCTGCCGGAAAGCAGCCACTGGCGCCCGCATTCTTGAGGTGCCGGGCGCCGCTAGCGGGCCTAAGGCGGAAGCTCTAGCAGAGCAATTGAGGAGGGCACTGAATACCGATGACGTTCGTGTCGCCAGGCCCAGTAAGAGCGCAGCTTTGCGCTTGGCGGGCCTGGACGATTCCGTCACCTCTGCGGAGGTAAAGGCTGCGGTTGCCCATGTAGGTGGCTGCTTGGAGGCGGAAGTAACGGTTGGACCAGTTCAACTGTCTAGAGAAGCGGGCGTGGGAACTGCGTGGGTTCGCTGTCCTGTCGCTGCGGCGAAGAAGGTGGCAAATGCTGGGCGGCTAGCCGTAGGATGGGATATAGCCACTGTATCCCTCCTGGATGCACGGCCGACTCGTTGCTACCGATGCATGCAGACAGGTCACGTAGGGGTCTGCTGCCCGGCAGAGGTGGACCGGAGTAAGGATTGTCACCGATGTGGCCGTCCTGGGCACTTGTCCAAGGACTGTGTCGCGGAGCCGCACTGTCCTATATGCGCGGCCGCCAAAAAGCCGGCGGCGCATGTAGCTGGCACTAAGCGTTGCCCTGCTGCCAGGGCTAAAGTGAAGGGGACGCAGAAAGCCGTGAGGCGTGAACCTGCGTCCAATGAGATGGAGTTGGGGACCGTAGATGGATCGTAGTCGTCCCCACCGTATATTACAAGGTAATCTCAACCACTCCGCCGGTGCACAAGATCTCTTGTTGCAGTCCATGGCGGAGTGGTCGATCGATGTCGCTGTTGCTGCGGAGCCCTACTTTGTCCCTGACCGGTCTAACTGGTCGGGGGACATTACGGGCACCGTGGCCATTGTGGGGACGGCTGATCTGTCTACGAGGGACAAAGGTCGCGGATTTGTGGTGGCTGAGTGGGCCGGCGTCGCAATCGTCGCTGTCTACTTCTCCCCGAACCGGATTTTGGCCGAATTCGAGGTTTTCCTGGACGAGGTTGGGGCGGCGGTGAGACGTGTCTCGCCGCTACCGGTATTCGTCTTAGGGGACCTCAACGCCAAGTCGACGGCGTGGGGGGGAGTGGCCACCGACGCTCGTGGCGAAGTGGTGGAGGAGTGGCTGGCGGTTCTCGGCCTCTCCATTCTGAATCGGGGATCCGTCCTCACTTGCGTGCGACAGCGGGGGGGTTCGATAGTGGACGTTTCGTTCGCCTCCCCTGTGGTTGCATCGCGAGTCCGTGAGTGGCGGGTCCTAGAGGGAGAGGAGACGTTATCCGACCACAGATATATTCGGTTTGACGTCTCCACCCCGGGAGGGACCGGGAACATCCAGCGTAGCAGAGGCCGGGACTACTTCCCTAGGTGGAGCCAGAGCCGCCTGGACCGAGAGGCCCTCGTTGAGGCTTCAATTGTCCAGGCGTGGGTCACACTGCCTAGGGAGGTGGAGGTAGACGAGGAGGCGCAATGGTTTCGGGGGGCACTGTCCAGTGTCTGCGATTCCGCCATGCCCCGCACCGGGCACATACCCCGGAAGCGGGCGGTGTATTGGTGGTCGGCGGAAATCGCAGAACTTCGTAGGGCGTGCGTTGCGGCGCGCCGGGCTTATACACGGCAGCGTAGGCGCCGCCCCCGAAACCTGAATGAGGAGGACCGGCTGCACGAGCTGCTCAAAGCAGCTAGGGAGCTGCTGCAGCTGGCCATCCTCAAGTCAAAGGAGGAAGGCAGGGAGGCTATGTTGGCTGGACTCGACGGAGACCCATGGGGACGTCCATACCGGGCTGCGCGCAATAAGCTGCGCGGCCAGACGTCTCCTGTCGTCGAGTCGCTGCAACCGGCTTTCCTTACGGAGGTAGTGTCTGCCCTATTCCCGGCCAGACCGGCCCACGAGCCACCAATGATGGCCGAGCCTCAGGACCGTATTAGCCGCGTCGAAGAAATTCCAGAGATAACAACTGATGAGTTCGACGCGGCAGTCCTGAGGCTTAAGACAAAGAAGGCACCGGGACCGGATGGTGTGCCCGGACAGGTGTTGGCGACTGCGCTGGATGCCCTGGGCGAGCGATTTCGGAAACTGCTCGACGCTTGTCTGGTGTCCGGGCAGTTTCCGAAAATATGGAAGGAGGGACGATTGGTGCTCCTGAGGAAGGAAGGACGACCCCACGACTTGCCGTCGGCGTATAGGCCGATAGTGCTGCTGGACGAGGCTGGCAAGCTTTTCGAGCGAGTGCTCGCTGCCCGAATCGTCCGGCACCTGGAGGACGTTGGACCGGGGCTCTCCGACGCCCAGTTTGGTTTCCGAGGGGGTAGGTCGACAGTTGACGCGATCTTACGTGTCAAGACCCTCTCGGAGGAAACGGTTGCGGGAGGCGGGGTGCTGTTGGCGGTGTCTCTTGACATCGCCAACGCGTTCAACACCCTGCCCTATGGTTGCGTGTCGGAGGCCCTGGTCTATCACCGGGTGCCTGATTACTTGCGGCGAGTCGTGGGCTCATACTTTGAGGAAAGGAGTGTCGTCTGCGTCGGCGGTGACGGTCGCCTATTGCGCCGTCACGTGGTGTGCGGTGTTCCACAGGGGTCGGTGCTCGGCCCACTCCTGTGGAACATCGGATACGACTGGGTGCTCCGCGGCCATTTACACCGCGGGCTCCAGGTCGTTTGCTACGCGGACGACACTCTTGTCTGTGCCTCAGGGGGCACGTTTGAGGAGGCGGCCAGTCTGGCTGAGAGCGGGACCGCCGAGGTGGTCCAGAAGATCGGGCGGCTGGGCCTGAGGGTGGCCCTGGAAAAAACCGAGGTCCTGTGTTTTCACGGACCTCGGAGGAGGCCTCCCTCAGGGGCCCGAATAATCGTCGGCGGCACCGCGGTCGCGGTCGGGGCCCGGATGAAGTATCTGGGTCTCGTCCTCGACTCGCGGTGGAAGTTTGTGGACCACTTCGGGGATCTCGCTCCGAGGTTGGTGAGGGTGGCGGCGGCTCTGTCGCGGCTCCTGCCGAATGTGGGAGGCCCGGGCTCGACTTGCCGACGCCTTTATTCCGGGGTGGTGAGGTCGATGGCCTTGTACGGCGCGCCTGTGTGGGCGGACGCCCTGACCGCCCGGACCAAGACCCTGTTGCGCCAAGCGCAGCGGGTCATGGCGGTCAGGGTGATACGGGGCTACCGCACCGTATCGTATGAGGCGGCGACCGTACTGGCGGGAATCCCACCCTGGGATCTGGAGGCAGAGGTGCTGGCAACGCTATACCGGCAGAGCGCAGAAGCGCGAAGCCGGGGCGGCCGAGCACCTCTAGCCGAAGTCCGGCGTTGGCGAGTGGAGGCCCAAGAGTTGGCCCTCGTGAGATGGCGGGAGCGGCTGGCGGAACCTACCGCCGGCCACTGGACCATATCGGCGGTGCGCCCGGTCCTCGAGGAATGGGTGCACCGAGAATACGGTACGCCTACCTTCCGCCTAGTGCAGGTGCTGTCGGGGCACGGATGCTTCGGCAGATACCTGCACAAAATAGCCGGAAGGGAGGCGAACCCTGGCTGCCACGAGTGTGGCTGTGCCGAAGATACGGCGCAGCACACGCTCGAGGTCTGCCCGGCGTGGGAGGCGGAGCGCAGCTCACTGCGCTCCGTGATCGGAGGCGATCTGTCGCTGCCGGCCGTCGTCATGGCCATGACCGGTAGCGAGAGATCTTGGGAGGCGGTGGTCTCCTTCTGCGAACGTGTCATGTCGCAGAAGGAGGCGGCGGAGCGGATCAGAGAGAACGATCCTCTCGCTGATCCGCGCCGGCGCAGGAGGCCCGGGCGCAGGCGGCGTGCCCACGCCGACCTCATGCCTCCGTAGAAAGGGCGTGCGGGCAGCAGGAACGGGTGGACTGCTGCCTGCACAAAGATCGCCCTAATGTAGGAAGGCGTGCCGATGTTGTCCCGGCACGCCTCCTGGATGAGGAGTCCGCGGGCTTTATACACCCGCGGACTGGTCTGTGGGCTTTATACACCCACAGACCCTGAGGAAGGGTCCGCCGCAAGGCAGACGGCCGCTGGCGGGAACCGGATGAGTACAACGTACGTTCCCGGGGCCCGCCACACAAGCGGGATGAGGACACCGTGGGGTTTTAGTCGGTAGCTGACACTCTGTCAGTAGTCCGACATAACCCGTACCGCTACCCCCGTGGCGGTGCGGGTATCCGTAATGGATTTCCCCACGTAAAAAAAAAAAAAAAAAAAAAAAAAAAAAAAAGGTTAGGTTAGGTTAGGTTAGGTTAGGTTAGGTTAGGTTAGGTTTTTTTTTTTTTTTTTATATGAGTCTTGTTTTCCTCTAACGTAGTTAGAGTCCTTTTTTACATTTTTTCTTGTATTACTTATTACTTCCTATTATTCTTTACGTGTATATATTCACGTAGTTATTTGTTTCTTGTAATGACAATTTTCGCTACTTTTTCGCAATATTCTAGTAGTAATTCTCTACTTTTGGTTTCAGATATTAATTTGCTTAGATTATCAGCTGTGATTTTACTATCAAGTTTCTGTTCGAGTTCATATCGATCTACTTCGTGTACTGTGCATTCTGTAAGGATGTGGGTTATATTTTCATTCTTTCCTGGTTCACAAATGCACGATGGGTTATCCTTGCACTTGAATCGGTTCAGGTATTCCGAAAACCCACCGTGCCCTGTTAAAACTTGTGTAATAATGCCTGATGGTTTAATCTTCCTAATCAAAGGATATGCGGTAATCACGTCTGGGAAAAACATCTTTGTTACTGAGGCTGTTTCACTGTCTTTGTACCTCCGATTCCATTCCTCAAGAGATTCCTCCCGTATGTCCCGCTTGAGGAATGAAATCGGACACAGATCGTAGTCGTGTTTGGTCTTCGATTTTAGTGCAGCCTCTTTCGCCAGCTCATCTGCCTTTTCATTGCCGGGGAAACCTGCGTGGGCTTTTATCCAGAACAACTCGACTTGTTTATTTTGTGCTTGTGCTTCACGCAGGTTTTCTCGAGCTTTTACGGCGAGAGGATGAAGTGAGCTTAGGTTTGTGACTGTTTCTAGTGCAGCCCTGGAATCGCTGTAAATGACAAAGTTTGTTTCTTTTCTCCGTAAGGTCTCTTTTGTGGCTCTGCATAGTGCCAGTAGTTCCGCTTGATAAACTGAGCAGTAGGATGGCAATGTAAGTTTGACGGCTCCTATCTCGGCGTTGTCTCGCCACATTGACAGCGCCGCTCCGACGTGGCCGTCAATCTTACTGCCATCAGTGTATAATTTTATGGTCTGATCATTGTGGTTTTCAATTTGTGATAGGTCAGCCATTTTAGAGAATTCTAGATTAACATTAATTGCCGGATGGGGGGACTCCACATACTTTACTTTTCGCTCCACCTCCCTGTCTTTCAGGACCGGCCGTGAAGTACCTCTTTTTACCTCGTACAAGGCGGCCGCTTCTTGAATTTTGAGGTCAAGAGGCAGTATTCCGGCTAGTATGAGGGCTGAGTTCAGCGAGGTGGTGCGATATGCTTTACACAGTTTTTGTGCAAATCCACGTTGTACTGTATTCAATTTCTTTTGTGTCCCTTTTTTCTCAGATGTTGACGCCCATGCACTAGCTGCGTAAGTTATAATGGGTTCTACTGCTGCAGTATATATTGCTCTAATGACTTCGGTGTGGAGTCCCCAATTGACTTTGGCCGCTTTTGACAATTGCTTGTATATGTGAATTGCCTTTTTACAGACAATCGTCACATGTTCGTTGAAGGTGAGTTTGTCATCAATATTCAGACCTAATATTTTTAATTTGCGAGACATTTCAATATCTGTTCCCCCCATCTTCAGGAGTGGTGTGTCATATTTTAGTTTGTTAGTTATTGTTATGGCGCAAGTCTTGTGTGGCGCGAATTTCAGCTTGTTTTTGACACCCCACTCCTGAACATGTTCTAGGGCTGCATTCGCACGGATTTGGATGTCTTGAGCTGTGTGACCGTCGAAAACTAGAACTACGTCATCGGCGAAAGCCTGGCAGTAGTCGCCTCTTCGTTCCAGTTCTTTTAGTAGAGGATCTAGGAGTATATTCCACAGCATAGGACCACCAATGGAGCCCTGTATGCAACCTTTCGTGGTTTCCCTCTCGTGCTGCTCTCCCGCGTACCTTAGTTTTATTTTCCTGCAGTCAAGGTAGCTGTCCAGTAACCGCCTGATATTTATAGGACACTTTTCCTCAGCCAGTCTGACCTTGATAGCTGGCCACCAGGCGCTATCAAAAGCTCCCTCTATATCCAATGATATGACCGTGATTATCTTTTTCTGCTTTAATTGCATATTAATGTGTTGCATTAGAGTATAGAGGGAGTCTTCAGCGCTTTTCTGGGGCATAAAGCCATACTGGCGAGTACTTAGCCTTGGTATCAGGTGCCATTTCATCCTTGTTACAACTAGCTTCTCCAGTATCTTACCCATAATAGGCAATAGTCCAATCGGCCTGTAAGATTTAGGGTTACTATAATTATCTTTGCCTGGCTTTCTCAGGACTACTATCGTGGCCTCTTTCCAGCTGGTAGGAAAGTGTCCGATCTCTAGACATTTGTTGGCTAGGGCAAGGAAAGTTTCCGGAGATTGGAGTATTGCTCGACTGCAGATATCCGCTGTGAAACCATCAGCTCCGGGAGCCTTTTTGGGGTTGAAACTAGCGACAACAGTTTTTAATTCGGTCATTGTAAAGGGTGGGTCAAAATGTTCTCCTTGTTCTTGATTATTTATTACTTTGGCTATTGATCTTACTTTGCTGTGTTCTGGGTTGTCCTCTAACTCCTGATCTTCTGGGTAAAATGTTTCAGCTAGCAAAGCTGCGGACTGTTTCGGATCGAGTACCTTATCATTCTTTATCAGGGGTATGTCTTCCTGCCTTTTGCTGGTTTTTCCTATTATTCTGTAGATTCCCTCCCAGACTCCTTCCCTCTCTTGTTTTCCGCAAAATTCTTTCCAACTTTCAGTTTGAGCCTTTTTTGCACTGCACTCATATTCTTCCTTTGCTTTCAGATACTCCTCGACGACCTTCGACCTACGGACCGGCGCGGCGCATCGGATTCGACGCTTCTTTGTGGCGACATCCTTCTTCATTGCTGCTAACTCAGCGGACCACCACGGCAAGGTAAGTGTTTCTTTATTATTTTTAGATGGTATATTTTCTTTGCATGTTACTGTTATGTTATCTATGTATGTATTTATAATCTGTTCCAATTCATTTTTACTATTGATTTTGCATATTTCTTCTTGATTTATATTACTGTTTTGATTTAATTGGGCCAGTTTTGTATGAAATTGGTCCCAATTTGCTTTTTTTGTATTATAGATTCTCGTTGTTCTTTGTATGTTTATTCCTGCCGATTTCTGAAGATTTACTTGAAAGATTATGCCGTTGTGGTCCGAGCTTGTTAGGTCGTCCTGTACTCTCCAGTCGCTTACCAAGTCCAGCAGGTCCTCCGTGCAAGCTGTGACATCGACGTGACTGGTGAGTCTCCGACCTCCTCTGACAGTGTCGAATGTTGGAGTATCGCCGTCGTTTAGTATCTGCAGGCCTAGCTCTTCTAGGGTTCCTGTTAGATCCTCGCCTCTGTTGTCTACTTTGTCGCTCCCCCACCAGATATTCTTCGCATTTGCGTCTCCTCCTATAATTATTTTTCTAGGTCCCAACTCCTTGTGGATTTTGCTGAGGTGCTCCAGGTATGGCCCTATGGGCTGGTCTGGCTCGAAGTAGAAAGACACAACTGTGATCTCCCAGGCACCAGTTCGGATCCTCACCACTACGATATTGTTAGTGGTGAGTTTCGGGTATGGCAAGACGTCCACGTCTTGATCAAAAACGACTATGGACGCCTTGACTGTCCCATCTCCTATATTGGTGTTCTGGTAGACCCTCGCCGCTCTGTAGTTCTTCATACTTCGAGTTCCGCCCACATAGGGTTCCTGGAGTAACGCTACCGCCACTTTTCTCTTGCTGCCCTCGATAAACAATTCGTTAGTGGCGAGCTCTTTTCTTTGCAGATTTGCCTGAAGTACAATGTATGGTCGATTTCTGGTGGGTTCGCTGTGATTGTCCGTCTGGCTGCCCTTAGCAATAAGCTACTGAGGCTCTTGCTAAATTATCCCATTTGCGCCTTATCGGGCATTCCTCGCTAAAAGCATTGTGTGCTACTTGATTGCATTTGGCTTGTATGCAGTTGCAGCAAGTGGGAACAGTGTCGGCTTGCCATTCCGGGCAGTTATTCCTCTTATGAGGCCCAGAGCAATGGCTGCATTTTTCTGATGCCTCAGTGCAGAACCGCCTGCTGTGTCCGTAACCCAAGCAGCATGAACACTGGACAAGGGGCGATTGGTCGAAAACCTTCGCCCTCTTTATGTCGATGTGTACGCTGCCTGCCTGCACCAGACGGTTCCACACTGGGGGGGAGACCTTGAGTACCACGTGACAGGTAAGGGGGTTCCTGGTTTTCCTTCTATACCTGATTTCCATGCGTATATCCTCTTCTTTAACGTCATCCATCAGGTGTTTGTTCTGGACCTTCAGTGCACTGATAATGTCCTCATCTGTGTTGTATGTCATTACGTCCTTCAGGATGATTAATGGATCCTTATTGCTGATGTTTTCTACTTTTAGGGAGCTTCCAGCTTTCTCCAACTTATCTTTTATCCTGTCCAATTCGTTCTTGTCCTTACATCCTATAATTACTTTGCGGTCCTTTGCCTTTCTTATATTGTCGATCCTCAAGCCCTCTTCTTTTGCATTCACAGTCTTTCTTATTTTATCCAGCACCTCTTCTCCTGTATCCTGCTGATCCTGGGATGTAACCGCTACTGAGTGTAGAGCCGTGCTGGTTTCTGGAAGTCGTCTTTTCGGGGGGCCAGCCGCCACGCTCGCGTAGCTGGCTTTCCCCAGTGTTTCTTTGAGCTCGTCTATTTTTTCATTGCTCTCCTTTAGGAGTGCTGCCATCTGTTTGCCCGACTCCTCAGTTGCCAGGTGTAATTCCTTAACCTCTTCCAATAAGGTTGAGGCGGGTGGAGGAGGGGGTAGGGTTTCTATTTGAAGTTTGAGTTTTGCGGCCTCTTCCCTCACGCAAGATATTATTTCGTCCTTTAGACTTCCGGTTGCTACGCTATCAGGTGCAATACCAGGCTGGACGGGAGAGGTCGCGAAACTGTCTATTTTAATGTTAATCAGGCGAATCTCCTGCGCTGCAGCACAGATTGCCTTTTTATTAGATGTTGTCACGCTCTTGCCTTCCATAACCGCTTTCTCCACAAATGTCGCAAGCTTGTCTATACTTAAGATGCATATTGACAGGCTTGCGGCATCCTGTGCGGTTGCAGGCAAAGCAGGTACTTCAGTCGCTTTAGTTGACTTGGACACAGCCGGGGGAGGGTGCGGTTTAACAATCTGGGGAACGATTTTTGTTATCTGGTCCTGTGGTTGATTTGCTATGTTGAACGTGACGTTGCGCGTCACGCCTTCAACTGGCACCGTGTCACCATTATTTTGGGATGGCCGTCTGACTGGCGATCGCTCAATGGGCATGGTGAATTGAGTTATCTGCTGTAGGGGGTGGGGGTGTGTGTGGGTGTGCGTCAGTTAGGGGATGGTGTGAGGAGTTGATATTTGAAAACTAATCAGTTCTAACTATATTGGTTCCGGAGATATGGACAAGAGAAAGTCTGCGGAAGCGACCAGAGTTGATATGCCCAGTGATGACTGGGTGGGTGGGCGGGCCGAAAGATCGCCGGATCGGGGGGTGTGGTACGTCAAAAGACGCGGCTTAAGACGTAGATCACGACCCTGAGCGCGGACGACAACGGACCAGTACAAAAAATTTGGAAAAAAGGCGAAAAAGTGAACAGAATGTATGGGAGATAGGGTAAATGTGAGATTTTCCCGGAAAATTCGTTCCAGCGAGAGCCGGTAACGACCAGGGAGAGTATGAGAGGGATGAATGAAAGATTATCTGATAGAAAGAACTAGTGGAATATGTAAGATCACTATGAACGTACGTGGCAAGTCGTGAAAATCGATTCACCACATCACCTCGGTATGGAATGAAAAATCGCAAAAAATAGCCTAAAAATCGCCGGATCGGGGCGTGTAATACGTCAAAAGACGCGGCTTAAGACGTAGATTACGACACCGAGCGCGGCAGACAACGGATGGAAGAAAAATTTCGGAAAAACTAAGAAAAACTAAAAATGTGCTATGAAAATGATGAAAATGTTCAAGTATTGAAGGGAAAGATCGCCGGATCGGGGGGTGTGATACGTCAAAAGACGCGGCTTAAGACGTAGATCACGACCCTGAGCGCGGACGACAACGGACCAGTACAAAAAATTTGGAAAAAAGGCGAAAAAGTGAACAGAATGTATGGGAGATAGGGTAAATGTGAGATTTTCCCGGAAAATTCGTTCCAGCGAGAGCCGGTAACGACCAGGGAGAGTATGAGAGGGATGAGTGAAAGATTATCTGATAGAAAGAACGAGTGGAATATGTAAGATCACTATGAACGTACGTGGCAAGTCGTGAAAATCGATTCACCACATCACCTCGGTATGGAATGAAAAATCGCAAAAAATAGCCTAAAAATCGCCGGATCGGGGCGTGTAATACGTCAAAAGACGCGGCTTAAGACGTAGATTACGACACCGAGCGCGGCAGACAACGGATGGAAGAAAAATTTCGGAAAAACTAAGAAAAACTAAAAATGTGCTATGAAAATGATGAAAATGTTCAAGTATTGAAGGGAAAGATCGCCGGATCGGGGGGTGTGATACGTCAAAAGACGCGGCTTAAGACGTAGATCACGACCCTGAGCGCGGACGACAACGGACCAGTACAAAAAATTTGGAAAAAAGGCGAAAAAGTGAACAGAATGTATGGGAGATAGGGTAAATGTGAGATTTTCCCGGAAAATTCGTTCCAGCGAGAGCCGGTAACGACCAGGGAGAGTATGAGAGGGATGAATGAAAGATTATCTGATAGAAAGAACTAGTGGAATATGTAAGATCACTATGAACGTACGTGGCAAGTCGTGAAAATCGATTCACCACATCACCTCGGTATGGAATGAAAAATCGCAAAAAATAGCCTAAAAATCGCCGGATCGGGGCGTGTAATACGTCAAAAGACGCGGCTTAAGACGTAGATTACGACACCGAGCGCGGCAGACAACGGATGGAAGAAAAATTTCGGAAAAACTAAGAAAAACTAAAAATGTGCTATGAAAATGATGAAAATGTTCAAGTATTGAAGGGAAAGATCGCCGGATCGGGGGGTGTGATACGTCAAAAGACGCGGCTTAAGACGTAGATCACGACCCTGAGCGCGGACGACAACGGACCAGTACAAAAAATTTGGAAAAAAGGCGAAAAAGTGAACAGAATGTATGGGAGATAGGGTAAATGTGAGATTTTCCCGGAAAATTCGTTCCAGCGAGAGCCGGTAACGACCAGGGAGAGTATGAGAGGGATGAATGAAAGATTATCTGATAGAAAGAACTAGTGGAATATGTAAGATCACTATGAACGTACGTGGCAAGTCGTGAAAATCGATTCACCACATCACCTCGGTATGGAATGAAAAATCGCAAAAAATAGCCTAAAAATCGCCGGATCGGGGCGTGTAATACGTCAAAAGACGCGGCTTAAGACGTAGATTACGACACCGAGCGCGGCAGACAACGGATGGAAGAAAAATTTCGGAAAAACTAAGAAAAACTAAAAATGTGCTATGAAAATGATGAAAATGTTCAAGTATTGAAGGGAAAGATCGCCGGATCGGGGGGTGTGATACGTCAAAAGACGCGGCTTAAGACGTAGATCACGACCCTGAGCGCGGACGACAACGGACCAGTACAAAAAATTTGGAAAAAAGGCGAAAAAGTGAACAGAATGTATGGGAGATAGGGTAAATGTGAGATTTTCCCGGAAAATTCGTTCCAGCGAGAGCCGGTAACGACCAGGGAGAGTATGAGAGGGATGAATGAAAGATTATCTGATAGAAAGAACTAGTGGAATATGTAAGATCACTATGAACGTACGTGGCAAGTCGTGAAAATCGATTCACCACATCACCTCGGTATGGAATGAAAAATCGCAAAAAATAGCCTAAAAATCGCCGGATCGGGGCGTGTAATACGTCAAAAGACGCGGCTTAAGACGTAGATTACGACACCGAGCGCGGCAGACAACGGATGGAAGAAAAATTTCGGAAAAACTAAGAAAAACTAAAAATGTGCTATGAAAATGATGAAAATGTTCAAGTATTGAAGGGAAAGATCGCCGGATCGGGGGGTGTGATACGTCAAAAGACGCGGCTTAAGACGTAGATCACGACCCTGAGCGCGGACGACAACGGACCAGTACAAAAAATTTGGAAAAAAGGCGAAAAAGTGAACAGAATGTATGGGAGATAGGGTAAATGTGAGATTTTCCCGGAAAATTCGTTCCAGCGAGAGCCGGTAACGACCAGGGAGAGTATGAGAGGGATGAATGAAAGATTATCTGATAGAAAGAACTAGTGGAATATGTAAGATCACTATGAACGTACGTGGCAAGTCGTGAAAATCGATTCACCACATCACCTCGGTATGGAATGAAAAATCGCAAAAAATAGCCTAAAAATCGCCGGATCGGGGCGTGTAATACGTCAAAAGACGCGGCTTAAGACGTAGATTACGACACCGAGCGCGGCAGACAACGGATGGAAGAAAAATTTCGGAAAAACTAAGAAAAACTAAAAATGTGCTATGAAAATGATGAAAATGTTCAAGTATTGAAGGGAAAGATCGCCGGATCGGGGGGTGTGATACGTCAAAAGACGCGGCTTAAGACGTAGATCACGACCCTGAGCGCGGACGACAACGGACCAGTACAAAAAATTTGGAAAAAAGGCGAAAAAGTGAACAGAATGTATGGGAGATAGGGTAAATGTGAGATTTTCCCGGAAAATTCGTTCCAGCGAGAGCCGGTAACGACCAGGGAGAGTATGAGAGGGATGAATGAAAGATTATCTGATAGAAAGAACTAGTGGAATATGTAAGATCACTATGAACGTACGTGGCAAGTCGTGAAAATCGATTCACCACATCACCTCGGTATGGAATGAAAAATCGCAAAAAATAGCCTAAAAATCGCCGGATCGGGGCGTGTAATACGTCAAAAGACGCGGCTTAAGACGTAGATTACGACACCGAGCGCGGCAGACAACGGATGGAAGAAAAATTTCGGAAAAACTAAGAAAAACTAAAAATGTGCTATGAAAATGATGAAAATGTTCAAGTATTGAAGGGAAAGATCGCCGGATCGGGGGGTGTGATACGTCAAAAGACGCGGCTTAAGACGTAGATCACGACCCTGAGCGCGGACGACAACGGACCAGTACAAAAAATTTGGAAAAAAGGCGAAAAAGTGAACAGAATGTATGGGAGATAGGGTAAATGTGAGATTTTCCCGGAAAATTCGTTCCAGCGAGAGCCGGTAACGACCAGGGAGAGTATGAGAGGGATGAATGAAAGATTATCTGATAGAAAGAACTAGTGGAATATGTAAGATCACTATGAACGTACGTGGCAAGTCGTGAAAATCGATTCACCACATCACCTCGGTATGGAATGAAAAATCGCAAAAAATAGCCTAAAAATCGCCGGATCGGGGCGTGTAATACGTCAAAAGACGCGGCTTAAGACGTAGATTACGACACCGAGCGCGGCAGACAACGGATGGAAGAAAAATTTCGGAAAAACTAAGAAAAACTAAAAATGTGCTATGAAAATGATGAAAATGTTCAAGTATTGAAGGGAAAGATCGCCGGATCGGGGGGTGTGATACGTCAAAAGACGCGGCTTAAGACGTAGATCACGACCCTGAGCGCGGACGACAACGGACCAGTACAAAAAATTTGGAAAAAAGGCGAAAAAGTGAACAGAATGTATGGGAGATAGGGTAAATGTGAGATTTTCCCGGAAAATTCGTTCCAGCGAGAGCCGGTAACGACCAGGGAGAGTATGAGAGGGATGAATGAAAGATTATCTGATAGAAAGAACTAGTGGAATATGTAAGATCACTATGAACGTACGTGGCAAGTCGTGAAAATCGATTCACCACATCACCTCGGTATGGAATGAAAAATCGCAAAAAATAGCCTAAAAATCGCCGGATCGGGGCGTGTAATACGTCAAAAGACGCGGCTTAAGACGTAGATTACGACACCGAGCGCGGCAGACAACGGATGGAAGAAAAATTTCGGAAAAACTAAGAAAAACTAAAAATGTGCTATGAAAATGATGAAAATGTTCAAGTATTGAAGGGAAAGATCGCCGGATCGGGGGGTGTGATACGTCAAAAGACGCGGCTTAAGACGTAGATCACGACCCTGAGCGCGGACGACAACGGACCAGTACAAAAAATTTGGAAAAAAGGCGAAAAAGTGAACAGAATGTATGGGAGATAGGGTAAATGTGAGATTTTCCCGGAAAATTCGTTCCAGCGAGAGCCGGTAACGACCAGGGAGAGTATGAGAGGGATGAATGAAAGATTATCTGATAGAAAGAACTAGTGGAATATGTAAGATCACTATGAACGTACGTGGCAAGTCGTGAAAATCGATTCACCACATCACCTCGGTATGGAATGAAAAATCGCAAAAAATAGCCTAAAAATCGCCGGATCGGGGCGTGTAATACGTCAAAAGACGCGGCTTAAGACGTAGATTACGACACCGAGCGCGGCAGACAACGGATGGAAGAAAAATTTCGGAAAAACTAAGAAAAACTAAAAATGTGCTATGAAAATGATGAAAATGTTCAAGTATTGAAGGGAAAGATCGCCGGATCGGGGGGTGTGATACGTCAAAAGACGCGGCTTAAGACGTAGATCACGACCCTGAGCGCGGACGACAACGGACCAGTACAAAAAATTTGGAAAAAAGGCGAAAAAGTGAACAGAATGTATGGGAGATAGGGTAAATGTGAGATTTTCCCGGAAAATTCGTTCCAGCGAGAGCCGGTAACGACCAGGGAGAGTATGAGAGGGATGAATGAAAGATTATCTGATAGAAAGAACTAGTGGAATATGTAAGATCACTATGAACGTACGTGGCAAGTCGTGAAAATCGATTCACCACATCACCTCGGTATGGAATGAAAAATCGCAAAAAATAGCCTAAAAATCGCCGGATCGGGGCGTGTAATACGTCAAAAGACGCGGCTTAAGACGTAGATTACGACACCGAGCGCGGCAGACAACGGATGGAAGAAAAATTTCGGAAAAAACTAAGAAAAACTAAAAATGTGCTATGAAAATGATGAAAATGTTCAAGTATTGAAGGGAAAGATCGCCGGATCGGGGGGTGTGATACGTCAAAAGACGCGGCTTAAGACGTAGATCACGACCCTGAGCGCGGACGACAACGGACCAGTACAAAAAATTTGGAAAAAAGGCGAAAAAGTGAACAGAATGTATGGGAGATAGGGTAAATGTGAGATTTTCCCGGAAAATTCGTTCCAGCGAGAGCCGGTAACGACCAGGGAGAGTATGAGAGGGATGAATGAAAGATTATCTGATAGAAAGAACTAGTGGAATATGTAAGATCACTATGAACGTACGTGGCAAGTCGTGAAAATCGATTCACCACATCACCTCGGTATGGAATGAAAAATCGCAAAAAATAGCCTAAAAATCGCCGGATCGGGGCGTGTAATACGTCAAAAGACGCGGCTTAAGACGTAGATTACGACACCGAGCGCGGCAGACAACGGATGGAAGAAAAATTTCGGAAAAACTAAGAAAAACTAAAAATGTGCTATGAAAATGATGAAAATGTTCAAGTATTGAAGGGAAAGATCGCCGGATCGGGGGGTGTGATACGTCAAAAGACGCGGCTTAAGACGTAGATCACGACCCTGAGCGCGGACGACAACGGACCAGTACAAAAAATTTGGAAAAAAAGGCGAAAAAGTGAACAGAATGTATGGGAGATAGGGTAAATGTGAGATTTTCCCGGAAAATTCGTTCCAGCGAGAGCCGGTAACGACCAGGGAGAGTATGAGAGGGATGAATGAAAGATTATCTGATAGAAAGAACTAGTGGAATATGTAAGATCACTATGAACGTACGTGGCAAGTCGTGAAAATCGATTCACCACATCACCTCGGTATGGAATGAAAAATCGCAAAAAATAGCCTAAAAATCGCCGGATCGGGGCGTGTAATACGTCAAAAGACGCGGCTTAAGACGTAGATTACGACACCGAGCGCGGCAGACAACGGATGGAAGAAAAATTTCGGAAAAACTAAGAAAAACTAAAAATGTGCTATGAAAATGATGAAAATGTTCAAGTATTGAAGGGAAAGATCGCCGGATCGGGGGGTGTGATACGTCAAAAGACGCGGCTTAAGACGTAGATCACGACCCTGAGCGCGGACGACAACGGACCAGTACAAAAAATTTGGAAAAAAGGCGAAAAAGTGAACAGAATGTATGGGAGATAGGGTAAATGTGAGATTTTCCCGGAAAATTCGTTCCAGCGAGAGCCGGTAACGACCAGGGAGAGTATGAGAGGGATGAATGAAAGATTATCTGATAGAAAGAACTAGTGGAATATGTAAGATCACTATGAACGTACGTGGCAAGTCGTGAAAATCGATTCACCACATCACCTCGGTATGGAATGAAAAATCGCAAAAAATAGCCTAAAAATCGCCGGATCGGGGCGTGTAATACGTCAAAAGACGCGGCTTAAGACGTAGATTACGACACCGAGCGCGGCAGACAACGGATGGAAGAAAAATTTCGGAAAAACTAAGAAAAACTAAAAATGTGCTATGAAAATGATGAAAATGTTCAAGTATTGAAGGGAAAGATCGCCGGATCGGGGGGTGTGATACGTCAAAAGACGCGGCTTAAGACGTAGATCACGACCCTGAGCGCGGACGACAACGGACCAGTACAAAAAATTTGGAAAAAAGGCGAAAAAGTGAACAGAATGTATGGGAGATAGGGTAAATGTGAGATTTTCCCGGAAAATTCGTTCCAGCGAGAGCCGGTAACGACCAGGGAGAGTATGAGAGGGATGAATGAAAGATTATCTGATAGAAAGAACTAGTGGAATATGTAAGATCACTATGAACGTACGTGGCAAGTCGTGAAAATCGATTCACCACATCACCTCGGTATGGAATGAAAAATCGCAAAAAATAGCCTAAAAATCGCCGGATCGGGGCGTGTAATACGTCAAAAGACGCAGCTTAAGACGTAGATTACGACACCGAGCGCGGCAGACAACGGATGGAAGAAAAATTTCGGAAAAAACTAAGAAAAACTAAAAATGTGCTATGAAAATGATGAAAATGTTCAAGTATTGAAGGGAAAGATCGCCGGATCGGGGGGTGTGATACGTCAAAAGACGCGGCTTAAGACGTAGATCACGACCCTGAGCGCGGACGACAACGGACCAGTACAAAAAATTTGGAAAAAAGGCGAAAAAGTGAACAGAATGTATGGGAGATAGGGTAAATGTGAGATTTTCCCGGAAAATTCGTTCCAGCGAGAGCCGGTAACGACCAGGGAGAGTATGAGAGGGATGAATGAAAGATTATCTGATAGAAAGAACTAGTGGAATATGTAAGATCACTATGAACGTACGTGGCAAGTCGTGAAAATCGATTCACCACATCACCTCGGTATGGAATGAAAAATCGCAAAAAATAGCCTAAAAATCGCCGGATCGGGGCGTGTAATACGTCAAAAGACGCGGCTTAAGACGTAGATTACGACACCGAGCGCGGCAGACAACGGATGGAAGAAAAATTTCGGAAAAACTAAGAAAAACTAAAAATGTGCTATGAAAATGATGAAAATGTTCAAGTATTGAAGGGAAAGATCGCCGGATCGGGGGGTGTGATACGTCAAAAGACGCGGCTTAAGACGTAGATCACGACCCTGAGCGCGGACGACAACGGACCAGTACAAAAAATTTGGAAAAAAGGCGAAAAAGTGAACAGAATGTATGGGAGATAGGGTAAATGTGAGATTTTCCCGGAAAATTCGTTCCAGCGAGAGCCGGTAACGACCAGGGAGAGTATGAGAGGGATGAATGAAAGATTATCTGATAGAAAGAACTAGTGGAATATGTAAGATCACTATGAACGTACGTGGCAAGTCGTGAAAATCGATTCACCACATCACCTCGGTATGGAATGAAAAATCGCAAAAAATAGCCTAAAAATCGCCGGATCGGGGCGTGTAATACGTCAAAAGACGCGGCTTAAGACGTAGATTACGACACCGAGCGCGGCAGACAACGGATGGAAGAAAAATTTCGGAAAAACTAAGAAAAACTAAAAATGTGCTATGAAAATGATGAAAATGTTCAAGTATTGAAGGGAAAGATCGCCGGATCGGGGGGTGTGATACGTCAAAAGACGCGGCTTAAGACGTAGATCACGACCCTGAGCGCGGACGACAACGGACCAGTACAAAAAATTTGGAAAAAAGGCGAAAAAGTGAACAGAATGTATGGGAGATAGGGTAAATGTGAGATTTTCCCGGAAAATTCGTTCCAGCGAGAGCCGGTAACGACCAGGGAGAGTATGAGAGGGATGAATGAAAGATTATCTGATAGAAAGAACTAGTGGAATATGTAAGATCACTATGAACGTACGTGGCAAGTCGTGAAAATCGATTCACCACATCACCTCGGTATGGAATGAAAAATCGCAAAAAATAGCCTAAAAATCGCCGGATCGGGGCGTGTAATACGTCAAAAGACGCGGCTTAAGACGTAGATTACGACACCGAGCGCGGCAGACAACGGATGGAAGAAAAATTTCGGAAAAACTAAGAAAAACTAAAAATGTGCTATGAAAATGATGAAAATGTTCAAGTATTGAAGGGAAAGATCGCCGGATCGGGGGGTGTGATACGTCAAAAGACGCGGCTTAAGACGTAGATCACGACCCTGAGCGCGGACGACAACGGACCAGTACAAAAAATTTGGAAAAAAGGCGAAAAAGTGAACAGAATGTATGGGAGATAGGGTAAATGTGAGATTTTCCCGGAAAATTCGTTCCAGCGAGAGCCGGTAACGACCAGGGAGAGTATGAGAGGGATGAATGAAAGATTATCTGATAGAAAGAACTAGTGGAATATGTAAGATCACTATGAACGTACGTGGCAAGTCGTGAAAATCGATTCACCACATCACCTCGGTATGGAATGAAAAATCGCAAAAAAATAGCCTAAAAATCGCCGGATCGGGGCGTGTAATACGTCAAAAGACGCGGCTTAAGACGTAGATTACGACACCGAGCGCGGCAGACAACGGATGGAAGAAAACTTTCGGAAAAACTAAGAAAAACTAAAAATGTGCTATGAAAATGATGAAAATGTTCAAGTATTGAAGGGAAAGATCGCCGGATCGGGGGGTGTGATACGTCAAAAGACGCGGCTTAAGACGTAGATCACGACCCTGAGCGCGGACGACAACGGACCAGTACAAAAAATTTGGAAAAAAGGCGAAAAAGTGAACAGAATGTATGGGAGATAGGGTAAATGTGAGATTTTCCCGGAAAATTCGTTCCAGCGAGAGCCGGTAACGACCAGGGAGAGTATGAGAGGGATGAATGAAAGATTATCTGATAGAAAGAACTAGTGGAATATGTAAGATCACTATGAACGTACGTGGCAAGTCGTGAAAATCGATTCACCACATCACCTCGGTATGGAATGAAAAATCGCAAAAAATAGCCTAAAAATCGCCGGATCGGGGCGTGTAATACGTCAAAAGACGCGGCTTAAGACGTAGATTACGACACCGAGCGCGGCAGACAACGGATGGAAGAAAAATTTCGGAAAAACTAAGAAAAACTAAAAATGTGCTATGAAAATGATGAAAATGTTCAAGTATTGAAGGGAAAGATCGCCGGATCGGGGGGTGTGATACGTCAAAAGACGCGGCTTAAGACGTAGATCACGACCCTGAGCGCGGACGACAACGGACCAGTACAAAAAATTTGGAAAAAAGGCGAAAAAGTGAACAGAATGTATGGGAGATAGGGTAAATGTGAGATTTTCCCGGAAAATTCGTTCCAGCGAGAGCCGGTAACGACCAGGGAGAGTATGAGAGGGATGAATGAAAGATTATCTGATAGAAAGAACTAGTGGAATATGTAAGATCACTATGAACGTACGTGGCAAGTCGTGAAAATCGATTCACCACATCACCTCGGTATGGAATGAAAAATCGCAAAAAATAGCCTAAAAATCGCCGGATCGGGGCGTGTAATACGTCAAAAGACGCGGCTTAAGACGTAGATTACGACACCGAGCGCGGCAGACAACGGATGGAAGAAAAATTTCGGAAAAACTAAGAAAAACTAAAAATGTGCTATGAAAATGATGAAAATGTTCAAGTATTGAAGGGAAAGATCGCCGGATCGGGGGGTGTGATACGTCAAAAGACGCGGCTTAAGACGTAGATCACGACCCTGAGCGCGGACGACAACGGACCAGTACAAAAAATTTGGAAAAAAGGCGAAAAAGTGAACAGAATGTATGGGAGATAGGGTAAATGTGAGATTTTCCCGGAAAATTCGTTCCAGCGAGAGCCGGTAACGACCAGGGAGAGTATGAGAGGGATGAATGAAAGATTATCTGATAGAAAGAACTAGTGGAATATGTAAGATCACTATGAACGTACGTGGCAAGTCGTGAAAATCGATTCACCACATCACCTCGGTATGGAATGAAAAATCGCAAAAAATAGCCTAAAAATCGCCGGATCGGGGCGTGTAATACGTCAAAAGACGCGGCTTAAGACGTAGATTACGACACCGAGCGCGGCAGACAACGGATGGAAGAAAAATTTCGGAAAAACTAAGAAAAACTAAAAATGTGCTATGAAAATGATGAAAATGTTCAAGTATTGAAGGGAAAGATCGCCGGATCGGGGGGTGTGATACGTCAAAAGACGCGGCTTAAGACGTAGATCACGACCCTGAGCGCGGACGACAACGGACCAGTACAAAAAATTTGGAAAAAAGGCGAAAAAGTGAACAGAATGTATGGGAGATAGGGTAAATGTGAGATTTTCCCGGAAAATTCGTTCCAGCGAGAGCCGGTAACGACCAGGGAGAGTATGAGAGGGATGAATGAAAGATTATCTGATAGAAAGAACTAGTGGAATATGTAAGATCACTATGAACGTACGTGGCAAGTCGTGAAAATCGATTCACCACATCACCTCGGTATGGAATGAAAAATCGCAAAAAATAGCCTAAAAATCGCCGGATCGGGGCGTGTAATACGTCAAAAGACGCGGCTTAAGACGTAGATTACGACACCGAGCGCGGCAGACAACGGATGGAAGAAAAATTTCGGAAAAACTAAGAAAAACTAAAAATGTGCTATGAAAATGATGAAAATGTTCAAGTATTGAAGGGAAAGATCGCCGGATCGGGGGGTGTGATACGTCAAAAGACGCGGCTTAAGACGTAGATCACGACCCTGAGCGCGGACGACAACGGACCAGTACAAAAAATTTGGAAAAAAGGCGAAAAAGTGAACAGAATGTATGGGAGATAGGGTAAATGTGAGATTTTCCCGGAAAATTCGTTCCAGCGAGAGCCGGTAACGACCAGGGAGAGTATGAGAGGGATGAATGAAAGATTATCTGATAGAAAGAACTAGTGGAATATGTAAGATCACTATGAACGTACGTGGCAAGTCGTGAAAATCGATTCACCACATCACCTCGGTATGGAATGAAAAATCGCAAAAAATAGCCTAAAAATCGCCGGATCGGGGCGTGTAATACGTCAAAAGACGCGGCTTAAGACGTAGATTACGACACCGAGCGCGGCAGACAACGGATGGAAGAAAAATTTCGGAAAAACTAAGAAAAACTAAAAATGTGCTATGAAAATGATGAAAATGTTCAAGTATTGAAGGGAAAGATCGCCGGATCGGGGGGTGTGATACGTCAAAAGACGCGGCTTAAGACGTAGATCACGACCCTGAGCGCGGACGACAACGGACCAGTACAAAAAATTTGGAAAAAAGGCGAAAAAGTGAACAGAATGTATGGGAGATAGGGTAAATGTGAGATTTTCCCGGAAAATTCGTTCCAGCGAGAGCCGGTAACGACCAGGGAGAGTATGAGAGGGATGAATGAAAGATTATCTGATAGAAAGAACTAGTGGAATATGTAAGATCACTATGAACGTACGTGGCAAGTCGTGAAAATCGATTCACCACATCACCTCGGTATGGAATGAAAAATCGCAAAAAATAGCCTAAAAATCGCCGGATCGGGGCGTGTAATACGTCAAAAGACGCGGCTTAAGACGTAGATTACGACACCGAGCGCGGCAGACAACGGATGGAAGAAAAATTTCGGAAAAACTAAGAAAAACTAAAAATGTGCTATGAAAATGATGAAAATGTTCAAGTATTGAAGGGAAAGATCGCCGGATCGGGGGGTGTGATACGTCAAAAGACGCGGCTTAAGACGTAGATCACGACCCTGAGCGCGGACGACAACGGACCAGTACAAAAAATTTGGAAAAAAGGCGAAAAAGTGAACAGAATGTATGGGAGATAGGGTAAATGTGAGATTTTCCCGGAAAATTCGTTCCAGCGAGAGCCGGTAACGACCAGGGAGAGTATGAGAGGGATGAATGAAAGATTATCTGATAGAAAGAACTAGTGGAATATGTAAGATCACTATGAACGTACGTGGCAAGTCGTGAAAATCGATTCACCACATCACCTCGGTATGGAATGAAAAATCGCAAAAAATAGCCTAAAAATCGCCGGATCGGGGCGTGTAATACGTCAAAAGACGCGGCTTAAGACGTAGATTACGACACCGAGCGCGGCAGACAACGGATGGAAGAAAAATTTCGGAAAAACTAAGAAAAACTAAAAATGTGCTATGAAAATGATGAAAATGTTCAAGTATTGAAGGGAAAGATCGCCGGATCGGGGGGTGTGATACGTCAAAAGACGCGGCTTAAGACGTAGATCACGACCCTGAGCGCGGACGACAACGGACCAGTACAAAAAATTTGGAAAAAAGGCGAAAAAGTGAACAGAATGTATGGGAGATAGGGTAAATGTGAGATTTTCCCGGAAAATTCGTTCCAGCGAGAGCCGGTAACGACCAGGGAGAGTATGAGAGGGATGAATGAAAGATTATCTGATAGAAAGAACTAGTGGAATATGTAAGATCACTATGAACGTACGTGGCAAGTCGTGAAAATCGATTCACCACATCACCTCGGTATGGAATGAAAAATCGCAAAAAATAGCCTAAAAATCGCCGGATCGGGGCGTGTAATACGTCAAAAGACGCGGCTTAAGACGTAGATTACGACACCGAGCGCGGCAGACAACGGATGGAAGAAAAATTTCGGAAAAACTAAGAAAAACTAAAAATGTGCTATGAAAATGATGAAAATGTTCAAGTATTGAAGGGAAAGATCGCCGGATCGGGGGGTGTGATACGTCAAAAGACGCGGCTTAAGACGTAGATCACGACCCTGAGCGCGGACGACAACGGACCAGTACAAAAAATTTGGAAAAAAGGCGAAAAAGTGAACAGAATGTATGGGAGATAGGGTAAATGTGAGATTTTCCCGGAAAATTCGTTCCAGCGAGAGCCGGTAACGACCAGGGAGAGTATGAGAGGGATGAATGAAAGATTATCTGATAGAAAGAACTAGTGGAATATGTAAGATCACTATGAACGTACGTGGCAAGTCGTGAAAATCGATTCACCACATCACCTCGGTATGGAATGAAAAATCGCAAAAAAATAGCCTAAAAATCGCCGGATCGGGGCGTGTAATACGTCAAAAGACGCGGCTTAAGACGTAGATTACGACACCGAGCGCGGCAGACAACGGATGGAAGAAAACTTTCGGAAAAACTAAGAAAAACTAAAAATGTGCTATGAAAATGATGAAAATGTTCAAGTATTGAAGGGAAAGATCGCCGGATCGGGGGGTGTGATACGTCAAAAGACGCGGCTTAAGACGTAGATCACGACCCTGAGCGCGGACGACAACGGACCAGTACAAAAAATTTGGAAAAAAGGCGAAAAAGTGAACAGAATGTATGGGAGATAGGGTAAATGTGAGATTTTCCCGGAAAATTCGTTCCAGCGAGAGCCGGTAACGACCAGGGAGAGTATGAGAGGGATGAATGAAAGATTATCTGATAGAAAGAACTAGTGGAATATGTAAGATCACTATGAACGTACGTGGCAAGTCGTGAAAATCGATTCACCACATCACCTCGGTATGGAATGAAAAATCGCAAAAAATAGCCTAAAAATCGCCGGATCGGGGCGTGTAATACGTCAAAAGACGCGGCTTAAGACGTAGATTACGACACCGAGCGCGGCAGACAACGGATGGAAGAAAAATTTCGGAAAAACTAAGAAAAACTAAAAATGTGCTATGAAAATGATGAAAATGTTCAAGTATTGAAGGGAAAGATCGCCGGATCGGGGGGTGTGATACGTCAAAAGACGCGGCTTAAGACGTAGATCACGACCCTGAGCGCGGACGACAACGGACCAGTACAAAAAATTTGGAAAAAAGGCGAAAAAGTGAACAGAATGTATGGGAGATAGGGTAAATGTGAGATTTTCCCGGAAAATTCGTTCCAGCGAGAGCCGGTAACGACCAGGGAGAGTATGAGAGGGATGAATGAAAGATTATCTGATAGAAAGAACTAGTGGAATATGTAAGATCACTATGAACGTACGTGGCAAGTCGTGAAAATCGATTCACCACATCACCTCGGTATGGAATGAAAAATCGCAAAAAATAGCCTAAAAATCGCCGGATCGGGGCGTGTGATACGTCAAAAGACGCAGCTTAAGACGTAGATTACGACACCGAGCGCGGCAGACAACGGATGGAAGAAAAATTTCGGAAAAACTAAGAAAAACTAAAAATGTGCTATGAAAATGATGAAAATGTTCAAGTATTGAAGGGAAAGATCGCCGGATCGGGGGGTGTGATACGTCAAAAGACGCGGCTTAAGACGTAGATCACGACCCTGAGCGCGGACGACAACGGACCAGTACAAAAAATTTGGAAAAAAGGCGAAAAAGTGAACAGAATGTATGGGAGATAGGGTAAATGTGAGATTTTCCCGGAAAATTCGTTCCAGCGAGAGCCGGTAACGACCAGGGAGAGTATGAGAGGGATGAATGAAAGATTATCTGATAGAAAGAACTAGTGGAATATGTAAGATCACTATGAACGTACGTGGCAAGTCGTGAAAATCGATTCACCACATCACCTCGGTATGGAATGAAAAATCGCAAAAAATAGCCTAAAAATCGCCGGATCGGGGCGTGTAATACGTCAAAAGACGCGGCTTAAGACGTAGATTACGACACCGAGCGCGGCAGACAACGGATGGAAGAAAAATTTCGGAAAAACTAAGAAAAACTAAAAATGTGCTATGAAAATGATGAAAATGTTCAAGTATTGAAGGGAAAGATCGCCGGATCGGGGGGTGTGATACGTCAAAAGACGCGGCTTAAGACGTAGATCACGACCCTGAGCGCGGACGACAACGGACCAGTACAAAAAATTTGGAAAAAAGGCGAAAAAGTGAACAGAATGTATGGGAGATAGGGTAAATGTGAGATTTTCCCGGAAAATTCGTTCCAGCGAGAGCCGGTAACGACCAGGGAGAGTATGAGAGGGATGAATGAAAGATTATCTGATAGAAAGAACTAGTGGAATATGTAAGATCACTATGAACGTACGTGGCAAGTCGTGAAAATCGATTCACCACATCACCTCGGTATGGAATGAAAAATCGCAAAAAAATAGCCTAAAAATCGCCGGATCGGGGCGTGTAATACGTCAAAAGACGCGGCTTAAGACGTAGATTACGACACCGAGCGCGGCAGACAACGGATGGAAGAAAAATTTCGGAAAAACTAAGAAAAACTAAAAATGTGCTATGAAAATGATGAAAATGTTCAAGTATTGAAGGGAAAGATCGCCGGATCGGGGGGTGTGATACGTCAAAAGACGCGGCTTAAGACGTAGATCACGACCCTGAGCGCGGACGACAACGGACCAGTACAAAAAATTTGGAAAAAAGGCGAAAAAGTGAACAGAATGTATGGGAGATAGGGTAAATGTGAGATTTTCCCGGAAAATTCGTTCCAGCGAGAGCCGGTAACGACCAGGGAGAGTATGAGAGGGATGAATGAAAGATTATCTGATAGAAAGAACTAGTGGAATATGTAAGATCACTATGAACGTACGTGGCAAGTCGTGAAAATCGATTCACCACATCACCTCGGTATGGAATGAAAAATCGCAAAAAATAGCCTAAAAATCGCCGGATCGGGGCGTGTAATACGTCAAAAGACGCGGCTTAAGACGTAGATTACGACACCGAGCGCGGCAGACAACGGATGGAAGAAAAATTTCGGAAAAACTAAGAAAAACTAAAAATGTGCTATGAAAATGATGAAAATGTTCAAGTATTGAAGGGAAAGATCGCCGGATCGGGGGGTGTGATACGTCAAAAGACGCGGCTTAAGACGTAGATCACGACCCTGAGCGCGGACGACAACGGACCAGTACAAAAAATTTGGAAAAAAGGCGAAAAAGTGAACAGAATGTATGGGAGATAGGGTAAATGTGAGATTTTCCCGGAAAATTCGTTCCAGCGAGAGCCGGTAACGACCAGGGAGAGTATGAGAGGGATGAATGAAAGATTATCTGATAGAAAGAACTAGTGGAATATGTAAGATCACTATGAACGTACGTGGCAAGTCGTGAAAATCGATTCACCACATCACCTCGGTATGGAATGAAAAATCGCAAAAAATAGCCTAAAAATCGCCGGATCGGGGCGTGTAATACGTCAAAAGACGCGGCTTAAGACGTAGATTACGACACCGAGCGCGGCAGACAACGGATGGAAGAAAAATTTCGGAAAAACTAAGAAAAACTAAAAATGTGCTATGAAAATGATGAAAATGTTCAAGTATTGAAGGGAAAGATCGCCGGATCGGGGGGTGTGATACGTCAAAAGACGCGGCTTAAGACGTAGATCACGACCCTGAGCGCGGACGACAACGGACCAGTACAAAAAATTTGGAAAAAAGGCGAAAAAGTGAACAGAATGTATGGGAGATAGGGTAAATGTGAGATTTTCCCGGAAAATTCGTTCCAGCGAGAGCCGGTAACGACCAGGGAGAGTATGAGAGGGATGAATGAAAGATTATCTGATAGAAAGAACTAGTGGAATATGTAAGATCACTATGAACGTACGTGGCAAGTCGTGAAAATCGATTCACCACATCACCTCGGTATGGAATGAAAAATCGCAAAAAAATAGCCTAAAAATCGCCGGATCGGGGCGTGTAATACGTCAAAAGACGCGGCTTAAGACGTAGATTACGACACCGAGCGCGGCAGACAACGGATGGAAGAAAAATTTCGGAAAAACTAAGAAAAACTAAAAATGTGCTATGAAAATGATGAAAATGTTCAAGTATTGAAGGGAAAGATCGCCGGATCGGGGGGTGTGATACGTCAAAAGACGCGGCTTAAGACGTAGATCACGACCCTGAGCGCGGACGACAACGGACCAGTACAAAAAATTTGGAAAAAAGGCGAAAAAGTGAACAGAATGTATGGGAGATAGGGTAAATGTGAGATTTTCCCGGAAAATTCGTTCCAGCGAGAGCCGGTAACGACCAGGGAGAGTATGAGAGGGATGAATGAAAGATTATCTGATAGAAAGAACTAGTGGAATATGTAAGATCACTATGAACGTACGTGGCAAGTCGTGAAAATCGATTCACCACATCACCTCGGTATGGAATGAAAAATCGCAAAAAATAGCCTAAAAATCGCCGGATCGGGGCGTGTAATACGTCAAAAGACGCGGCTTAAGACGTAGATTACGACACCGAGCGCGGCAGACAACGGATGGAAGAAAAATTTCGGAAAAACTAAGAAAAACTAAAAATGTGCTATGAAAATGATGAAAATGTTCAAGTATTGAAGGGAAAGATCGCCGGATCGGGGGGTGTGATACGTCAAAAGACGCGGCTTAAGACGTAGATCACGACCCTGAGCGCGGACGACAACGGACCAGTACAAAAAATTTGGAAAAAAGGCGAAAAAGTGAACAGAATGTATGGGAGATAGGGTAAATGTGAGATTTTCCCGGAAAATTCGTTCCAGCGAGAGCCGGTAACGACCAGGGAGAGTATGAGAGGGATGAATGAAAGATTATCTGATAGAAAGAACTAGTGGAATATGTAAGATCACTATGAACGTACGTGGCAAGTCGTGAAAATCGATTCACCACATCACCTCGGTATGGAATGAAAAATCGCAAAAAATAGCCTAAAAATCGCCGGATCGGGGCGTGTAATACGTCAAAAGACGCGGCTTAAGACGTAGATTACGACACCGAGCGCGGCAGACAACGGATGGAAGAAAAATTTCGGAAAAACTAAGAAAAACTAAAAATGTGCTATGAAAATGATGAAAATGTTCAAGTATTGAAGGGAAAGATCGCCGGATCGGGGGGTGTGATACGTCAAAAGACGCGGCTTAAGACGTAGATCACGACCCTGAGCGCGGACGACAACGGACCAGTACAAAAAATTTGGAAAAAAGGCGAAAAAGTGAACAGAATGTATGGGAGATAGGGTAAATGTGAGATTTTCCCGGAAAATTCGTTCCAGCGAGAGCCGGTAACGACCAGGGAGAGTATGAGAGGGATGAATGAAAGATTATCTGATAGAAAGAACTAGTGGAATATGTAAGATCACTATGAACGTACGTGGCAAGTCGTGAAAATCGATTCACCACATCACCTCGGTATGGAATGAAAAATCGCAAAAAAATAGCCTAAAAATCGCCGGATCGGGGCGTGTAATACGTCAAAAGACGCGGCTTAAGACGTAGATTACGACACCGAGCGCGGCAGACAACGGATGGAAGAAAAATTTCGGAAAAACTAAGAAAAACTAAAAATGTGCTATGAAAATGATGAAAATGTTCAAGTATTGAAGGGAAAGATCGCCGGATCGGGGGGTGTGATACGTCAAAAGACGCGGCTTAAGACGTAGATCACGACCCTGAGCGCGGACGACAACGGACCAGTACAAAAAATTTGGAAAAAAGGCGAAAAAGTGAACAGAATGTATGGGAGATAGGGTAAATGTGAGATTTTCCCGGAAAATTCGTTCCAGCGAGAGCCGGTAACGACCAGGGAGAGTATGAGAGGGATGAATGAAAGATTATCTGATAGAAAGAACTAGTGGAATATGTAAGATCACTATGAACGTACGTGGCAAGTCGTGAAAATCGATTCACCACATCACCTCGGTATGGAATGAAAAATCGCAAAAAATAGCCTAAAAATCGCCGGATCGGGGCGTGTAATACGTCAAAAGACGCGGCTTAAGACGTAGATTACGACACCGAGCGCGGCAGACAACGGATGGAAGAAAAATTTCGGAAAAACTAAGAAAAACTAAAAATGTGCTATGAAAATGATGAAAATGTTCAAGTATTGAAGGGAAAGATCGCCGGATCGGGGGGTGTGATACGTCAAAAGACGCGGCTTAAGACGTAGATCACGACCCTGAGCGCGGACGACAACGGACCAGTACAAAAAATTTGGAAAAAAGGCGAAAAAGTGAACAGAATGTATGGGAGATAGGGTAAATGTGAGATTTTCCCGGAAAATTCGTTCCAGCGAGAGCCGGTAACGACCAGGGAGAGTATGAGAGGGATGAATGAAAGATTATCTGATAGAAAGAACTAGTGGAATATGTAAGATCACTATGAACGTACGTGGCAAGTCGTGAAAATCGATTCACCACATCACCTCGGTATGGAATGAAAAATCGCAAAAAATAGCCTAAAAATCGCCGGATCGGGGCGTGTAATACGTCAAAAGACGCGGCTTAAGACGTAGATTACGACACCGAGCGCGGCAGACAACGGATGGAAGAAAAATTTCGGAAAAACTAAGAAAAACTAAAAATGTGCTATGAAAATGATGAAAATGTTCAAGTATTGAAGGGAAAGATCGCCGGATCGGGGGGTGTGATACGTCAAAAGACGCGGCTTAAGACGTAGATCACGACCCTGAGCGCGGACGACAACGGACCAGTACAAAAAATTTGGAAAAAAGGCGAAAAAGTGAACAGAATGTATGGGAGATAGGGTAAATGTGAGATTTTCCCGGAAAATTCGTTCCAGCGAGAGCCGGTAACGACCAGGGAGAGTATGAGAGGGATGAATGAAAGATTATCTGATAGAAAGAACTAGTGGAATATGTAAGATCACTATGAACGTACGTGGCAAGTCGTGAAAATCGATTCACCACATCACCTCGGTATGGAATGAAAAATCGCAAAAAAATAGCCTAAAAATCGCCGGATCGGGGCGTGTAATACGTCAAAAGACGCGGCTTAAGACGTAGATTACGACACCGAGCGCGGCAGACAACGGATGGAAGAAAAATTTCGGAAAAACTAAGAAAAACTAAAAATGTGCTATGAAAATGATGAAAATGTTCAAGTATTGAAGGGAAAGATCGCCGGATCGGGGGGTGTGATACGTCAAAAGACGCGGCTTAAGACGTAGATCACGACCCTGAGCGCGGACGACAACGGACCAGTACAAAAAATTTGGAAAAAAGGCGAAAAAGTGAACAGAATGTATGGGAGATAGGGTAAATGTGAGATTTTCCCGGAAAATTCGTTCCAGCGAGAGCCGGTAACGACCAGGGAGAGTATGAGAGGGATGAATGAAAGATTATCTGATAGAAAGAACTAGTGGAATATGTAAGATCACTATGAACGTACGTGGCAAGTCGTGAAAATCGATTCACCACATCACCTCGGTATGGAATGAAAAATCGCAAAAAATAGCCTAAAAATCGCCGGATCGGGGCGTGTAATACGTCAAAAGACGCGGCTTAAGACGTAGATTACGACACCGAGCGCGGCAGACAACGGATGGAAGAAAAATTTCGGAAAAACTAAGAAAAACTAAAAATGTGCTATGAAAATGATGAAAATGTTCAAGTATTGAAGGGAAAGATCGCCGGATCGGGGGGTGTGATACGTCAAAAGACGCGGCTTAAGACGTAGATCACGACCCTGAGCGCGGACGACAACGGACCAGTACAAAAAATTTGGAAAAAAGGCGAAAAAGTGAACAGAATGTATGGGAGATAGGGTAAATGTGAGATTTTCCCGGAAAATTCGTTCCAGCGAGAGCCGGTAACGACCAGGGAGAGTATGAGAGGGATGAATGAAAGATTATCTGATAGAAAGAACTAGTGGAATATGTAAGATCACTATGAACGTACGTGGCAAGTCGTGAAAATCGATTCACCACATCACCTCGGTATGGAATGAAAAATCGCAAAAAATAGCCTAAAAATCGCCGGATCGGGGCGTGTAATACGTCAAAAGACGCGGCTTAAGACGTAGATTACGACACCGAGCGCGGCAGACAACGGATGGAAGAAAAATTTCGGAAAAACTAAGAAAAACTAAAAATGTGCTATGAAAATGATGAAAATGTTCAAGTATTGAAGGGAAAGATCGCCGGATCGGGGGGTGTGATACGTCAAAAGACGCGGCTTAAGACGTAGATCACGACCCTGAGCGCGGACGACAACGGACCAGTACAAAAAATTTGGAAAAAAGGCGAAAAAGTGAACAGAATGTATGGGAGATAGGGTAAATGTGAGATTTTCCCGGAAAATTCGTTCCAGCGAGAGCCGGTAACGACCAGGGAGAGTATGAGAGGGATGAATGAAAGATTATCTGATAGAAAGAACTAGTGGAATATGTAAGATCACTATGAACGTACGTGGCAAGTCGTGAAAATCGATTCACCACATCACCTCGGTATGGAATGAAAAATCGCAAAAAAATAGCCTAAAAATCGCCGGATCGGGGCGTGTAATACGTCAAAAGACGCGGCTTAAGACGTAGATTACGACACCGAGCGCGGCAGACAACGGATGGAAGAAAAATTTCGGAAAAACTAAGAAAAACTAAAAATGTGCTATGAAAATGATGAAAATGTTCAAGTATTGAAGGGAAAGATCGCCGGATCGGGGGGTGTGATACGTCAAAAGACGCGGCTTAAGACGTAGATCACGACCCTGAGCGCGGACGACAACGGACCAGTACAAAAAATTTGGAAAAAAGGCGAAAAAGTGAACAGAATGTATGGGAGATAGGGTAAATGTGAGATTTTCCCGGAAAATTCGTTCCAGCGAGAGCCGGTAACGACCAGGGAGAGTATGAGAGGGATGAATGAAAGATTATCTGATAGAAAGAACTAGTGGAATATGTAAGATCACTATGAACGTACGTGGCAAGTCGTGAAAATCGATTCACCACATCACCTCGGTATGGAATGAAAAATCGCAAAAAATAGCCTAAAAATCGCCGGATCGGGGCGTGTAATACGTCAAAAGACGCGGCTTAAGACGTAGATTACGACACCGAGCGCGGCAGACAACGGATGGAAGAAAAATTTCGGAAAAACTAAGAAAAACTAAAAATGTGCTATGAAAATGATGAAAATGTTCAAGTATTGAAGGGAAAGATCGCCGGATCGGGGGGTGTGATACGTCAAAAGACGCGGCTTAAGACGTAGATCACGACCCTGAGCGCGGACGACAACGGACCAGTACAAAAAATTTGGAAAAAAGGCGAAAAAGTGAACAGAATGTATGGGAGATAGGGTAAATGTGAGATTTTCCCGGAAAATTCGTTCCAGCGAGAGCCGGTAACGACCAGGGAGAGTATGAGAGGGATGAATGAAAGATTATCTGATAGAAAGAACTAGTGGAATATGTAAGATCACTATGAACGTACGTGGCAAGTCGTGAAAATCGATTCACCACATCACCTCGGTATGGAATGAAAAATCGCAAAAAATAGCCTAAAAATCGCCGGATCGGGGCGTGTAATACGTCAAAAGACGCGGCTTAAGACGTAGATTACGACACCGAGCGCGGCAGACAACGGATGGAAGAAAAATTTCGGAAAAACTAAGAAAAACTAAAAATGTGCTATGAAAATGATGAAAATGTTCAAGTATTGAAGGGAAAGATCGCCGGATCGGGGGGTGTGATACGTCAAAAGACGCGGCTTAAGACGTAGATCACGACCCTGAGCGCGGACGACAACGGACCAGTACAAAAAATTTGGAAAAAAGGCGAAAAAGTGAACAGAATGTATGGGAGATAGGGTAAATGTGAGATTTTCCCGGAAAATTCGTTCCAGCGAGAGCCGGTAACGACCAGGGAGAGTATGAGAGGGATGAATGAAAGATTATCTGATAGAAAGAACTAGTGGAATATGTAAGATCACTATGAACGTACGTGGCAAGTCGTGAAAATCGATTCACCACATCACCTCGGTATGGAATGAAAAATCGCAAAAAATAGCCTAAAAATCGCCGGATCGGGGCGTGTAATACGTCAAAAGACGCGGCTTAAGACGTAGATTACGACACCGAGCGCGGCAGACAACGGATGGAAGAAAAATTTCGGAAAAACTAAGAAAAACTAAAAATGTGCTATGAAAATGATGAAAATGTTCAAGTATTGAAGGGAAAGATCGCCGGATCGGGGGGTGTGATACGTCAAAAGACGCGGCTTAAGACGTAGATCACGACCCTGAGCGCGGACGACAACGGACCAGTACAAAAAATTTGGAAAAAAGGCGAAAAAGTGAACAGAATGTATGGGAGATAGGGTAAATGTGAGATTTTCCCGGAAAATTCGTTCCAGCGAGAGCCGGTAACGACCAGGGAGAGTATGAGAGGGATGAATGAAAGATTATCTGATAGAAAGAACTAGTGGAATATGTAAGATCACTATGAACGTACGTGGCAAGTCGTGAAAATCGATTCACCACATCACCTCGGTATGGAATGAAAAATCGCAAAAAATAGCCTAAAAATCGCCGGATCGGGGCGTGTAATACGTCAAAAGACGCGGCTTAAGACGTAGATTACGACACCGAGCGCGGCAGACAACGGATGGAAGAAAAATTTCGGAAAAACTAAGAAAAACTAAAAATGTGCTATGAAAATGATGAAAATGTTCAAGTATTGAAGGGAAAGATCGCCGGATCGGGGGGTGTGATACGTCAAAAGACGCGGCTTAAGACGTAGATCACGACCCTGAGCGCGGACGACAACGGACCAGTACAAAAAATTTGGAAAAAAGGCGAAAAAGTGAACAGAATGTATGGGAGATAGGGTAAATGTGAGATTTTCCCGGAAAATTCGTTCCAGCGAGAGCCGGTAACGACCAGGGAGAGTATGAGAGGGATGAATGAAAGATTATCTGATAGAAAGAACTAGTGGAATATGTAAGATCACTATGAACGTACGTGGCAAGTCGTGAAAATCGATTCACCACATCACCTCGGTATGGAATGAAAAATCGCAAAAAATAGCCTAAAAATCGCCGGATCGGGGCGTGTAATACGTCAAAAGACGCGGCTTAAGACGTAGATTACGACACCGAGCGCGGCAGACAACGGATGGAAGAAAAATTTCGGAAAAACTAAGAAAAACTAAAAATGTGCTATGAAAATGATGAAAATGTTCAAGTATTGAAGGGAAAGATCGCCGGATCGGGGGGTGTGATACGTCAAAAGACGCGGCTTAAGACGTAGATCACGACCCTGAGCGCGGACGACAACGGACCAGTACAAAAAATTTGGAAAAAAGGCGAAAAAGTGAACAGAATGTATGGGAGATAGGGTAAATGTGAGATTTTCCCGGAAAATTCGTTCCAGCGAGAGCCGGTAACGACCAGGGAGAGTATGAGAGGGATGAATGAAAGATTATCTGATAGAAAGAACTAGTGGAATATGTAAGATCACTATGAACGTACGTGGCAAGTCGTGAAAATCGATTCACCACATCACCTCGGTATGGAATGAAAAATCGCAAAAAATAGCCTAAAAATCGCCGGATCGGGGCGTGTAATACGTCAAAAGACGCGGCTTAAGACGTAGATTACGACACCGAGCGCGGCAGACAACGGATGGAAGAAAAATTTCGGAAAAACTAAGAAAAACTAAAAATGTGCTATGAAAATGATGAAAATGTTCAAGTATTGAAGGGAAAGATCGCCGGATCGGGGGGTGTGATACGTCAAAAGACGCGGCTTAAGACGTAGATCACGACCCTGAGCGCGGACGACAACGGACCAGTACAAAAAATTTGGAAAAAAGGCGAAAAAGTGAACAGAATGTATGGGAGATAGGGTAAATGTGAGATTTTCCCGGAAAATTCGTTCCAGCGAGAGCCGGTAACGACCAGGGAGAGTATGAGAGGGATGAATGAAAGATTATCTGATAGAAAGAACTAGTGGAATATGTAAGATCACTATGAACGTACGTGGCAAGTCGTGAAAATCGATTCACCACATCACCTCGGTATGGAATGAAAAATCGCAAAAAATAGCCTAAAAATCGCCGGATCGGGGCGTGTAATACGTCAAAAGACGCGGCTTAAGACGTAGATTACGACACCGAGCGCGGCAGACAACGGATGGAAGAAAAATTTCGGAAAAACTAAGAAAAACTAAAAATGTGCTATGAAAATGATGAAAATGTTCAAGTATTGAAGGGAAAGATCGCCGGATCGGGGGGTGTGATACGTCAAAAGACGCGGCTTAAGACGTAGATCACGACCCTGAGCGCGGACGACAACGGACCAGTACAAAAAATTTGGAAAAAAGGCGAAAAAGTGAACAGAATGTATGGGAGATAGGGTAAATGTGAGATTTTCCCGGAAAATTCGTTCCAGCGAGAGCCGGTAACGACCAGGGAGAGTATGAGAGGGATGAATGAAAGATTATCTGATAGAAAGAACTAGTGGAATATGTAAGATCACTATGAACGTACGTGGCAAGTCGTGAAAATCGATTCACCACATCACCTCGGTATGGAATGAAAAATCGCAAAAAATAGCCTAAAAATCGCCGGATCGGGGCGTGTAATACGTCAAAAGACGCGGCTTAAGACGTAGATTACGACACCGAGCGCGGCAGACAACGGATGGAAGAAAAATTTCGGAAAAACTAAGAAAAACTAAAAATGTGCTATGAAAATGATGAAAATGTTCAAGTATTGAAGGGAAAGATCGCCGGATCGGGGGGTGTGATACGTCAAAAGACGCGGCTTAAGACGTAGATCACGACCCTGAGCGCGGACGACAACGGACCAGTACAAAAAATTTGGAAAAAAGGCGAAAAAGTGAACAGAATGTATGGGAGATAGGGTAAATGTGAGATTTTCCCGGAAAATTCGTTCCAGCGAGAGCCGGTAACGACCAGGGAGAGTATGAGAGGGATGAATGAAAGATTATCTGATAGAAAGAACTAGTGGAATATGTAAGATCACTATGAACGTACGTGGGTTAGGTTAGGTTAGGTTCCGCGAGCGGTTCGGGAGTCCGCTCAGTGGCGCGTCCCCCGGGTGGCGGATAGGGGAGCTCTCCGAGTGGAGAGTTCGACTTGCGTGAGCAGTCGGCGTGGACCAAATCCCGAGGGTCGAGGCGCCCCTGACTTCGGTCGAAGCGGCTCATGTGTTCCCACCTTCTTATCCTTTTCCTTATCCTCCTTCCTTATACCTTCCTTTCTTCTTCCTTTCCTCACCTGGGGGTCCGGTGGAGACAACCACTTGCAAAAATCGTGGTGGGGGCGCCGAACTGCTGTTTGACCGATTAGGACACGTCGGTTGAGCGGCAGCGAGGCGCGGGGGGGGTTGTAGGGCCGAAAGGCCACGTAGGGCGGGGCCGCCGCTGCCGCTGTTCCCGATGGGGATCGACGTCGGTTGAGCGCGGTGGTGGTGCAGGGGGGAGTCGGGCCGCAAGGTCTTAGGGCGGGGGCACCGCAGCAACCGCACTGCCGGGGTATGGGCGCCGGCAGGCGGCAGTACCTGGGGTATGGGACCCGGTAGCTCGGTGCAATTGGGGGGGTTAGGGCCGAAAGGCTATAGGGTGTTTCGTCACTGTGGTCGCCCTTGGTACTTCTCTGCTGAGCAGAGTGGACTGGAGGGCACCACATGTGACACCGGGGGGGAGAGCCTGCGAAGGCTCCGGCTTGGCCATTTTGGCCGAGCTGTGATGGTGGGTTTGGCGCAAGCCGAACGGCCGCTGGCGGGAACCGGATGAAGTGCTACGTACGTTCCCGGGGCCCGCCACTATAGCGGAGGTGCTGTAATGGCCCGATGGTGGTTTAGTCGGTAAGAGTCCGACATAACCCGCGCATGGTAGGCGTCGTGCGCGTGGTATCCTATGAGGATTCCACCATCGCTAAAAAAAAAAAAAAAAAAAAAAAAAAAAGGTTAGGTTAGGTTAGGTTAGGTTAGGTTAGGACTCAACGAGGATCCGTGGGGGCGCCCGTACCATATGGTGCTGGGCAAACTACGCCCATGGATGCCCCCGGTGACGGAGACTCTCGATCCGGCGTTGCTGGGAAACGTGGTAGACACCCTGTTCCCGGCGGGTCGGTCAAGTCCCTCAGTCCACCCCCTTCAGTTGCCCGAATGGCGCGACGATCTGGGGGTGACCATAGAGGAGATGGACTGGGCCGTTGGCCGCTTGAGAGCCCGAAACACCGCGCCCGGACCCGATGGTGTTCCGGGGAGGGTGCTGGTGTTAAGCCTGGCTGCCCTGGGTGACGTGCTGAGGCGGCTATTCACTAGTTGCCTCCGTGAAGCTACGTTCCCCAGGGCCTGGAAGGAGGCTAGTTTGGTCCTCATCAAGAAGGAAGGCAGAGCCGCGGATTCTCCCTCCGCGTACCGTCCCATATGTCTGCTGGACGAGGTTGGCAAACTGTTCGAGAGAATAGTTGCCTCTCGTCTCAGCGGGCATCTGTCGCGCGTCGGTCCCGATCTGGCCGACAGCCAGTTCGGCTTCCGACAGGGCCGTTCGACCGTGGATGCGATAACTCGCGTCCGCGCCCTGTCGGATCAGGCGGTCTCCCGGGGTGGCGTGGCGTTGGCGGTGTCACTCGACATTGTCAACGCCTTCAATTCCCTACCCTGGGATGCGATCTGGGAGGCACTGGTTTACCATGGAGTGCCTCCCTACCTGCAGTCCCTGATCGGGGACTACTTGCGCGACAGGTACATCCTGTACGTGGATCGAGACGGTACGAGGATCCGGAGGGAAGTGGAGCGAGGGGTTCCGCAGGGGTCAGTGTTAGGCCCCTTGCTATGGAACCTCGCCTACGACGCGGTTCTGCGTGTCGATCTCCCCGCCGGCGTAAGTGTCGTCTGCTATGCGGACGACACGTTGATCGTGGCCGGTGGGGACACCTTCGAGAGGACCAAAGAGCTCGCCGAGCTTGGGGCGGAAATCGTCGTCGCGAAAATACGCGAGTTGGGCATGGAGATAGCGCCTCAGAAAACCGAGGCGCTGTGGTTCCACGGCCTACCTAGGAGCCGGGAGCCACCGCCCAACTTGCGCGTCCGTGTGGGTGAGTCGGAAGTCAGGGTGGGGCCGCACATGAAATATCTTGGCCTCACCCTTGACAGTCGCTGGGGCTTCGAGGAGCATTTCGAGCGCCTGGTCCCCCGAGTCGATAAGGTTGCAGCGGCCTTACATAGGCTGCTCCCTAATCTTGGGGGGCCGAGCGAGGAAGTTCGCCGCCTCTACGCCGGGGTCGTGCAGTCCGTAGTCCTCTACGGGGCGCCCATTTGGGCGCCGAGGCTGGCCATACGACGCTGTAGAACAAAAATCTACAGCGTCCAGCGGAGGATGGCACTGCGGATTGCACGAGGATACCGAACGGTGTCCTTTGAGGCGGCGACCATACTGGCACGCTTTCCGCCCTTAGACATCCTGGCGGGCATGTATGCGAGGGTCTTTGACCGGATCCGCATCGCCCGCCAGAGTGGCGGAGGCGAGCCGGTGGCGCTCGAACCAATAAAGCGGCAGGAACGACACATCGCTCTCGCGACGTGGCGCGAGCGGCTCCAGCCGGAGCACATAGCGCGCAAACGCGTCGTTGAGGCATTCCTGCCGCTTCTCGAAGCCTGGATACAGCGACGGAGCGGACGACTCACCTATAGGCTTACGCAGATAATCACCGGACACGGTTGTTTCGGTGATTATCTGCATAAGATCGGACGTGAAGCGACGACGAGATGCTTCCACTGCGACCAGTCTGACTCCGCCCAACACACGCTGGAGGCTTGCCCCGCGTGGTCGTTGGAGCGTCGAGACCTGGTCGCAGTCATCGGATCGGACCTCTCCCTGGGCAGCGTAGTGTCGGCTATGCTGTCCGGGGATGCGGCGTGGGGAGCGATGGCCGCCTTCTGCGAGACTGTCATGTCCCAGAAGGAGGCCGCCGAGCGGGAACGCGAACGCGCTGATCCCGCTCGGCGACGAAGGCGCAGGCCGCGTCAAGCGGCCGCCCAACGTCTCGCTCCCCAGCCCTGAGCCCGGGGCTATAAATAACGGGCAACCTTCGGAGTCGCTGGACGCTCGGGGTGTGGGCCCCTTGAGCGTCCATTGAGTACGGCGGCGACTCCGAGGAGGACGGCGGCGGGGTTGCGACCCCCGTCCCCGTGAGCACCGTGACAGGTTCCCGGGGGGCTACAATGCGCCCCCCGGCGGCGGGCTCAAAGGCAAGGCACTGAGGGGCCCCTGGTGCAGATCCCACCGGAGAGCCCTGGGGTCTCCCCTCTCATGTGCCGATGCGACAGCCGCGGGGGTTTTAGTGGGTAAGAATCCCACATACCCCGGTCGAGCCCCACAGCTCCCGGGGATCTTTCGAAGATTTCCCCCGCGTCAAAAAAAAAAAAAAAAAAAAAAAAAGGTTAGGTTGGGGAACCCCCCACAGCGCTTACGTCCTCGTCGTGTTCCCTGGGCAACGTCCTGATCTGACCACCGTAACGGAGTGGCAGATCAGTGAACGGCTAAAGTGCGCTGTGCGTCGTAATCTATTGCGGTTGATTACGATACCTGCGGGTCTAAGACGATGTCTAAACCCCTGCGGGATTCGTCCGGGAGGTTCCTCAAAGGCCCTTCTAAGGGCCCCTCCCGGGACGATTTGGAAAAAGGCCCTTCTCAGGGCCAACCAGCCGATGGCGCTTCGGCGTCGGAGGTTAGCCGCGCGCCTTCTGCGGCTAGTGTTTTTGGTGGGTGGACGGACGAGGTGTCTGACTCGGACGCCGGTTCGTCCATGTCGATGGCCGAGGAGTCGTCTAGAGCCCGGAAGCGATTCTTAAAGGATTGCTCCGAGGGCTCCTCGGACTCCATGGGGAAGCCGAAGAAGAAGCTTCGGCCAAAAAAGTCGGCAGTGGCCGACACC
Source organism: Furcula furcula (assembly GCA_911728495.1). Classification (NCBI taxonomy): domain Eukaryota; kingdom Metazoa; phylum Arthropoda; class Insecta; order Lepidoptera; family Notodontidae; genus Furcula; species Furcula furcula. Next base: position 32,738,706 of record OU452243.1, read on the forward strand.
CACGACGTGGGTTTAGCGGACGCTCGTCGCCAGTTAGACCTGGCGAAGCGGGAGCAGGTCCAGAAGGACCTCGAAGAGACAGTCGCTGCCAAGGAGCAGCGGACGCTCGTTGCCCGAGCCAAGGCCGGGTACGGTGCGTCCCGCGTTTTATACGCGGACCACTCAGTCGCGGAGCTGGAGCGGATGGCGGTGGAGGACCAAGAGGGGATTGTGGAGGTCGCCTCGAAGTCCTCCAACCTGAAGGGGACCTTCCAAAAGGCCCTCAAATGCAGGGCCGCGAGTATGCGCGGCATCGTCGCGGAGTTGGTGGGGCGAACAGCCACCGACGAGACGCGGCAGCTGCAGGCGAAAGTGGATCGCCTGCAGTCGGAGGTCAGCCAGCTACACCACAAGCTGGCTGAAGCCACGGCACGGCCTCAACAAGCCGAGCCGAGGCCCGCGGTTAAAGCCACGGCCCGGCCTCAACAAGCCGTGCCGAGACCTGCGGCTGAGGCCCTCCCCTCCAACCTTGAGGATATCATCCGGAAGGTTGTGATGGAGGAAAGGGCCTTCACTCGTGCCTGCTTCGCAGGTATCGAGGACCGGCTCCTGCCGGAAAAGCGGCTTCGCCCGCCCCTTGCGGCGGACCAACGGCCGCCCGCGGCAGTCAAGCCGCGCGAGCCGGCGCCGTCCTCACAATCAGAGGACGCCCTTCTACCCTCCACCACCCCGTCCAACCAGCCAAAGTGGACGAAGGTGGCTGGAAAGAAGAAGGGCAAGGCGAAGAAGAAGGCGACGGCCGTCCCTGCCATCCCCGCCACCGCCCCTCCCGGCCCGTCTCAGTCCACGGGCAAGGGAAAGGGGAAGGGGAAAGGCAAGAAGTCGGCCCCCAAACCCGCAAACGCTGCTCCCGCAGCTCAACGGGCCCCCGCCGGTGGGAGCAAACCCAAATTGGTTGCTCCCAAATCCGCTGCTGTCGTGGTGACGCTCACCGCGGAGGCTGAGGAGCGCGGTGAAACGTACGCGTCAATAATGACGCGGGCACGCGCCAACGCCGATCCCACCCAACTGGGGATCGACAAGATCGCGTGCCGCCGAACACAAACCGGGGCTCGAATATTCGAGTTCCCGGGGGCCAAGGGCAGCGCCAATGCGGACCTCTTCGCAGCAAAACTGCAAGAGGTCATCGCGGGCGCGGCCAAGGTGGTCAGGCCTGTGAAGTCCGCAGGCCTGGAGGTGACCGACTTGGATGACTCGGTCACCAAGGAGGAGGTGGTGGCGGCGGTCGCGGCAGCTGGAGGCTGCAGCGCCGCAGCGGTGCAAGGTCGGGGCATCAGACCCGGCCGCGGCGGCATGGGCACCATGCGCCTTGAGTGCCCGGTCGCCGCCGCCAAAGCCGTCCTCGCCAAGGGACGGCTTCCAGTCGGGTTCAGCACGGGTGTGGTCCGGGCACTTGGGGAGTCGCCGTTGCGCTGCTTCAAGTGCTTCGGAGTTGGACACACCCGGGCCCTGTGTCCCTCCGAGGACGAAAGGAGGGACACATGCTACCGCTGCGGCAAGGACGGACACAAGTCCGCCGCTTGCGGGGCCGCCACGCCGCACTGTGCCGTGTGCGCCGCCAGTGGCCGCCCTGCGGACCACGTAATGAAGGGGAAGAGCTGCAAGCCTTCCCCCAAGAAGGGCAAAGTGCAGGCGCCGACCCGGCCTGCCGTTGCCACCGCCGATCCGGTGCCCAGTACATCGGCGGCTGCGGAGGGGGGTGCGATGTCCGATTGATGGATAGGGCCGAACATCGCATCCTTCAGGCCAACACCAACCACTGCAGAGCGGCCCAGGATCTGCTGATGCAGACCGTGGCTGAGTGGTTGGTGGACGTGGCGGTGGTCGCTGAGCCGTACTCGGTCCCTGGCAGGTGGCTGGGTGATCCGGACGGCTCAGTGGCATTGGTGGCGCGGTCTTCCACGGACTCCCCACCCCTCTCGCTCTTAGAGAGGGGACCGGGATACGTGGCCGCCGCGTGGGGAGAGATAGCCCTGGTGGGCGTATATTTCTCCCCTAACCGACCCCTTGCGGACTTCGAGATCTTTCTCGAGGTCCTCACCGCAGTGGTCGGTCGGGCGGCGCCGCGCCAGGTCGCCGTGTTGGGCGACCTGAATGCCAAGTCGGCGGCCTGGGGCAACCCGGCCGCGACTTGCAACGTCCGGGGTCGCGCCGTCGAGTTTTGGGCGGCGTCGACAGGCGTGTCCCTCTTAAACAGAGGGACAGTTCAAACGTGTGTGCGGCAACGGGGAGGGTCAGTGGTGGACGTTTCGTTCGCCACCCCCGTGCTGGCCGCCCGCGTCCTGAACTGGCGGGTGGAGATGGTGGAGACGTTGTCCGACCACCGTTACGTGCGGTTCGACGTCTCCACCGGGAGCCCTCGGGGGACAGCCCACTCGGGTCCGTCCCCCTTCCCGCGGTGGTCCCTCACCCGCCTGGATCGCGAGGCGGCTGAGGAGGCGGCGTTAGTCCAGGACTGGCTCGCGCCTCCTGTCCAAGTCCTGGACGTGGACGCCGCAGCGGTTCAATTGCGGGGTTCCCTGACCGAGGTGTGCGACACCAGCATGCCTCGGTCTCGCCGCCCGCCTCCCCGTCGCGCCGTTTATTGGTGGACGGAGGAGTTGGCGGGGCTCCGGGCCGCCTGCGTGGCGGCCAGAAGGGCCTATGCGCGGAGTCGGCGGCGCAGCGTTCGCGACCTCGCCAACGAGGACCTCCTCTACGCCGCGTACGTGGAGGCCAAGGAGGTCCTCAGGTCGGAGATGCGTGCCGCCGACGACTCGGCGAAGGCCGAGATGCTGGAGGGTCTCGACGGGGACCCATTTGGGAGGCCATACAAGGCGGCGCGGAATAAACTGCGCCCCTGTGGCCCCCCACTCACGGAGACCCTGGAGCCGGCGTTGCTGGATGGGGTGGTTCGGTCCCTGTTTCCGCGCAGGACCGATTTCGCCCCTCCAGTGATGCACCCCCCGCGGGGGGTGGCCCCGCCGGAGGAGGAGATCCCTCCAGTGGCGGCGGCGGAGCTCCGCGCGGCGGCTCTACGCCTCCGCGGGAAGAGGACGGCCCCCGGACCGGACGGCGTCCCCGCAGCGGTGGTGGCCATTGCGGTCACCCAAATGGAGGATAGGTTTCGGGACCTCTTCAGTGCGTGTCTAACGACTGGGAGGTTCCCGAAACCGTGGAAGGAGGGACGGCTGTGCCTCCTTCGGAAGGAGGGACGCCCGGTGGATTCCCCCTCGGCATACCGGCCCGTCGTTCTGCTCGACGAGGTCGGTAAATTGTTTGAGGGGATCATTGCCACCCGGGTCAATGGCCTCCTGCGGGAGGTGGGGCCGGACCTGTCGGACGCCCAATTCGGTTTCCGGAAGGGGCGTTCGACGGTCGATGCATTGGCCCTTTTGAAGGGCCAAGTGAGGGAGGCGGTCGAGGCAGGGGACGGAGTGTTGGCGGTGTCATTCGACATCGCCAACGCGTTCAACTCCATTCCCCACTCGACCATCTTAGAGGCGCTCCGCTATCACGGAGTGCCTCAATATCTGCGGGCCCTCTTGGCAGACTACCTGGAGGACCGAGCGGTCCTCCTCGTAGACAGGTCTGCCACACTGAGGCGGTACAGGGCGGAGTCTGGTGTTCCACAGGGGTCGGTCCTAGGTCCACTCCTGTGGAACATAGGATTCGACTGGCTCCTGCGCGGGTCCCTCCTTCGTGGCACGAGTGTCATCTGTTATGCGGATGACACTCTCCTTACTGCCCGAGGGGGGAGTTTTAGGGAGGCGGCCAATTTGGCCTCGGCTGGCGGATCCCTAGTAGCAGGGAGGATCCGCCGCCTAGGGCTGACGGTGGCCCTGCATAAGACCGAGGCCGTGTTCTTCCACGGGCCTCGGCAGCGGGTCCCCCCGGACGCCCGCATTGTTGTAGCGGGCGTCGAAATAGCGGTGAAGGCCCAGATAAAATATCTGGGCCTTGTGCTGGACAGCAGGTGGCGCTTCGGCCCGCATTTCAGCGGGCTGTCGACGCGCCTGCTGAAGGCAGCGGGGGCCCTCTCGTGGCTCCTCCCGAACCTGGGAGGGCCGAAGGCCCGATGCCGGCAGCTGTATGCCGGCATCTTAAAAAGTATGGCCCTTTACGGGGCCCCTATCTGGGCGGACTCCCTCCACAGGAGGGAGAACGCCTCCGCCATCCGCAGGCCCCAAAGGGCCATTGCACAGCGGGTGGCGAGGGCCTACCGCTCGGTGGGGTTCGCGGCGGCGTGCGCCCTGGCCGGCACCCCTCCTTGGGAGATCGAGGCGTGGGTGCTGGCTCGGGTGTACGAGTGGTCGGCGCGGCGTAGGGCGCTCAATGCGCCCCCCGCCGCGGAGGAGCGGGAGGCCGTCCGGCGGGAGGCGAGGGCCGCAATCGTCCACCATTGGACTGAGGACCTCGCCTCTGCCACCTTCGGCCGCCGAACGTTGGACGCGCTCGGGCCAGTCCTTCAGGGATGGCTCGAGCGGCCCCACGGCTTCCTCTCGTTCCGTCTGGTGCAGGTGCTGACCGGGCATGGATGCTTCGGGTCGTACCTGCATCGGATTGGGAGGGAGGAGGCCGCCGCGTGCCACGACTGCGACGCGGCGGAGGACTCGGCACAGCACACCCTCGAGGTGTGCCCGGCCTGGTCTGAGCTGCGCCGCGGTCTGACTGCGGTGGTGGGGCCGGACCTCTCGCTGCCCGGCGTGGTTCTGTCCATGCTGGGGGGCGAGGCGGCCTGGTCGGCGGTCGCCTCTTTCTGCGAGGACGTGATCTCGCAGAAAGAGGCAGCGGAGCGCGCGCGGGAGGACGATCCCCTCGCGGCGCCGCTCCGCAGGCGGAGAAGGGGAAGAGTGAGACGGCTGTACGATCAGCGTCTCCTCCTCCCCGGTGGTGAATAGCGGGAGACTGGCGCGGGGGCGCCTTCTCCTGCACTGCACAGTTCACCACCACCGTCGGCGGGAATGACCGAGCACTCGCGGTCATTTCCGGGCCCCTCCTCGTAGGGAGGGGCGTGCGGGCCCCGCTGTAAAGGCGGGCGGTCGTCGGCGGGGGACTGGATGATAAGGCTCTGCCAGTTTCCCAGTTCCCCTCCATGAAGACGATGCGGGAGTGCCGCTGGGTTGTTTAGTGGGTATACCCGGGCTAGCCGGGGGAGTCCCACATAACCCTCTCGTCCCCCAACGAGAGGGTATGCGTAACGCATTTTTCCCAGCGTCAACAAAAAAAAAAAAAAAAAAAAAAAAAAAAAAAAAAAAAAAAAAAAAAAAAAAAAAAGGTTAGGTTAGGTTAGGTTAGGTTAGGTTAGGTTAGGTTAGGTTAGGTTAGGTTAGGTTAGGTTAGGTTAGGTTAGGTTAGGTTAGGTTAGGTTTTTTTTTTTTTTTTTTTTTTTTTTTTTTTTGTATGTTTCTCTGTACCTCTAACGTGGTTAGAGCCTGTGTTTGCTTGTTTCAGTTTTTGCTTATTTTGTTGTGTTTTAGTGTTTGTGTGTGTTAGTTAATTTTTCTTCTAGTTTATGTTGCAGTTACTTTTCCAAGATTTCTTTTGTTCTATGCATTTCTTCTCATCCTCCTTCCATCTTGTCCTTTTTTTTCTTTCTATTGAGTGTCTTCTTCCATTTGTTTGTATTACTTTATATAATTTCTTGCTATCTACTATATATTATATTTCATTTACGTATGTGCATTTCATATCATATTTTTCTAATTTCTGTATATTGTGCAATTTCGATTACTAAATTACTTAAATTTTTGTGTTCTGATTATCCTACTAGTTTGTACGTTTTTGGTGTCAGTCTCCCCTATTTCAGCGCTTTATTTCCTTTACCGGTAAACATTAATATATTATACAAATATATATTGATACCAAGCTTAGTTCTACCCTTAAAGCATTTTTGGATCGCAGCAATGTTTATTATATATTATTATGTTTTTTATTATTACTTGTCTTTCCTTTTTTGTTTTCTATTTTATTGATTGCTTGTAATTGATTGCAATTTCTAACGAAGTTGGAACCAATTGCTTGCACTGTATTGTGGTTTGTTTGCTTTCAAACGGATCGGTTTCTTACGAAGCCGATCTCTATTTGTTTTCTTATTTGTTGTGTTTGCTATTGTCTTTGCTTTCTTTACAAATTTAATGCTACTTGCTTGATCCAAAAATGCTTTGTCCCATCTTATCAATCCGTCAACCTGGAGTACTGGATGCGAATGCTTCATGTTTAGCACGCCTTTAGCAATAGGCGATGGAGGCGCGAGCCAGTGCGTCCCATTTGTCCCGGACCGGGCAGTCCCGGCTGAAGGCGTTGTGGCCCGCCGAAATAATTTTGGCGCGCACACAATTGCAGCACGTTGGTGCTGCACCCGCCAGCCGGTCTGCACAGTCCGAGCTCATGTGAGTGCCTCCGCAGTGGCCACACCTCACATCGCTCTCAGTGCAGTACTTTCTACTGTGCCCGTACCCCAGGCAGAGCGAGCACTGGACTAGGGGCGACTGATCTTCGGCCTTAATATTTTGCAAGTCGATATGCACTTGTCCTGAATCTATGATTCGTTTCCATATTTTTGGGGAGGTCCTCACCACGATGTGATGCGTTAGGGGATTTCTTGCTTTCTTTTTGTATGCTATCTCTATCTTGTCGTCCTCATTGTCAAGGTCCTGAAAGACTCCCCGGTTCTGGCTCCTCAGTGCTTTGAGGACGTCCTCGTCGCTGAGTGCCAGCAGGACGCCCTTTAGAACCAGAAGCGGGTGCCTATTTTTCATGACCCCGACAATGAGGTCTTTTCCGTTTCTTTCTATCCTCTCCTTGATCTTGTTCCTTTCCTCTGTCGTCGCACAGCTCACTATAATTTTTCTGTCTTTGGCTTTCCTCACTCTTTCTATTCTCGTTTCCCCTCCCTTTGCATCTATAGCGGTCCTGATCTTGGTGAGGACCTCCTCACCGCTGTCCAACTCATCGGTGGATGTCACCACCAGAGAGTGAAGCGTCGGCCTTTCCAGGGTGTTCACCCTGGGTGGACCGGCAGCTACACTCGCATAGGACATCTTGTCCAGCATTTTCCCCTGTTCATCCATCTTCTCTCTCAGTTCCTCCATTTTCCTGATGTGTTCCTGCAACATTTTTCCCTGTTCCTCTATTTTCGTCATTAATCCCTGATTTCCCTTTTCGTTTTCCGTACCTCCGGCCACTTCCTGCTCTTTGATCTTACTTGCCTTCCCGTTATCCATTTTCCCGATTCCACCCCGTTCAATTTCCGACTCCTTCACCAGCTGATACAGCCGATCCACAGCCTGCGTTACCCCCGTTTTTATTTCGGTTTTTAGGTTCCTGGAATTGTTGAGGTGTAATTTGGCCTTGTTTAGACAGGCCCTGGCCTCGGCTGTTCTGCTGGCGTATTTAGTCGGCGGATCCTCCGCCGGCTCCACAGAGGTCCTCCGGGACCCCACTCTACTCTCCTCGGGGATGGTGGGCCCCTGCGTTGACTTTGGTGGCCCCGCCGAAACTGTTTTTGATGACTGGTCAGGCACAGTTTTGGGTTTTGGGCGTGTCTCGGGATTTCCGGACTCCCAATCCCCAATACTGCGCCTGACGTTCGTCACTATCGGGCTCTTGTCTTTTGGTGATCTGCTAGAGTCTTGTTCAATACGTTTGGCCGGGGTACGGAAACCGAACATTTTGTTAGAGGTACTACGAGCAAATGATAATCAAATTGTTATGTTGTTCTGGTAGTTGCGATGTATAGGGTCGCAATTCCACCTAGATCAAAAGACGAGTTATTAAAAATAAATTAATTAAAAGAAGCGATGTATACGGTCGCTATGTAACCTAAAAGTTTTTTATTGTTTGTTTTTATTTCAGGTTCCTGGCCTCGTTCGGCGGCGGCGGCAGGGGAGCAGAGCAGCGCGTCGCACAAGCCAAATAAGATAAGTTAGTCAATAAATTTTTTCCCAGGAACCTGAATTGTCCACCTAGCTAGGAGAGTATGGGTGGGTGGGAGGGCGATTTTTTCGATTTTCCTCGTCCGATCTCGCGGAAAAAAGCGCGGATCGGCTGCGGGACGACGAGAGGGACTCGCCGACGTCAAAAAACTGAAACTACTGAAGGAAAATTTTCAATTTAAGTCCAAAAATGCTGAAATTTCACTAAATTTACAATGTTTTTGTTCCAGGGAACTTCGGGTATCGCGGTTTTCGGCGCGCCGTTCGCAGGGGATGCAGGGGGCGACGCCTCGGACCGGCCGGTGAGTAATCCACAGGAAAGGTAAGCGACTATGGCTACCAAAAAATTTTTTAAAGTATTAAAATTTAGAAAAACACAAAAATGTATGAAAAACCGAAATTTTTGTATGGGCCCTGTGCGTCCTGTATAATGGGACGTGTAACGTCAAAATAGCTGCGCAATTTGATATATAACAACCTATATATATGTCAAAGAAATTTGAAAATTTTCAATGTGTTAGGTTTTGTTGGTCGCCCTTAGGTGGATTTCGTATATAACGAAAAACGTTAAAATGGCGATTTTTTCGATTTTCCTCGTCCGATCTCGCGGAAAAAAGCGCGGATCGGCTGCGGGACGACGAGAGGGACTCGCCGACGTCAAAAAACTGAAACTACTGAAGGAAAATTTTCAATTTAAGTCCAAAAATGCTGAAATTTCACTAAATTTACAATGTTTTTGTTCCAGGGAACTTCGGGTATCGCGGTTTTCGGCGCGCCGTTCGCAGGGGATGCAGGGGGCGACGCCTCGGACCGGCCGGTGAGTAATCCACAGGAAAGGTAAGCGACTATGGCTACCAAAAAATTTTTTAAAGTATTAAAATTTAGAAAAACACAAAAATGTATGAAAAACCGAAATTTTTGTATGGGCCCTGTGCGTCCTGTATAATGGGACGTGTAACGTCAAAATAGCTGCGCAATTTGATATATAACAACCTATATATATGTCAAAGAAATTTGAAAATTTTCAATGTGTTAGGTTTTGTTGGTCGCCCTTAGGTGGATTTCGTATATAACGAAAAACGTTAAAATGGCGATTTTTTCGATTTTCCTCGTCCGATCTCGCGGAAAAAAGCGCGGATCGGCTGCGGGACGACGAGAGGGACTCGCCGACGTCAAAAAACTGAAACTACTGAAGGAAAATTTTCAATTTAAGTCCAAAAATGCTGAAATTTCACTAAATTTACAATGTTTTTGTTCCAGGGAACTTCGGGTATCGCGGTTTTCGGCGCGCCGTTCGCAGGGGATGCAGGGGGCGACGCCTCGGACCGGCCGGTGAGTAATCCACAGGAAAGGTAAGCGACTATGGCTACCAAAAAATTTTT